>JAQFWX010000006.1:1800000-2037482 GCA_027605045.1 Phallus indusiatus | reverse complement strand
CGTGAACTGCGATGCACATATAACACCTTTCAAGAGGGTCTGTCCATTAAGGTCTGAAGGTCAACGCTTAGCTTTTGAGTACCGTGATTTTTTCGTTGCAGCTTGCATTTAGACTTGTATAGGTTGGGTTGAAACTATATAAATTCTTTCTCTGAATGATTTGTTGAGAGAGAAAGTGGCTTGAAAAGGAAGATTCACTTCACTCTGAGATTATGTCAATTATCACAAACAGGCTTCGCGTTGGATCTTCACACCTTACAATCGGAATGTATGAGAATGGAAAAGATTGGATAAATAATAGGAACTGAATCAGAATCAGAGAGGAAGAAACAAAAAGTAAGGTCGAGAAATGAAGAGCACTGCCAGGTTGTTGAAATCAAGTTTGAAGGACAACAAACACACTTATATGTACAACAAATGGACACGAACGAACAAACACATACGAATCCGAGATAGCATGATTGAATAAGGACGAAAATTTTTTTTAAATAAACTAAAAAGTAGCCAAAGCAGAAATAAATTGGAATAAATTGTCGACGTAAATTCGAGTGAAGTTGTGGCGAGAGACGAACATGAAGGAGTGTCGGTTAGAACAATAGTATATCGTTGAACTACATAAAAAGTAATTATCATCGCAGAGGAACAAACCAGTATGAATAAGAGAACACGGATACGGAGAAATCATGATGTGTAGAGGGTATCAGGGCCAGTCCAAGATGAAAATATGGCGGGAACACCGGTGCGGTACATACCTGCATAAACCATCGAAGATATTTGTGTGGCTTTTGTTATTGGTGATTTGCGCCTTTTTTGATGTTTACGCCTACTTGAATCAGGGAGACCGACCGAGCCGTCAGAGAGTGTGACAGGAAGTTAGTTGAAGATGGTGGCGATGGCGGCGGCGGGGCAGTAGCACCACCCAAAAGAAGATCTGCGAGTTGAAGACAAGCCCTCCGTCTGTTTTAGTATCGATATTGACTTGGACTTTTGATTTTGTTTCAAGGGGAAGAATTGATGGTGGTGGAAACACTAACAGTGGAAGCCCGAGTAGATGTGGTCGTCGTTTTTCAGAGGTTGAAGACCATAATTGTAAAGCAGTCAGACTAACTCTCCGACCTCTCAAGATACCTTTATTTGGCGGTGGAGCGAGTTTGGAACTGGACAGAGCAGAACCAGGTCTTGCGAAATCCGATGTACCCGTATCGCCACCCACATTAACAGCATCACTGGCGCTCGTAGTCTGGTTCTCGTTTCCATTAACACCATCAAACGCTGTCCTAGAGCCCGATGACGAAAATCATTTGCCGGCATTCTTCAACAGCAAAGTTTCTGCCTGAACACGCTGCGTCTCACCCGCAAGAGCTACAGTAAGTTCCAATACCAGAGTTACGTCCGTTCCATTCTTCGATACCCCAGTGACTTTGCTTCTTCAATGAACATTAGCGTGACCATGTTGAATAGAGGCTCACCACCTGACGATGCTATGAGAGGTCGAGTGCGTGTGCGAGGTCGTTTCATCCAGCCACCACTATCACCGCTACCACTACTAGCATTGGAGGGACTTGGATCCGGTAGGACTTGTTGCGCTCGCACCTGAGGCATTTGTAGGCTGAGAAGGTGAAGAGGAACTCAGGTTATCGCTAGGGACGTTTGAAGAACATGTAGAACCGATCGTACTAAGATCACTACGACTGTTCACATCCGTAGAAATCGCGTTTTTCATGCTTCTTTTTCGAGCTGCTACTACTGGGAATATCCGTTGTAACATGTACAGTCTCTTTATGTTCAGCGTTGCTATCAGCTTTCTTTCCATTTGAATGGGAGTTCAAGTTGGCAAATAGCTTCTCCGTCTTGGTCTGATCGATAACGAGTGTGATTAAGAGACGATGGGGATGTAGTTGAGGGTGCAGGGTTTGACATCGACGTTGACGTTGCATGTTTCTCGGACGTTGTGGTGCTTTTGGGCGAAGATTTTTGCTGTGGTGGGCTTGGGCTTGAAGGTTGAAGTGGGCTGCGACCTAGGGCTAGACGAAGACCTCTTCGAGGTTGATTTGCACCAACACCATTTAAGGGAAAGATACTGTGTGCTATCGTTACGTCAGGACGAGGATAAGGAATGCAAGGGCGAGGGACGCAGCCTGTTAGATGGCGAGAGCGACGGCGATAGCGCAAGAGTACGAGGTGATGGAGGAAGTAGTATAGATGGTGAAGAGGCCCCAGTCGTTATCGAAAAGATCCTGGCGACGAAGTATAGGACTCGGGAGCACGGTATAATAACCACAACGATATTACCATCAGCAGCACTGGCACCATTAGCTGCAACCGTAACTGAGCCAGGACCGGACCAGGAGGAGTAAAGGATACGCTACAGGCAGCTGCGCTTGAAGATACACTCTCGCCGTCAACGCGTCACCATCCGCAATTTTCAGCATCGATATCAGCATCAGCAGCATCCCCACTATCAGTCGCATGACCTGCGTGATGGCCCACAGGATGCTGCAATCGATGACGATTTGTCTATCATGCAACACCTGTCTAGCATTATCCCTGTCCACCGAATTCTTCTCCTTCTCATCGACGCTTTTCCTGCTAATAACCAACACTCCCTTCTTTCTCTTCTTCGTCAATCTTCGGCAAACTCCGTGGTGTAGCCCGTCCTCCACTTTAGGGTGTCGGCATGTGAGCTAGTGAACCGGAAAAGACGGGAAAGGGAGGTGGTGGTGTAATGGAGGTTCTCATCTTTATCTGATTGGTGTGAATGTCACCACTAGCAGCAGCGGCGACGGCGGTAGCAGCTACGTCTCAGTGATAGTTCGAAGTCGGGTTCGCTGCTCCAGGAGGAAGAGATTGGATAGAAAAGAGACGAGGGTAAAGCGATGGTTGAGACACTCAGGTTGTTGTTGTTGAGCTAGTAGCGGTTGCAGTTGTAAAGAGAGACTGAACAATGTCGATGGGAACAGACCTAGACGAGAAACATCCGCGATATGACGCCTGCTAGGTCTAGCTCATCGTGTATAATATTGACAATTGGGAGGAAACAGATTCATCATATTAAAGTGTTTGTGGATAATTTCAAGTCACAAAAATTTCGAGGTCGGAAAAAACAGGTTGCGGTAAAGAACGAAATTTGTTTGAGCTAACTCGGTATTGGCAAACATCTCCTGCTAAGATGTTCAAGCTTTCAAGCTCCGCCTCAACCACAAACCCTCTTTTGGCGGATTGACTGATTGACTGATATCTCCTGATTAGCGAACGTAAGTAACGAGGGCTATACATGGCTCTTCCTACCAACATGCAACACAACAAAGAAATTACTTTTCTCAGGCGAACCAAGACTCAGAGACATTCCAGATCAAGCCTGGTGGTGGCCATTTAGGATCTCCGCTCCCCGCATCTCCAACACCCACAACATGCAAATTGCGCTCTAGATCACACATTCCTTTTCCAGCATCCTCTACTCTATCTCATCACGCTTGTTCAAAGAAATGCCAAGGAAGCAGGCGAAGTCGCAGAGGTGCATGGGTTTGGGACGACGGACATGGACATGACAGACCAACTCTTTCTCAGTTTCTCCGCTAAACCTGTTATTCGATTACGCTGTCGATCCAGAGCTGAAGAATGTTATCATCGAATATGTCTCCACAAACCGCAAGCTTGAACTCCTCATTCATTCCTTTGTCTTCCTACTGACCGGATCTCACATCTTCACCGTCCATTCTCGCACACCCAACGATGGAGGTGATGCTTCATCCCGGCCCCGGAACAATTCTCGCGGAGCACTGCGCCAACCTTCCTCCTCTACCAACACCAGAATATTCTCAAGTTCACTGCACCCTCGTCGTCGTCGCTGAAGCTTCCAATCACATCTATATCCCTCCCATCACCTAATACATTCCCACTTCTTCTCGCCTACCTCTACATTATGCAACCCCAAAATCTCTCCGCCGCCCTCCTCCGCAACCTTTCTAACCATCTCAAACCCAACACCCCACTACCTCCGAATCACGACCCTCAACCCTCCTCCAATCACCCACACAACTCGCTGGAACACCAGCACGAACTTACATCGCGCAAGCTCCCTTAGCGCACGCAGCACGCGTACATAGCTTGTGGGCTGACATGATTGCCCTTGCCAGCGTGTCTGATGAGCTCTTGTGGAGGGTCGTTCAGGTGGTATGAGCCATTCTGATTGCTGCTTTGGAGATTAGCATGCAAGCGCAGTAGGGTCGGTAGTGTCGGATGGAAACACATGTTACTTATAATACTATTTTAATCAAAGGTCTTTATGAGCATGCGATGCCTGCAATCCGTAAGAAGAAGATTCGTACGAGGCAATAATAGACAGCAAAATCGCCGGTTCAAACAGCCATTGAGACAAACTGATAGCAGTATTATTTGCTGAATTAATGTCTAATTGCGCCGGGACTTTTCGCTAGCCGGTATAAGTGTTCTAGTAGGACTACGAACGGATTACGTTGATTGTGAGTGACTCTAACGCACGTTGGTCATTCGCGTAGATGTTCAAAGCAAACCGCATTTTCATCAAATCGGTACTGACCCAACGCAATTTGGATGCGGTCCATCTAGTCTCCTGAAGTTATTTATTCTTCCTTCCTGCGGCAACTGGGGCTAAAAGTCCTTTATTCACGGTGAACTAAATTGAACGTACATACTAAGTTCGATCTTCTAAGCACCTGTTGGAAGAAAGAGAGGGAGACGCAAGATGGGGCACAAGATGGGGCACAAGATGGGGCACAAGATGGTGGAGACGAAGAGCTCAGGTCTATTACGTAATGTCTAGTGTACTATAGAGTCCGACGCTACAAAACTTGTACAAAACCCAACAGCACTCGACAACGATCCCTTTCACAAACCCAATGTTTCATCTAATTTTGTCTTCGAAGCAGACTTCTGCCAATTCTTTGTTCTTCTAAAATTGTCGCCAACCTCAAATTGCAGTGTTTTTGATTGCTGGAGTATTTAGAAGCATATGTCATCCAATCAGATTGGTTTTTGAAGATCGACACAGACTTTTGAGCGAAGGTGCCGGCAGGGCACCTGCGGAGCCGACACCCCATCTGCTTTGCCACCGACCATCATCGTGCCCTAGTAGAGACACTTCATCCTTCTTCTTTGTTCACTCTCGTTCAATTTTTCCTCCCACCATCCCTCCCTATTTACTCAGAGACATAATTGTTCTTATTTTCACCTGTAGATGCTAGCTTGTCACGTAGCGTACACATCATTTAATAGAGTCTCGTCGTCTCCCGACAGGTGTCTGAATCCGCCGAGCAGAGGCCCGCCCCCGGCGGTCCTCTGTTCCGCGTCCTGAGCTTAGCTCGTCCCCCAACCTACCACGTACACCACTACGGAGAGCGAGACGAGGCAGGAACTGCCGCGCACAGGTTGAATTGCGAGGCAGCCGTGAGATTTGACAAGGTGCGTAGCATTTAAGAGACAGTATCGGTTTGAAAATTTTCTGTATCAACGTTATCAGCATCTCCAACGCCTCAACACAAAATCACATATTCCAAGCGACGGTCTCCCCTTATATCCGAAACAGCTAGTATGAACGAGATAGAAATGCATGCCATTAACAGTGGCGGCCTTCCAAGGGCCGAGCCTCAAAACGACGATCCCGGAGCTAAAGGCAAAATCTCTGGGAGTGTCAAATTGGATAGTAAGCTTTCACAGCATGACCCATATACACACAACAATAATCGTTGTTCTTGGGTTGTTCAGGGGACCGCGACCGACATGGAGGAACCGATGCGTCCATTCAAGCCGAAGAATCTGGAACATGGATACTATACCAGGAGTCAAATTCCTTGGACAAGGAAAAAAGTGAACATTCTCAAGCTCAGGCTGCTGACGCGGCACCGGCACCAATGAGCGGCGGACGGACCGATGAGAATATGGAAAGATTGATAGGCCTCTTCCGCGAATTTCTGGGTCAGTTTCTCGTTTTGTAGTTCATTTGAAAATATCTTTGGCGCTGACACTGCATTTAATAGAGGCTGCATCTGACCCCAGTCCAGGAATATCTAATAATAATTCTAATCCTCCGCACAATCAACGAAATCCCTCAGGACGCAAGAGACTTTTCGGGTTGAAAAAAGGGTTATCGCCAAATGTTGGTTGTGAGTGTAACTCGATGTCATTTGTGCACTTCTAACATCTCGCCACATAAGCAAATAATCGATATGATTACGAGCAAAAATATCCACGAGATGAATTCGGGAAAGAGACAGCGGCTAACGCACGGATTTGGTTGACTTACCTTGACGAAGCTGAGGCATTTGATCGCGAGAGAGTAGAAGGGTGGAAAGAGACGGTTGATGTTCTCTTAGTTTTTGTAGGCAGTGTTTGTTCGTTATGATATTTCTCAAAACTTATCTCCTGTGTCAGGCTGGTCTGTTTTCCGGTGTTATAACGACATTCATCTCACAGGCTTCCACAAGCCTTCAGCAAGATAACACACAAGTTACCGCGTCGTTACTGTTCGAAACGGTTCAGATCCTACGAGCGCAATTCAGTGGGCTACCGATAAGCAAAGTACCTAACTCAACATTAACTCCAACTTCGCCATTCACACCATCAACCAATGCATCTTTGGTGAACGGTCTATGGTTCACCAGTTTGGCGATCACATTATCTACCGCGCTGTTTGCGGTTCTCGCTAAGCAATGGTTGTATTACTACATGGCTTCGATTTCTGGAACGGCAAATGAAAAAGTGAGGGCCAGGCAGTTGCGGTTCAACGGTTTTGAACAGTGGAAGGTCGCAGCGATCGTTGACCTCCTCCCTATCCTCCTTCACATTGCTGTCGGTCTGTTCCTCACTGGGATTATGATACTGTTGTTTCCACTGGACACTTGCATTGCCTGGACCATTGTCGCGATCACGAGCGTCACTTTTACTTTATATTTCATCTCCGTGATATTGCCCATTCGGTATCCAGAATGTCCATATGCCACCTCGTTAACAAATTACGCTGGAATCTTCTTTTTCGTTCTGCGAGAAATTCTTCGTTGGGCTAACATGGTTTTGGATAAAGGATTTCAGGCTGCTTGGAAAAGCGTGAATTTCCAAGCTCGGCGTACAATTCAGCATCTCATTCGGTACACCTTGGGTGTATTCCGATGTCTTTTCATGTTCATCTGGGAGTTGGCTGGTGACATTTGTCGTGGCCTTGGAAGACATCTGCCTAGAATATACTCTGCCGATTTCCCGAAGTTCGCCAAGTGGAGAGAAGATAATATCAAACAAGCTGTCTCGAATGCGACTTTTCTCGATTCTCAGGCGGTCAATTGGCTTTACACGGCCTCGGCTGATAGGAGCGTTCATCGGATTATCGCTCGCTCTGTAGCTGTTCACCCAACTATCGCTGACCAGTTTGAAGAGAATAGCAAGCGGGAACTCTCCCGTACTCTTGAGGTCAGCAGAACAAATGTCCAGGATCTGCGTTATGGACTTTGTCTGGATGTCTTGACTAATAGCCATAGTCACTGGCGTCTACTCAAGTCTATCTCCGGTCATGTGGCAAAAGTGAGCTGGAGGAAGGAGAGTATAATACCTATCTTCGCCTTCCGATGGGTGAATTCGGTGTTTATCTCTTGTCGAGATCCAATGAACTATCCCTTGACCGTTTAATCACCGGCGGTGATTCTGTCAAACTCCCGCTAGCCATGTGGTGTTACCTCTTAAAACGGAAGCCATGGGATGGTACAATAGCTGTGCATATACTCAACTCTCCAAGTTTATTGTCGAACCTCTTTGAATTTAGTGTTGATCCCACTCGTGAACGCGTAGATAGTACGGGGTTAATATCCTTTGATAGTGACGAGTTGGGATGGTGGAAATTTGAATACCTGTTTCAATACTTCAGACTTGGCAAACCTGACTTTTCCTCAGAAACCAAATCTTATGCAACACGCTCTCGCTTCCTTATCACCCTCTACTGCCAACTTACCTCCGATCATCCGGCCGTTGTCAAGATAGAAGAAAGACAGTCGTCCTTGGAACATCTGTTTCGTGGGTTTACGTCGTACCGTAATCACTCCACTGTACTTCGGACATCTGACAGCCACTTCACTTTCTTCAAAGAGGTTCTTTGCGTGGACTCATTCTGGTCCGAGTCTATGACGGATCAAGCCAGAGTTGCGGCAGTACAGTGTCTGGGGATCATCAGTAGCGAAGAGGCTACCCGCCTTCCTTTTATGGATTATCACGAGCTCTCTCATATATCAATGGTGTTCACGGGATCTCAACGAACAATTATCAATTCACACATCTCGCATTTTCACAGTCTTGCTCTTGCCACGGAACCGCCATCATTTATCCGCAATCCTCTTGGACGACCTCGAGGCCACGTCCAATTTATCAACATGTCTTCGAAACTTGGGGAATCATTACGAGCTGAGCGAAGAGGACAGAGTCATATACCCACTTTTAATGGATTTCCTCGAGTCTGCGAAGACGCCCCTGTTTGACATTGTTCTTTATAGCTCGTCCGTGCTCGTCCAGCTATTGCAACTGTTTTGAGAGGCTCAAAAAAATCCCAAACAATTTTTCCTCCTTGTTAAATCGAAACTTGATATGGAAGAGTTGGATACACTGTTTACTGTCATGAATGATCTGGAACGACCCGACCACCCGACGGACTCGTCCTCCCGTAATTTGGGATCCGACGACGACGTCGACAGCACTGGCAGACTCGTCCTACCCTGACTCGGAGTTTGATGAGGACAGGGCAGACTTTGATCGTCGGCTGCGGGCGTCTTTGCGCATGTTTGAACAAATCATAGGTCCGTCCCAGAAACCGTTTTCACCCTCAGGTGCTATGTTGGACAACGATCATGATAATGAAGAGCGTGCCCAGATGCCCGGACCGAATGAGGTATATCTTCTCAAAGGTTTATCATCATCAGACTGTATGCTAAAGGATATTATGTATACAGCGTCAAGCCTTTCGCTCTGCAGCCAATTGGATGAAAAAAGCGTTCGGATACTTGTGATCAAAACCACTCGCCAAACGATAAGTATAAATACTAGTCATGAACTGGGGTGCGCGTATAGAGGTATAGAGGAAGTCGCGTCAAGTGTCGTTGAGAGCACACACGTACTTTGGGGTGGTCCGGACCGCTGGGTAAAACCAAATTATTCTCTTATGTATTCGTCTTGGTGACAAATATATATCTCCATAATATTGTTGGCTTATAACATTTCCATCCACCCTCATTCAGAAACGTTCGCGCGTCCAACGACAATGGAAGTGGCAATGAGAGATCAACCGTGGATGCACTGCGTCGGGTCACCGACTTCATCAAACGAGTATGACGAAGAAAACAAGTAGTGGTAGGTCTATTCCTCGACATAAAAACTGCTTTCCCCAGCGTTACCCCTGTCAGTGGAGAACGGGTGCGACGAAGGAACCCCGTCCTCACTCTTCTGTTATGAAGTGTAAATACATCTCCGCACTGGTTGAGGCCTGAGGTCCCGCACGAGAACAAGAACGAAATACATAATCTTCCTCGCAGCAGCCAAATCTGCTTCAGCGAGGCAAACAAAAAAGCTCCTTGAAGCATATTTGATGGATCTGGTGGCGTCAGAGAATAAGCGGAATCACAAAGCTACATGAACAAGCTGAAACTTGTCAGCTTTACCGAAAAACTCTAATACATTGGCCCTACGTTAAGCGTCTTTACAAAGCAGTAGTCATCCCAAGAATCTTGTACGCCGGAAGTATCTGGTGCCAAGCCATATACACAAGCCGGACGCGAGAAGAGTCACAGAGTCAGCCTGTCGGTTTCGGAATTAAGCTAGAACCTATACAACGCGCAGCCGCTTTGGCTACCACGAGCGCCATGAGGTGGACACCAACCAAGTTGCTGAATGTGCATGCCGACCTGCTAGCAGCCCAACTGCTACTCAAGCCACCGTGAAGCTGCACATATCGTCAGCCTGCAGCCACACCAACTACTTCATGAAGACGCACATACCAGACTAAATCGTAATCTCATACACCCACACCCATTGGATCAGTCAGCGTGCCTTCTGATGGGAAGACGAGACTTTCAAACAGGTGGAAACTATTCGCAAACACCCGGACTGGAAAGAATAAATTCAACACAGCGATTTCACAAGGCAAGAAGAAAGAAATCAAAGCTGACACAACTGACAACAACACCCTAGATAGTTTATACGAACGGTTCCGCCACTGGAGTGCTCGGTTGGTGCTGCGGGCAGACCTGTATAGAGAAGGGAAAAAATCATGAGCTGGGCTCACAGGCTGGGTTGAGACAAGGAACACACCGTATTCGAGGCAGAGCTAGTGGGCATTAGCCTGGGCATCCACACACTCGCAACGCAGGATTTCGACAAGGCTAGTAGCTCAGCGCTCAGCGCTCTGGGCAGCAAAGCGGCAATCGCTGAAATGTACCGAAAGCAGCTCCTAGACCAATGCACCATCGCTTTTCGACAAACAAGGTAGATGGCAACAGCTACTCTTGTTCGGAACCAAAACATGAGGTAGGCGAGGGCCGACAGGGCGGCGGGGACCAAAGCTTGCATTTTTTACTTCCGCGAAAGCTCATCCTGTTAAATAAATCCAACATGACAAGTTGATATTTCTCATGGGTTACATATACAAATGTATGGTTGTAAATGAGTGATATAAAATATTACTACTATTACTATAAGCTGGAATTTGAAAGTTAAACCTAACTCCTGCTCAACTCGAGCCCAATTAGACAAAACAGCTGCCGGAACGCGGCACAATGTGCCGCGTTCCACGCAAAAAATTATTACATAAAGTTACTCGTCAATGATGACGCAAATAAGTCACATGATATCCTTATATAATCTACTCGGCTGTTCCTGAAATGCTCACTTTCAAGCATTACTAGCAGAAATAAGCGCAGCAAGCTGCGCCCGTGTTCAGGCTTGATCGAGCAAGTTAATTTTGAGATACAAAAATAAGAAAGATGGTATAAGAAAATAGTAGTCTAATACATATATGTATCAAAGTAGTACATCTTTATATACAATATTTACTGTTTTTCCATTAGAATTTGGAGGTAAAAGTACTTTTATCTGCCCCATATTAGTACCTCTGGAGACAGCAACATAAAGTTGTCCATGAGAAAAAATTTGAGCACGTAAATCTATTCCAACATATCCTAATGACTGCCCTTGTGCTTTGTTGATAGTCATTGCGAATGCAGGCGGAGGGTTAGCCTCATAAGTTCAAAGGGAAGATCGGTGGAAGTGAGTTTGATTCGTGGAATAAAGGCTGTGGATCCTTTTGCTGGACCTGTGAGAATTCGAACATGAAGGACTCTGCGACGTTTCTGGATGAGGCGAACGGGTTCCATTACAAAGTCCTGCTTCAGGATTGATGTTGCGAAGGATGATAAGAGGCATATTGAGCTTCAGTTTGAGCTTTGCTGGTGGTAATCCAGGAACATCCAGTGAATTCAAGTATTCAACTGGGAATAAATCATCTTCGACCTCTCTCCTAATGAATCCACACCATGCAAACATCTATTTCTCCAGGAAATTGATTGAGAATTAACTCATTAAATTCATTGACTTCGGAGTTTCTTGGACAAAGAATTGCACGTTCAGGAAATAGTTGTCATTGTGGTAGGAATCAACCTGGGGATAGGTAGCTTGAATGAGTCCTTGTACAGATGGTTCGCAGCGCATGTTTCGGGAATATCAAAGGAATGATCCAGTGGAAGATCGATACCCTGTCCTATGCCATGAAGCCATTGAGCAAACTCCACACTCTGAGGATCAGCATGATCAATACGCATATTCTCCACCAAATGCAATATATGAACATTCTGCCAGAGTGGGGACCGTTGGATAGAGGCATTGATAATCTCTTCCTTGGAACCTTTGGGACAACCGGCAGAATTTGCTGAAAATCTCCACACCACAGTGATACCTCCAAATAAACGATCAGGTTCATTTCGAATATCCCGTAGTGTACGATCGACAGCCTCGCATGTGTGACGGTGCTGCATGGACATTTCATCCCATATGATTAATCGAACTTGAGCCATTAGTTCCGCACGAAGAGTGTTTCGGCCGATGCATGTCGAATTGGAAGAATGTCAGGGAATCTTGAATGTGCTGTGAGATGTACGACCACCTTTGAGCAAAAGTGCAGCAATGCCTGATGATGCCACACATAGTACAATCATTCCTTCTGCTCTGCATGAGTGTGCAATCGCATTCCAAGTATATGACTTTCCAGTACCACCTGGTCCATGAAGAAGAAGAGCCGACCCTGGTTATTGCGAACAGAGTCAAGTTGCATCATGAGCAGCCCGTTGACCTGCGTTGAGTTGACCGTCTCTCTGCATGAATTTGTTCATCGGCAATATTATAGTTTAGCTGCTCGGTGATAAGCCTATTTCCAGCGTTATTCTCCCAATCACCGATCACAGCAGGAAGACTAAAATCTGATAAAGATCGACCCATTTTATGGAGGATAATATCAATTTTGTATAAGCCAAAGTCATAGATCTCCTCCTGTGTGGGATCTGGCTTATCATAATCTCGCTGTATGACACGCAAGTCATCACATAGGTGATCTCTGAACATCATCCAGAGATTCTGTGCATCGGAAGGAATTGAATGGGTAAGAATGGATACATACAGGCCTCGAAGTTGATGACCAGATTGAATTGCAGCAGCCTCTTGTAGGCAAAGTATCCATTCATTATCATCCTCCAAGAGACCTCTTGCCAAACAGGCTTCCTTGGCAGTCGGATATTCAATACCTTCAAAGTACGAAGTTCCGCAAATGATCGTGCTCCACGTACAACCGTGAGAAGGGTACGAATATGAAATCGTTCACCTGAATAAGGACTTGCAAAATGAATACGACCGATTGCGCGGCACCTTTGACGGGGTTTCCAGGAATTATTTGTCTTGTTCCAGACGGACGTTCAGGGAACTCGATATAATGCAACTCTCTGGCCCATGCATAGTCTTCATTAGCTTTGAAATAAGCAGTAAGCTTGGTCCTGTGGTTTTCGATTCGATCAAGTAAGAGCTCTCGAGGAATATCTGGATTGAAAACCACCATTTGCTGATTTTCATCATGAACAGGAAGTGCAATGACAGTTGGCACCTGTCGATGTAACTCAAACTCGTTGAGTCGCCAGATAGCCTCGTGCGAACTGACATATCGACAATCCAAGTAGCGTTTAACCTCATTGCTCGAAGTTCCTCGTTCGCTTGATTTCCCTGTTGACCTGGTTGTACCTCCAAAGTGGTCCTATCATGACCCTTGTTAATATATTTATGAATATATTTTATCGCTCTGATTGAGGCTGTCATTTCCACATTGATATGACATGCAAACTCAAGCAGAAAAAACAGAAAGGAACCACATGGCGATTATCAAAGGTAATACCATTTTTGATAAATGTCCGGCCGTTATTTGGACGGGCATATGTTGGATAACCATCATTGTTAAGTGTGGTCACTTCGGCAAAATCCTTGGGAAATTTTTGCATTTCCCGTTAACCACAGGTGCATTAGGATGATCCCGTCCACATGGACCATGTATCATGTGTGGTGACCAGCTCAAATAGTCTTGGATGTGTAGCAGGATCGGGTAGCTGAGCTGAAATAAGCGAGTCCACATCTGCAGGAGTGAGAAGGCGCATTCTGCTCCACCCATATCAGAAGATGCATGTGCGGTAAGCCACGCTTCTAATTCAATGGTATACACATATGCAGTAACTTCTCCAATATATCTAAATTATTTGTTTAGTCAGTTGCACAAAGTTTTTTTATTGGATCTAAATTCTTACCCATCCTTTTTGAGTCTTTTCAACAGAGCTTTCTTTTCAACTCAAAAACACGCGTGACCAAGTCAGGTCGATCGTGAATTGATTGACCTTCCAGTAATGCATTCTGAATTTCTGGCCATTGAGGATTGGCCGTCATAGTCAGAAATATCATAGGATTTCCAAGCTTGCGTGAAATTGCCAGAGATTCTGACACGATTCAAGCATGAGCACTTCCTGTAAGTTGCAGGGAGGATAACTTTTTGACCGATCTCATCGGCATCCACGTCTTCGTGTAAATGCGTCGATTGCTTGCTGATATAACTCGGCACGTAGCTTGGTCTGATTATGTTCAATCCAACGTAGCCGACTTTGTTCTGATGCTGCCCATGCATCAACAATGTATTGCTGAAGAAGCTTTCCTCCTCGAAGTAGAGTATCTGGCTCATTCAGACGTTCCATTATACGGTAGCAGTAATACTTTGCCATCGTAACCCAACGTTGCGAACGATTATTAGGATTAGCGCCAGGAATGGCCCGATTTTCAAAAGGTTGCCACGTAAGAAATCTGGTTGATTGGCATAAGGAATCCTATAGTGCCATCCAGGCTCACCAAGAATAGAACATATTGTAAGGGTGCATAGAGAGCATGACCCTCAGTAATACGTTGGAACCTATGAGCTGCATCTGGTGGACGCTGTAGTTGTAAAACGATATCACGGTTTGCAGCCCAACACCATCACCAGGTAAGACGGCGGCAATCTCCTGTAGCCGGGTGCGGGAGATTGTATCTTCGAGGATCCTGAAAGACTCGGTATGTTAAACGGGCTTCCAGCACTTGGTTACCAGTCGCACGTAACGTTCGTAAGCTTGCTGATATATTGGAACGAATGGATTATGCACCAACATCATCTCTTGAAGATCGGAGAGAGTGTTAATATTGAGTCGATTCTGATTATTATTCTGACGATGTTGCAGTGCGGTTGCGGGATCGAAAATATATAGCTGTGCATAACTTGCTCTTGGTTGACCATGATCATCAACATTATTTTCATCAGGTGCCAAACTCCCATCGATGATACAGCCCTCCTAATAGCTTGAGAACGTATGGCCCACGATTTGCCAATATTTGTTGATCGAAGTCTGCTCCAAGAGATGTGAAAGCCAGGGCAAAATTATACTGACGAATATTTTCTCGAAACTCTTTTGCCTCATCTGTTTGCTCATGAAACAGACGCCTCAGTAACTCGGGGGTGGCTGTAAGTCAGGTAGTTCGATTTTTCCTTGGAGACAGCACATTCCAAATTTTGGATTAAGAATGGAAGAAGTGGTCAGACACTCTGCAGACCAATGCAGCGCTCGACAATGTTGACATACTACTGTCATTGGTCCCAGATTGTTCACTGGACTTCTTCTTCAATAACAGGCTGTCTGGCAAACAGCAATAGCGGTCCGGGATCGACAGGAAGATCTTCTCCGAAAATATCTGGTCCTATTGCATCCAGAGCATTTTCATCATCTTCATCATTTTCATCATCTTCAGTATCTTGAATATCTTGGATATCCACATCTGGATCAGGGAGCATCTACCATAGGCTGATCAGCTTGTGGCAGTGGATTATTTAACTGTGCTGCTTGAATCGAGGTAAGCCTGCCCTGTTATCCAAACCCTGACCCCTGCCTCTACCATTACCCTGACCTCTGCCTCTACCATTACCATTACCCCTACCTCTACCTCTACCCTACGGCCACGTGCAGGCTGCAATTCGATCTGCTCCACCTGTGCACGTAGATTGGCGACACCAGCAACACCTAAATTTTCTTCCGGAACCACACCATTATTTCTTTGGCCATCTCGCCTGGGATGCAGTTGGATCTGATCTGCCTGAGCCCGTAGATTGACAACACCAGCAACACCTAAGTTTTCATTTGGAATAAATCCATTATTCCTTCCAACATCCCTTCTAACATTCCTCTGTAGTTGTGGCTGAATAGCATCCAACTGTTCATATATTTGACGAAGTTGCTCCTTGGTGTAGGGTGAAAAGGATCCTCACCCAGAGCAGGGCCAGGGTTTACAGAACACCTGGTAATTCAAAAGGAATTGGCCCTGCAATAGGATTTTGCCTGATTAAAATTTGTCTTCTCTCTTCTTTGAGTAGGAGAAGTCATTTGACGTCCTCTCTTTCCCTCTGCCGTTCAATTATTCTATCCCTTTCCGGGTTGTGGGTTGCCTAAAAAAATTAATTTAATTAATTTTTATTTATTTTGATAATATATCCAACAACTCACATTGTAGAATAATAATAAATCCCAAAAGTGTTTGAGTTTAGAACTTGTCCGAGGTGGGGGCCGTTCCACTTCCCCCACAGTGGTGGTAGGTACCCTAAAGAGTGGGTTTGGACCCCCGAGGAAGTTACCAAGAAGAGGCACCACAGCTTATGTCCACAATTAGCTTTTTGAGCCTGAAATCAAAAATCAAAAATTTTCCCTTTTTCTTCTGGGAAAAAAAGGTTGCAATATTTTATTCATACATTTTTTATAATACAATTTTTTTATATAAAACTCTTGAGTTTAGTGGAAACCGGGCCACAATTGTTGCAATTTGTTCACTACCTGGACCTCGCGCGCGCAGCTCTTTTTATTATGTAAGGGATTACGTAAATTATAAATTTAGACGCCGGACCATCGCGACTTCATATATGTAATATCTCAATAACTATCTGAATAAATACCCTCTAAAAATCGTCGAGAAATACTTCATGAGCCAATTTACCATAATATACAAAGTTGAATCTTATTACACTATATTGAACTAAAATGTTTCCTGCGAAGGCATGTGATCTTCCCTTTTGGGCGCCTAACTTACTACACGAAATTTTTTACAAACCCTAGGGAACCAAAGACAAGCTTTGGTAATAAAATAGACGCTGAAGCATAGGTTCCACGTTCCACGCTCTCGCGTGTACATTTGACGACGTCCACCAGCGTGTACACTTCTCCCCGTTACAGGCTCTTCCTGCCAACTTGCAAACAGCAAATAAAATGCCTTGCTCAGGTGAAGAAACACTACAAACCCAAGTCGAGTAGTCATCGATCTAGTCATCATTCATCCAGGATCTTCCGCACCCGCATCTCCAGCACCCATAACACGCAAATCACACTCAAGATTACACATTCCTCTTCTAACATCATCTGTTCTATCTCTTGACTTCTCCGGAAACATGCCAAGAAAACAAGCGAAATCAGAGACACGACTTTGGGACGATGTGCGTGGACACGACAGACTGTCCTCCACCAATCGTAGTCACCGAGTCTTCTTCTCCATCCATTTAAACGCGCCATTCAACTACCCCGTCAATTAAAACAACACCCGCTTTTATGGTCACTGTCAGTGTGGCTGCATTGCAGGCATCCGACCCGGTGCTGAAGATGTTCCTATCGGATATGTTGACAAACTCAGAACGACCGGTAAAGGGTACGTCCAACCTCTTTGTATCCCACCGTCTGCGATCTTAATTCCCGATTGTAGAATGCTCCAAGCGGCATGCTCACCTATGACCCAGCCACCCACAAACCGCTTACCCTGCGAACCTGAACTGCTTATTCATTCCTCTGCATTCGCACTGTCATCTCACATCTCTGCTATCTACTTTCGCACACTCAAGAGGGTGGCACTTCACCCCACGCATGGCATAGTCCTTGTAACGCATGGCACTAACTTGTCCTCTTCTACCAACACCAGAACATTCACCCGAGCCTTCGTCGTCGTCGCGAGAGCCCCCAATTGCACCCCTCCATCACCTAATAGGCTAATACACTTCCGCTTCTTCTCCCTTTACACCAAGCAAACCCAAAACCTCTTTGTAGCCCTGTATGTACACATGTTCTAAAAATCTTGATAGATCTCACAAGAAATCATTTTTAATACAACCTTGTAGAACTCGAGTGTATCACTGTAACCACATTTTCATGTAGAACCCAATATATAAAAATTTCGATGCAATTTCGTCTCTGGATGCTGACGTCGGATCGATTCAACTGTCCATTGAGTCTCCTAAAGTTAAACGCAAATATTAATCAAACAGATCGTCCTTTCGGCAACAACCCGCACAGAAGCTGGAGTTTCGTGTAACTTCTATCTTACGAGACAAACTTTTGCTGGTTCTTCGTTCTTGTCAAGTTCTAGAATTGTCACCACCCTCAAATTGCGCAGTGTTTCTGATTACCGGAATAGAAACGCCTTTCATCCAATCGGATTGCTTGTTCGAAGATTCACAGCGCCGTCATCTGATTTTGAATTGCCACGCACATGTTGCCAAAACACGAGGCGACCGTGACATTTGACAGGGTGCGTAGTATTTAATAATTGGTATCTGTTTGATAATTTTGCGTACCAACATTATCAGCATCTCCAACGCCTCAACCTAAAATCATATCACAAGTGACGGTCTCCCCATAGATGTCGGAAACAGCTAGTTTAAACAGAATAGAAATGCATGCAATTAGTAGCGGCGGCGGCGGCGTTTCAAAGGTCAGTTTTCCAACCGGCTTGGAATCTGAAGCTGAGGGTGGTGAAATTTCTGGGAGTGTTAAATCGGATAAGCTCTCACAGGACGATCCAAATACTCATGATGATCGTGGTTGTTTGGACAATGACCACGACGAACGTCAAAGAACCGATATGTCCATTCAAACCAACAGTTTTAGGTCACTACGGACAAACCATAAGCCAGCGTCCTTGAACGAGGAGAAAAGCGAACATTCTCATGCTCAGGCTGCCGACGCTGTACCAATGAATGATGGACGGACGGACGAGAATATGGAAAGATTGGTAGGCCTCTTCCGCGAATTTCTGGGTCAGTTTCTCGTTTTGAGGTTCAGATGAGAATATCTCTGGCGCTGACACTGCATTTAACTTGTAGAGGCTGCATCCAATCCAGGTCCAGAAACGTCCAATAATGATTCTAATGCTCCTTACGCTCAACGAAACACGTCAGGACGCAAGAGACTTTTCGGATTGAAAAAGGGTTTATCGCCAGAGAGTGGTTGTGAGTGTTTTTTTAAGTAATTCGATCTTGTTTACGCACTTTTAACGTCTCGCCGCATAAGCGAGCAATCGATATGACTACGAGCAGAAATATCCACGAGATCGATTTGGAGAAGAGACAGCGCCAAACGCTCGGATTTGGTTGACCTACCTTGACGAAGCCGAGGCATTTGATCGTGAAAGAGTAGAAGGATGGAAAGAGACGGTTGATGTCCTCCTAGTTTTCGTATGAGAATTTTGTTTCTTATTTAATTTAAAACTTATTTCCCGTCAGGCTGGTCTCTTTTCCGGTGTTATAACGACGTTCATCTCACAGGCGTCTCAAAGCCTTCAGCAAGATAATACACAAGTTACCGCGTCGTTACAATTCGAAACGGTCCAAATACTCAGGGCACAGTTCAGTGGGCTACCGATAAGCAATGTACCCTCCTCAACGATAACCCCTAGTTCACCATTCGCACCGTCAACAAACGCATCTTTGGTGAACGGTCTATGGTTCACCAGCCTGGCGATTACACTATCTGCAGCACTGTTTGCTGTTCTCGCTAAGCAATGGTTGTATTACTACATGGCTTCGATTTCCGGAACACCAAATGAAAAAGTAAGGGCGAGGCAATTGCGGTTCAACGGTTTCGAACAGTGGAAAGTCGCAGCAATCGTCGATCTCCTCCCTATCCTTCTTCACATTTCTGTCGGTCTGTTCCTCACGGGGATTATGATACTACTGTTCCCACTGAATACTCATATCGCCTGGACGATTGTCGCGATTACGGGAATCACTTTTACTCTATATTTTATCTCGGTGATGTTACCCATTTGGTATCCAGAATGCCCATATACCACCTCGTTGACGATTTACGCTGGAATCCTTTTTTTCGTCCTGCGAGGAATTTTTCGTTGGGCTAGAACGATCTTGGATAACACCTCTCGGGCTGTTTGGGAAAAAGCAAATTTCCAAGCTCGGCGTACGATTCAGTATCTCATTCACTACATCCTGGGCGTCTTCCGATGTCTTTTCATGTTCATCTCGAAGTTGGCTGGTGACATTCGCCGCGGCCTTGGAAGACATCTGCCTAGAATATTCTCTGGGGAATTCCCGAAATTCACAAAGTGGAGAGAAGAGAATATAAAGCAAGCTGTCTCAAACGCAACTTTTCTTGATTCCCAGGCGGTCAAATGGCTTTACACGGCCTCGGCTGATAAGAGTGTTCATCGGATTATTGCTCGCTCTGTAGCTGTTCACCCCACTCTCGCTGAACAGTTTGAAGAGGCTAGCGGTGCACTCTCTCATACTCTTGAGGTCAGCGAGACAAATGTCCAGGATTTGCGTTATGGACTTTGTCTGGATTTCTTGAGTGGTGACAGTCATCACTGGGATCTACTCGATTATATCTCCGATCATGTGGCCGAGAGTGAGCTGGAGGAAGGAGAGTGTGAAACCTATCTTCGCCTTCCAATGATAAACTTCAGTTACAACATCTGGTCGGAGCTGATATGCCAACCCGATTTCTCGCTGAAATTCAATCAACTATCCCTCAACAGTTTAATCACCGGCGATGATTCCGTCAAGCTCCCGCTAGCCATGTGGTGTTGCCTCCTAAAAGAGACATCACGGAGTCGTACAATAGCTGCGCATATACTCAAGCGTCAAGCGCCAAGTCTAAATATCTTCTGTTTGAGTGTTGATCCCACTCGTGAACTTGTAAATAACGCGGGGTTAGTATCCTTCGATAGTGGCGAGTTGGGATGGTGGAAATTCGAATACCTCTTTGATTTCTTCAAACTTGGAAAACCTGACTTTTCCTCAGAAACCAAATCCTATGCAACATGCTATCATCTCCTTATCACTGTCTACCGCCAGCTTACTTCCGATCAACCGTTTATTACCAACGAAGAAGAGAGACAGAAGTCATTGGAAAATCTATTTGACAGCTTTTGTTCGTACTATCGTTCCTCTACTGAGAGACCCGACGACCGCTTCACTTTCTTCAAAGAGATTCTCTGCGTGGACTCCTTCTGGTCCGAGTCTATGACGGATGACGCCAGATATGAGGCAGCACTGTGCCTGGGCAAGATTAGGGCCAAAGAGGCTGCCTTATTTCCTTGTATGGATTATCACGAGCTGTCTCTCATATATCAATGTTGTTCACGAAATCTCAACCGAAGCTTATCACTTCACACATCTCCCATTTTCACAGTCTTGCTCCTGTCACAGAACCGCCACCATTTATTCACAATCCTCTCGAATGACCCCAAAGCCGTGTCCAACTTATCGACATGTCTTCGAAACCTGGGGAATTGTCACTATCCGAACGAAGAGGGCAAAGTCATATACCCACTCTTAATGGACCTCCTCAAGTCTGTGAAGATGCCTCTGTTCACTCATTTCTACAACTTGTCCGTGCTCGTCCGACTATGGGAACTATTTTTGAAGTTCGAACAGGATCCGAAACAATTTTTCCTCGTTGTAAAATCGAAACTTGACAGAGAAAAGTTGGATGAGCTGTTTATTACCATGAAAGCTCGAGAACCACTCAACTCCACGGACCTGTCCTTCTATCTCAGATTTTACGACAACATAAACAGGGCAGACTTTGATCGTCGGTTGCAGGCGTCTTTACGCGTGTTTGGACAAATGATAGGTCGGCCCCAGCCTGAGGAACTATCTACACTCTCGGGTGCAATGTTGGGCAACGATCATGACAATGAAGAGCGTGCCCAAATTTTCGGACCGAATGAGGTATTTCTTCCCAAGGTTTATCATTATCCGATTGTATGCTAAGAGATAATATGTGCACAGCGGCAAGTCTTTCGCTCCGTAACTAATTGGACGAAAAAAGCATTTGGATACTTGTGGTCGAAGCCATTCATCAAATAACAAATTCTTGTCGTAGATTGGGGTGCTGGTATAAATCTTCGGTGAGGTATGGAGAGCTCAGAGTCGTGTCAAACATACATGTAGTTCAAAAACACTGCGATATCGGATGATTGAATTTGTTATTTGTACTGTGTATCTATAAACAGATACTGATTTCGAATACTGACGCTAAGAATTAATCCTCTCGTTTCAGCGTGTACTAAGAGTGATAAAAACCCCCAAAATCTATTGAGAAAGTCGGGAACTCGAAACGGAGATTCATATTAAATCGAGAACGAGGAATCCTGGGCTGTCACTGAAATCAAAAGACAACAAACGTATATGTACAACAAATGGAAACAAACAAACATACATAAGTCCGAGATAGCATGGTCGAACAAGGACAGACGAAATTTTCTAAAAAAAAAAATCTAAAGGTAGTCAATCAAAAAAAAATTGGGTAAATTGTCGGCGTAAATGTAAGTGGTGATGAGAAACGAATATGAAGGAGCGTTGGTTGGAAGGACTATAACGTTAAACCAAAGAAAGCAGCCGGGGAGATTAGAATTGCAGAAAAGCAAAATAGTGGATGAAAGAACGAAAGCGGCGGCGGCGGACTACCACCAGGGACGTTTGAAAAACTTGCAGAGACGATTGTACTAGGAGCGCTGCTACTCTTCACATCCGTAGAAGTCGTGTCCTCATGCTTCTTTTTCAATTTGCTATTATTGAGAACATCAATGGCAACACCGTCTTTACGTTCCGCGTTGTTACCAGCTTTCTTCCCATTCGAATTGAAGCCCGAGTTAGCAGAAGCAAACTTACTCGTCTAGGTCTAATCGTTACATAACGTTCGTCAAATTGGATATAAGAGACGACGGAGATGTAATTGATGGCGCAGGATGTGACATCGACGTTGAGGTTGCATGTTTGTTAGACATTGTGATGTTTTTGGGGCGAAGGCTTTTGCTATTGTGGGCTTGAGCTTGAATTGGAAGTTGAAGTGGGCTGCAGGCTAGGACTAGACGAAAGCTTCTTTGAAGGAAGTGGATTTTGGACCAACTGTACCATTCGAACTTGAAGGGAAGAGCACCATGGGATCCGTGTTAATCGCTAAATCCGGACGAGGATATGGAGGAAAAGACGAGGGTGAAGGACGCAGTCTGTTGGGCGGCGACAGCGATGGGGATGGCGCAAGAGTACGAGTGATGGAGGTAGTAGTATAGTGGGTGGAGAAGCCCCGGTCGTTGTTGACAAAAATCCTGGCGACGGAGGTACAGGACTCGAAGACACAGTTGTACTATCCACAACCATATTACCATCAGCACCACTAGTGCCAATTGACTGCAACCGAAACTGGGCCTGAGGCACGACCAGGAGGAACGACCAGGAGGAACGACCAGGAGGAACGACCAGGAGGAACGACCAGGAGGAACGACCAGGAGGAACGACCAGGAGGAACGACCAGGAGGAACGACCAGGAGGAACGACCAGGAGGAACGACCAGGAGGAACGACCAGGAGGAACGACCAGGAGGAACGACCAGGAGGAACGACCAGGAGGAACGACCAGGAGGAACGACCAGGAGGAACGACCAGGAGGAACGACCAGGAGGAACGACCAGGAGGAACGACCAGGAGGAACGACCAGGAGGAACGACCAGGAGGAACGACCAGGAGGAACGACCAGGAGGAACGACCAGGAGGAACGACCAGGAGGAACGACCAGGAGGAACGACCAGGAGGAACGACCAGGAGGAGTAAAAGATCTACACGCTACAGGCAGCCGTAACGCTCGCAGACATACTTTCGCTGTCACCGTATGGACCTTCAGCATCAGCAGCATCCCCACTATCAGTCGCATGTCCTGCAGTCCTGCACGATGGCCACAGGATGCCGTAACCGATGGCGATTCGTCTGACTATCATGAAACACTCGTCTAGCATCATCACTTTTCCAGTGGTACTATCCACGCCTATATGACCATCAGTAGCACTAGCACCATTCGCTGCAACCGTAACTGGGCCAGGACCGAGACCAGAAGGCAAAAGAGATACACTATAAGCAGTCGTAACACTCGATTCAGCGTCAGTAGCATCCCTACTATCAGTTTCATGACCTGCATGACTCACAGTATGGCGATTCGTCCGATTGTCTGCAAGACCCGTTTAGCATCATCAATGCATCACGACCCGCCGAACTCTCTTGCCTCATCAGCACTTTTCTCGCTGACGACACTACCTTCTTCTTCGTCAATCTACGCAAGCCTCGTGGTGTAACCCGTTCACTTTGGGGTGTAGGCGTGCGGGCTGGTGAACTGGAAAAACGGGTAGAGGAGGTGATGGCGTTGATGGAGGTTCCAGATCTTCATCCGATTGAGTGTGAATATCACCGTTGGCGGTAACGGCAGTAGCAGCTGGATCTCTATTTAAACGGGTCCAACATTTGGAGTTGGATTAGCTGCGCCAGGGGAAAAGCTGGGTAGAAAAAAGACGAGGGTAAATGAATGGTTGAGCGATTCAAGTTGCTGTTGTAGAGAGACTGGATGATGGGGACGCAGAGTTAGCAGGCGTCATCGACAGTGCAAAACAAGATTCCTTTGGACGCGCTCGTCCCATCCGCTGATTTCCGAATAGACGCTCACGCTTGCGTCATGTCATACTGTGACTCTGTAATTGACGCTCGATGCACTGTACGATGTCCATCCTCAGTGTTGATAAACTTGAGCACTGCGCAAAGGATGGTACCTCCGTTACAGGCTTGTTTCTTAAGATGTAGGTCTTCCTATTTAGCTTGGAAAAAATGTCTTGCTCAGGCGAACCAAGGCTCAGAAAAATTCCAAATTTAGTTCGGCAGGATCTCCTGCTCCCACGTCTCCGACACCTGTAAGACGCAAACTGCGTTCTAAAATATACATTCCTATTCCGATATCTTCATCATCACTTGTATTGCCGGCTCGAAAACATGCTAAGAGAGCCAAGTTGGAGAGACACGCGATTTTGGGACATTGGACATGGACATGACGGACCGTCCCCCTCCAATTGTAATCACCGAATCTTCCTCTCCATCTAAACACTATTTAACCACTCTTTCAATGAAATCAAAGCCTTCTTCTATGGTTACTGTCAATGTAGCTGCATCACAGGCACCTGACCCGGAGTTGCAGAATGTTCCTATCGAATATCTCGTCGACAAACTCAGAACGACAGGTACAGAGTACGTCTGACCTTTTTGTATTCTACTGTCTGCAATCCTAATTCTCGTTTGTAAAATGCCTCAATCCGCGATCAAGCCACCCACAAACTGCCTACCCCCCCGAACTTAAGCTCTTTATTCATTCCTCTGCATTCACACCGCCATCTCACATTTTCTACCCCTCTCATCACTAATACATTCCCACTTCTTCTCGCCTACCTCTCCATTATGCAAACCCAAAATCTCTCCGCAGTCCCCCTCCTACAACCTTTCTAACCATCTCAAACCCAACACCTCACTGCCTCCGAATCACAACCCTCGGCCCTCCTCCAGTCACCCACACAGCTCGTTGGAGCACTAGCACGAACTTACATCGCGCAAGCTCTCCTAGCGCAAGCAGCACGCGTTCATAGCTTGTGGGCTGACATGGTTGCCCTTGCCAGCGTGTCTGATGAGCTCTTGTGGAGGGTCGTTCAGGTTGTATAAGCCATTTTGATTGCTGCTTTGGAGATTAGCATGTCAGCGCAGTAGGGTTGGTAGTGGAAAGGCCTTTTACTTATAATACCATTTCAATCAAAGGTCTTTATGAGCATGCGATGACTGCAATCTGTAAGAAGATTCGTACAAGGCAATAACGGACAGCAAAATCGCTGGTTCAAACGGCCATTGAGACAAACTGATAACAGTATTATTTGCTGAATTAATGCCTAATTGCATCGGGAATTTTCGCTAGCCGGTATAGGGGTTCTGCTACGAACGGATTACGTTGGTTGTGAGTAACAGCTCAGTTTGAACTCAAGACGTCGGGGTAAGGATGAAAGGAGCGAAACCCACGAACGCGCAATTCATGCGCGAGACTCTATAAAGTGTCAGACAAACCAACGCATGTTGGTCTTTCGCGTAGATGTTCAAGGCAACCTTACATCAAATTGGTACTGACCCAACGCAATCCACGTTTAATCTTATCATGGCAGTAATCAGTGATAGCGCCGAAAAATGAAAACACCTACACATAGCCGACTGCATAGATCTCGATGCAATTTGGATGGTGTCCATCAAGCATCAAGTCTCCTGAAGCTCGTATTGTTCCTCCCGGCAACCTTTGCCGAGGCCAAAAGTCCTTTATTCACGGTGAAATAAACTGTACGTGCATAGCAAATACAATCTCCTCCCAACGATCGCCTTCACAAATTGAAGTTTCATCTAACTTTATCTTTCCAAGCAGACGTCTGACAGTTCTTTGTTATTCTAGAATTGTCGCTAACTATCGCCAATTTAAAATTGCAGTGTTTTTGATTTGATTATCGCAGTAGGAGCATTTGCTATCCAATCAGATTGGTTCACAGAGACTTTTGAACTGCCGCGCACAGGTTGAAATGCGAGGCGACTGACGTTTGACAAGGTCCGTACTAGTAGTATTAAATAGACAGTACGAGTCGGTTTGATAATATTCTGTGGCAACGTTATAAGCATCCCCAACGCCTCAACACGAAATCATATCTCGCAAGTGACGGTCTCACCTATATGTTCGAAACAGCTAGTTTGAATGGGATAGAAATGCACGCCATTAGCAGTGGCACCCTTCCATGGGCCGAGCATCAAAACAACGATCCCGGAACTGAAGGCGAAATCTCTGGGAGTGTCAAATTGGATAAGCTCCCACAGGACGATCCGGATGCACATGGTAATAATCATGGTTGTTCGAACAATGACCATGACCAAGTTGAAGGAACCGATGCGCCCATTCAAATCGACAGTTCCAAGCCATCACGGACAAACGATAAACCGACTGAGGAGAAAAACGAACATTCTCAGGGTCAGGCTGCCGGTGCTGTACCAATGAATGGCGGACGGATGGATGAGAATATGGAAATATTGGTAGGCCTCTTCCGCGAGTTTCTCGGTTAGTTTCTCGTTTTGAGGTTCAGATGAAAATATCTCTGGCGCTGACACTGCGTTTTATGGTAGAGACTGCATCCGACCTCGGGCCAGGAACATCCAATAATCCTAATCCTCCTCACACTCAACAAAACATGAGAGGAAGCAAGAGGCTCTTCGGGTTGAAAAAGGGATTATCGCCAGACGTTGGTTGTGAGTGTTTCTTTAAGTAACTCGATGTCATCTGTACACTTTTAACATCTCGCAACATAAGCAAATAATCGATACGACTACGAGCAAAAATATCCACGAGATGAATTCGGGAAAGAGACAGCGGCTAATGCTCGGATTTGGTTGACTTACCTTGACGAAGCTGAGGCATTTGATCGCGAGAGAGTAGAAGGGTGGAAAGAGACGGTTGATGTTCTCCTAGTTTTTGTAGGTATAAGTTTCTTTGTTATTACATTTTTCGAAACTTATCTCTCATGTTAGGCTGGTCTCTTTTCCGGCGTTATAACGACATTCATTTCACAATCTTCCACAAACCTTCAGCAAGATAACACACAGGTTACCGCGTCGTTACAATTCGAAACAGTTCAAATACTCAGGGCACAGTTCAGTGGACTACCTATAAGCAATGTACCCTCCTCAACGATAACCCCTAGTTCACCATTCGCACCATCAACAAATGCATCTTTGGTGAACGGTCTATGGTTCACCAGCCTGGCGATTACGCTATCTGCAGCGCTGTTTGCAGTTCTGGCTAAACAATGGTTATATTATTACATGGCTTCGATTTCTGGAACGGCAAATGAAAAAGTGAGGGCGAGGCAATTACGGTTCAACGGTTTCGAACAGTGGAAGGTCGCAGCAATCGTCGACCTCCTTCCTATCCTTCTTCACACCGCTGTCGGTCTTTTCCTCACAGGGATTATGATACTATTGTTTCCACTGGATGCTCATATTGCTTGGACCATTGTCACAATCACGGGAATTACTTTTACATTATACTTCGTCTCCGTGGTGTTACCCATTTGGTATCCAGAATGCCCATATACCACCTCGTTGACGATTTACGCCGGAATCCTTTTTTTCGTTCTGCGAGGAATTTTTCGTTGGGCTAGCACGATCTTGGATAAAAGCTCTCGGGCTGTTTGGGAAAAAGCGAATTTCCAAGCTTGGCGTACAATTCAGCATCTCATTCAGTACATCCTGGGCGTCTTCCGACGTCTTTTCATGTTCATCTCGAAGTTGGCTCGTGAAATTCGCCGCGGTCTTGGAAGATATCTGCCTAGAATATTCTCTGGGGAATTCCCGAAATTCACCAAGTGGAGAGAAGAGAATATCAAGCAAGCTATCAAAAATGCGACTTCTCTCGACTTCCAGGCAGTCAAATGGCTTTACACGGCCTCGGCTGATAGGAGCATTCATCGAATTATTGCTCGCTCTGTAGCTGTTCACCCCACTCTCGCTGAACAGTTCAAAGAGGCTAGCGGCGCACTCTCGTACTCTTGAGGTCAACGAGACAAATGTCCAGGATTTGCGTTATGGACTTTTTCTAGATCTCTTGAGTGATGGCAGTCATCACTGGCGTCTACTCGATGATCATGTGGCCGAAAGTGAGCTGGAGGAAGGAGAGCGTAAAACCTATCTTCGCTTTCCGATCAGAATTTTCAGTTTCCATATCATGTTGAAACTCTCGAGACTCAGATCCGATGAACTATCCCTCGATCGTTTAATCGCCGGTGATGATTCTGTCAAGCTCCCACTAGCCATGTGGTGTTGCCTCCTAAAACAGACACAGAATTCATGGGATGATACAATGGCTGTGCATATACTCAAGTCTCAAGTGTCGATCTTCCATTTGGGTGTTGATCCCACTCGTGAGCTCGTGGATAGCGCGGGGTTAGTATACTTCAATAGTGGCAAGTTGGGATGGTGGAAATTTGAATACCTCTTTCATTTCTTCGAACTTGGAAAACCTGACTTTTCCTCAGAAACCAAATCCTATGCAACACGCTATCGTCTCTTCATCACCATCTACCGCCAGCTTACCTCCCATGATCCGTTGATCACACACAAAGAAGAGAGACAGAGGTCATTGGAACATCTATTTAGCAGCTTTTCGTCGTACTCTCGTCACACCACTGTATTTCGGACACCCGACAACCACTTCAATTTTTTCAAAGACATTTTCTGCATGCACTCATTCTGGTCCGAGTCTATGACGAATGACGCCAGATATAAGGCAGCGCGGTGCCTGGGCGAGATTAGCGCCAAAGAGGCTAGCTTGTTTCCTCTTACTGATTATCGCGAGCTCTCTCTCATATATCAGTGGTGTTCACGAGATCTCGGTCGATACTTATCAGAATGCACATCTCGCATTTTCACAGTTTTGCTCTTGTCACGGAACCGCCACCATTTATCCACAATCCTCTCTAATGACCCCGAAGCCGTGTCCAACTTATTAACATGTCTTGGAAACTTGGCGAATTGTTACTATCCAAGCAAAGAGGGCAACGTAATATACCCACTCTTAATGGATCTCCTCAAATCTGTGAAAATGCCTCTGTTCACTCATTTCTACAACCCGTCCGTGCTCGTCCGACTATGGGAACTGATTTTGAGGTTCAGACAGGATCCAAAACAATTTTTCCTCCTTGTGAAATTGAAACTTGACAGAGAACAGTTGGATGGGCTGTTTGCTGCCATGAAAGATCGAGAACGACTCAACTCGACGAATCCGTCCTTCCATTTCATATCAGACTATTTCAGGGAAGACTTTGGTTTTCAGTTGCAGGCGTCTTTATCCGTGTTTGGACAAATCATAGGTCGGTCTGAGGAGCCATCTCTGCCCTCAGATGTGTTGGAAGTCAGCTTATACTTCGGCGAGTCTATGAAGACTTAATGTCTGAGTAGTAGTATGATACGTGCGCCTCAGGAGCGAACAGGGAAGGAAAGGGAATCAGTGGATGTGTGCTCAGAGGGAAGAATAGAAGGAAAATATTGTTATTGTATTTGTAACATAAAGAGGAATTTTTATATACATTATTTGTGCGATTTCCGGGAATATGGAATGGTGCTAGTATGCAATTTAAAAGAAATGGAAAATGTGAAAAATCCAGAAAAGTTGAATGAAAAAGGTACAAGGTAACTAATTTTGCAAAATATTGACGGACCGGCGCATATACCGAGTGCTGACTAATCTCTGCATAGCCTGTTCGCGCGAGCAACAAGTAGCGACTCAGAGATCTCTAGATAGGAGACGTACGGTAGTATAACCTGATGAGGAAAAGTGTAACTACAGGTTGAATACTATATACTATCTGATATGGTCCGTGCATAAGGAAACTACTATGCGGGATATCTAATATCAGTACTGATCTTAATCAGACCTAAAGGAAGAGTATAACGAGTCATGTGAGATTGCCCACATAATTCCAACAAGATGCAATGTTGGACAACCATCATGGCAATTAAATGAAGAGCGTGCACAGATGCCTGCTCCGAATCAGCTTCCCAATGGGTTTATTATCACTAGACTGTATGCTAAGAGATAATATGTACACCGCGGCAAGCCTTTTGCTCAGTGGCTAATTGGACAAAGAAAACGTTCGAATGCGTGTAGTCAAAGCCACTCGCCAATTAATGAATACTAGTCGCGAACTGGGGTGCGCGTATAGATACCCAAAGAGCTTGGTAAGTGACGTCGAGAGTGAGATAATAAAAACCAAAATGGCGCTTTTATTAAGGAAGCGTACATACGTACCAATAGCAGTAGACGTACATAGTATAACAACGTGTCGGTTTTAGAAAGTGATTTGTATTGAAATTTAAAGCGATTTTGATTGCTGATCTTGTTGTCGACGCAGATGCAGGTATTTTTGTTCCGGGGACTTTGCAGAGAAATAAAGAGGATACAAGTCTAACCTGGATGGTAGCGGGAGGAGATAAACGATTGAGGTGCCGTCTTCAGGAATTTCCGGTGTGATCTCTGACGTTAACCATCCTCAAACTAGCTTGGATCCGATGCATCCACATCATATTGTATCCCAAAGGTACCTCTATCCCTTCCTCCCCGCCTACCTCTACATCAAGCCTCTTCGCAGTTCTCCCACCACTTTTACCCCCTTACCCCAAAAACAGAGAGACCGTTCCCTCTTGCGCCTCTATGTATATAAAAGACGAGTCGTTTTGACTCAAATAGATCATCGTTTTACGCCCCATTTCTACTTCTTACGACTGTCACGATTTGAAACTGAAAACCTTTATATTCATCCCTTACTCGTTACCCAAACCACTGAACAATTTTGTAAAATCTAAGGGTAGTCAAAAAATTGGAATAGATTGTTGGCGTATATTCAAGTGGTGACGATAGATGAAGGTGAAGGAGTGTTGACCATATGTAAGGGTACTGAAGCCCGTCCAAATTAAGAATACATATGACGGGAACGTCGGCGCGGTACGTATGTGCATGCATAACCCAAATCCGAGCCGGCACGGCGGTATTTGGCCTCAACAACGATATCTGCATTAGATTCGGGTGGATCAACTAGCGATGTTCGCCTTTTTCGAAGTTTACGCCTACTGGAACCAGGGGTGCCGGTGATCGACCAGGTCGACAGAGAGCGTGACAGGAACTCAGTTGAAGCAGCGGTGATAGCGGTGGGGCATTAGCAGCGCCCTAACATCTTTATTTTGCAGAATATCTACCTGTCGGAGACATATTCTTTGTCTGTTTTAGTATCGGAGTCGACTTGATAATGGTAGATGCACTAACAGTGGAAGCTAGAGCAGGTGTGGTCGTCGTTTTTTCAGATGTTGGAGACGGTAAAACAGACAGACTAACCCTCCGACCTCTCAAGATACCTTTCTTTGGTGGTGGAGCGAGTTTGGAACTGGACAGTGCAGAAGCAGGTCTTGCCATTTCCAATGGCGACAACGATGACATTATAACAGACGACGCACCCACACCCGTACCCACACCACCACCATCACTGACATTCGCTCCACTCCCACTAACACCACCAGACGCTGTTGCCGAACCTGATGATAATCCTTTACCAGCATTGCCGTTGAAGAAAGCTTCTGCCTGAACACGCCGCATCTCATCCGCAACTTGAAGAGCTAAAGTCGCAAGACCCGAGTTACGTCCGTTCCACTCTTCTATACCCAACGATTTCGCTTCTTCAGCAGACATTAACGTGACCATATTGAATAGAGGCTCATCACCTGACGATGCTGTTAGAGGACGAGTATGGATGCGAGGTCGTTTCATCCAGCCGCCACTACTACCGTAATGATTACCACTGCTAGCACTAGAAGGGGACTCGTGACTATGCCAGGGTTCATTATGTTCGCGCCTGACATCGACGGTGACGTTGAGTTGACACTGCATGCTTCTATGACGTTGTGGTGCTTTTTTCGGAGAAAGTTTCTGCCGCGGTGGGTTTGAGCTTTAGGTAGGCTGCAGGCTAGGTCTAGAGGAAGGCTTCTTTTAAGACTAATTTTGCAACAACACCATCAGAACTCGAAGGGAACGACGCCGCGGAAACTGTGCTAGTCGCTACGTCCGAACCAGGAGAAGAAGACGGCGAAAGCAAGGGACGCAGTCTGCTAGATGACGACAGCGACAACGGAGATAGCACAAGAGTACGAGGCAATGGAGGTTACAATACGGACGATCTTGGCGTTGTTGACAAAAATCCTGGCGAAAGAAGCACAGGTACAAGACTTGAAGACAGTGGTATATCCACACCTGTATGACGATCAGTAACGCTAACACTATTCGCTGCAACCGTAACTGGGCCGGGATCAAGAGCGGGAGGCGCAAGAGATATACACTACAAGCAACCATCACACTCGAAGACACTCTCGCCATCGTCGTCTGCACCTTCAGCATCAGCAACATCCCCGCTATCCATCGCATGAACCTGCATGACTCACAGTATGACCGCAACCAGCGATTCGTCTAGCTGTCCGCAAGACATGTCTAGCATTATCACGATTCACCGAGCTCTCCTCCCTCATCAACGTTTTTCTCGCTGACGACGCTTCCTTCTTCTTCGTCAATCTTCGCAAGCCTCGTGGTGTAACCCGTTCACGTCGGGTATCGTAAACTGGAAAAGATGGGGAGAGGAGGTAATGGTGTTAATAGATGTTCCAAATCTTTATCCGATGAGTGTGAATATCATCGTTATGTAAACGGGTCCGACATTGGAGTTAAATTCGCTGCGCCAGGAGGAAGAAGCTGGAGAAAAAAGAGATGATGGGGTAAAGGCTGAGAGATTCTAGTTGCGGTTGCGGTTGTAGAGATGGACTGAACAATTTCGACAAGAACGCAGACCTTGCAAGCGTACCCTCACTTTCTCCTCCTCAGTCGTCTCGCTCGTTGGACGTTCACGGTATACTGTTGACTGTGCTGTGACTGTGACTGTGACTCTACGTGACGCTCAATGCATCCTCCGAGTCGGTTTTTATCAACTGGAGCACTTGCGCAAAGGACGGCCGCACCTCCGTTACAGACTCATCTCCCAAAATATAGGACTTTCTGTGAGGTTGCAAAATTGCATTGCTCAGGCGAACCGAGGCTCGGAAACATTCCGAGTTTAGGTCGACAGGATCTCCCGCTCCCACCTACCAGTGTAAGACCCAAACTGCGTTCCAAATCACACATTCCTCTTCCGGATCCGACATCATCCATTCCGTCCCCTGTTTTGCCCATTCCAAAACATGTCAAGGAAGCCAAGTTGGAGAGACACACGACTTTGAGACAATGGACATGGACATGACGGACCGTCCCCCTTCCAATTGTAGTTACCAACTCTTCTCCATCCCAAACACGCTATCCGACTACCTCGTCAGCTAAAAAATGACCACTATTGAATGCACACATGGTCTGTGGGCTAACTTAGTCGCTTTTTCTAAGTAGTAATGAACGGTTGCGTAAGAACAGAGAACAGTTCAACGACAAGATAGAAAAATTGGTAGATCTCTTCCGAGATCCCCTTAGTCAGTTCCTCTTTTTTTTGTAGGAGATGAAAAATATCTGACAGATTTATTTTCAGGGACTGTGTCCAAGCTGAATACAGGTTCGGTAATGTCTAATCCGAATCATACACGATGAAACATGCCAGGACGAAAGAGACTTTTTTGGGTTGACTAAGTTGTGCGTTCTACAACTTTATATATTCGCCTTCCTTGAAATTTTACATTAGCGAGCCTGCGAGATGGCTACGAGAGATAATGTTTCGAATGAACATTACCTCAATCATACTCCTACACATCCAGGTACTACGATTTTAGAGTGATTTCGGTCTATCCGATTTGTTATAACCCGCGGATTATTGCTGATCTCTTCGAGCCCTATCAAACGGAGAACCACGCCATTCGTGCTGCCGCTACCCAGTTGATCGAATTCTCCTGCGGATTTCTATTTGTAGTGCGTTAGTCTCTGTATTGAAAGCATCATGTAAGACGATCGAATTGACTTGCTAATTAGTTGGATTTGAGTTGGATCCGAAGATTTTCTACCAGCCACCCGATCACAAATGATCATGCACGAGAAATTGGAATTATCGGTGTTCCAAAATATGATGCATATATATGATGATTTGCTGAGTTTTCCAATTGTGATTCATTTAAACTTGGCGTTTTACCTGTCTATTGTACACATGGAATTCTGAATATCAATTGGTACGCAATATTCCGACACGTTGAACAAACCCCTGATCAAGTACATACTTAGCTCGCACAAAACCCTTCTTCAAACCCGCTTTTGAAAGGAACGATTTCCACGGAAACAATTTCTCTCGTGCAGGTTTGATTGGTCGAACTAGGAAACGGTAGAGTACCTTTACAATATGCGCCTGCACCTTTTGTTGATGTTTTCCTCACACGCAACGAACACACCTTAGGAGAAATACAGTTAGATTTTTACTGCCAACTAGCACTGGCGGTAATGATGAAAAGCGCGGAAAGTCCGAGCGTCGCTATATTGGGATGGCCTTCAAATGTGCCTTACCTAATTCCTACTTTGATGCGATAAATTCTCCACTGTCCGTCCAAATAACATCTGAAATCGAGCTCCGTCGTATATTCAGGTTCTAAGAGATGATTCAATGTTGCTTGCCGTATCAGGTTCGAGTCCTCGTAACAACCTAAAATAATTCATACACATCTAACAGGGACTAAATGAGCGACAGACCCAAGATTTTCACGATGGTGTTGCTATATATCTAAACGTGAACGATTTCGTTTCGGTCGCTGAGCGCCCATCACCTGTCGAGCCAATAAAGAACAACACCCCATTACTCAAACATGGATCAAAGCCGAAGCGGTTCTCCTAATAATCGTTTAGTTAAACTAAGATAAACAGCCGAGAATTTTTTTCGAGGAGTGATCATCCTTCATCTCCGGTGAAAAAAAAAGTGGTAACTGGTCCATTGTGAAGACTCATTCGCGCGGTTTTCGTACATCCGGATAAACATTACAGAGTCATAGTGCTTCCTCACGAATTGCAAGACTGACCAGTACCTTTCAGAATGGCGTTATTTAACCGTTAAAATGCGAGGTCAACTTCATCAATTCTAGTCGTTCAGGTTCGGAGCAGTAGAAACGAATCTAAGGTATGACTAGTATGACTACTAGTCACGCTGACAGGAGGCTCAAACAGACTGAGAAACCTGGACGACGCGACTTTTCCGATTCTTTTCTTACTCCTGTCATTATCAAAGGCCCTAAGTCTGTATTCGTTCGTGAGTATGCAGTTCAATCCAACCGTACCATTTATCTGATGATGCCCGAGGAAACCATGGAGTATTAATGCACGTTCGAAGCAAGTTCGCAGTACTATCGCGATGGGTTTAAGGAGAAAAACTCGACAATAGACTTTTGGGGCCGACGCAAGAGCCAGAGTAGTGAAAACAGCATAATGTGTGTAATATTGTTTTCTACCACGTGAATAATTATTCATAAATGTGTTCTGTTCGAATACTGTAGTAGCAATCGTACTCAGCTGGAAGATCCTTTCAAATCACGAGCTTCCCGGGACGAGAGCCATACGGTTCTTCCCACCAGCTTAAAACACAACTAAAAACATGCATTTCCGAGGTGAACTAAGGCTCAGAAACATTCTAAATTCAAGTTAGGTAGCTATCCAGGATCTATTGTTCCCACATCTCCAGCACCCGTAATACGCAAACCGCGCTCTAGATCACTCATTCTTATTCCAACATCGTCTACTCCATCTCCCGTCCCGCTTGTTCAACGATATGCCAAAGGAGCTAGCGAAGTTCCAGAGGCGCACGACCTTGGAGCGATGGACATGGGTATGACGAACTGTCCTCCTTCACCTGAACACGCCATTCAACTACTCCGTCAACTGAAGAAACCTGTGACTACCGTCATGTAGCTGCTCTCGAGATGTATCGAAAAGCCGAGTATGGAAAAGGTGCGTTCAGTCTCTTTGTATATATATTCTCGTCAACAATATTGATTCCCGTCTTCAGAATGCTTTAGGCGGCATGTTCATCAACAGCCCAATCACACACAAATCGCCTTCCTCGCGAGCTGGAACTCCTTATTCACGTTGCAGCTTCTGCATTCTCACATCGTTGCTGTCTACTTTCGCGCACCCACCGACGGAGGTGGTGGCGGCGCACTGAGCCAACCTTTCTCCTCTACCAACATCAGAATCATTTACCCAAAGATCACTTCATCTTCGTCGTCCTTGCTGAAGCTTTCAATCGCACCTCTATCCCTCATACATTCCCACTTCGTCTCGCCTGCCTTTACATCAAAGGACTGCGAAGAGGCTTTGAATTCGCAGTCCTTTCCCACCAATCCAGTCCTCATTATTAACGCTCTCATACCCAACGTGGGGTATCGAATTTGCGGAGCACTTAGTTATACAGATATAAAGGAAGAAATTACCAGACAATAGCGGATTGCGAAATCGCCGGCATAAAAGGCTATTGGCGCAAAATGTAACCATTATTTGCTGAAGAAATGTTTATTTATAATTCATGCTTAACGTCATTGGACCAAGGAAATTTTTCTGAGCGGCGTAATAGGTGCTACAAGCGGATTAGCGCTGATTTTTGAGTGCCAGTAACACCCTTCTCTTCTCTTCAGGCCCAGGCCGCAGAAAAGATAGCGCCAGGTGAGATAAGACTGTAAGCGCAATTTATTTACGAGAAATACAGCGGACAACACAATGCATGCTGGTCATTCGCGTCGATGTTCAAGGCAATAGATTTGCCATCGGCACTAGTAGCGCTTGCGTTCCACTCCGCTAGCAGCGTTATTGACGATATCTACGACTTTGAACATCAACATTTCGAAAGGACGAGATGTAATTTCACCAACTGCCACATATTTTGGGAATCTTGGTATTTCTTCCGGATTATTTAAGGTTAAATGTAACGTTGCAGAGCTCGAAGTCGGGTGTATCACCGGTGTGTCACAGTAGATCTTACCATTACGGCAGTACTCACAAGAAAATTCACCGGAAAGGACAGGTAAAACGATATAGATTCCGTAACAATTTGAGTGCTGACGTTCAACTATTCACTAAACCTCTGAAGAACATAAATCAGGCAAATTAGATTGTGCCTTCCTGCAGTAACCCGTGCCAAAATCTAAAGTCCTGTCTTTGTGGTGAAATAAACTGAACGTACACAGTCTAGAGCAAGTCCATTATTACGGGAATAGAAACGTCTTTCATCCAATTGGATTGCTTGTTTGAAAATTCACAGAGCCGTCATCTGCTTTTGAATTGCCACGCACATGTTGCCAAAACACGAGGCGACCGTGACATTTGACAAGATGCGTAGTATTTACTGATCGGTATCGGTTTGATAATTATCTGTGGCAACGTTATCAGCATCCCCAACATTTCAATCTAAAATCATATATCACAAGTGAACCTCTCCTATATGTCTGAAACAGCTGGTTTGAACGAGATAGAATTACGTGCCCTTAGCAGTGACAGCCTTCCAAGGGTCGAGCCTCAAAACGAGTTGGAACCTGAAGCTCAAGGTGATGAAATATCTAGGGGCACCAAATCGGTTAAGCTCCCACAAGACGATCCGGATGCATATGGTAATGATAATGGTTATTCGAACAATGACCATGACCAACTTGAAGGAACCGATGCGCCCATTCAAACCGACAGTTCCAAGCCACCACGGACAAACGATAACCCAGCCTCCTTGAACGAGAAGAAAAGCGAACACTCTCACTCTGATGGTCAGGCTCCTGATGGCGTACCAATGAATCGCGGACGGACCGAGGAGACCATGGAAGAGTTGGCAGGCCTTTTTCGCGAGATTCTTGGTCAGCTGCTCGTTTTGTGGGTTAAATGACAATATCTCCGGTGCTGATACTACGTTTCATGTGTAGAGGCTGTATCCAATCCGGGTCCAGAAACGTCCAATAACAATCCAAATCCTCCTTACATTCAACGAAACAAGCCAGGACGCAAGAGACTTTTCGGGTTGAAAAAAGGATTATCGCCAGAGAGTGGTTGTGAGTGTTGTTTTAAGTAACTCGATCTCGTCCGCACACTTTTAACGTCTCGCCACATAAGCGAACAATCGATATGACTACGAGCAGAAATATCCACGGGATCGATTTGGAGAAGAGACAGCGCCAAACGCTCGGATTTGGTTGACCTACCTTGACGAAGCTGAGGCATTTGATCGCGAGAGAGTAGAAGGGTGGAAAGAGACGGTTGATGTTCTCCTAGTTTTTGTAGGCGAAAGTTTGTTTCTTATTATACTTTTCAAGACTTATATCTCATGTTAGGCTGGTCTCTTCTCCGGCGTTATAACGACATTCATCTCACAGGCTTCTGCAAGCCTTCGGCAAGATAATACACAGGTTACCGCGTCGCTACAATTCGAAACGGTCCAAATACTCAGGGCACAGTTCAGTGGGCTACCGATAAGCAATGTACCCTCCTCAACGATAACCCCTAGTTCACCATTCGCACCGTCAACAAACGCATCTTTGGTGAACGGTCTATGGTTCACCAGTCTGGCGATTACGCTATCTGCAGCACTGTTTGCTGTTCTCGCCAAGCAATGGTTGTATTACTACATGGCTTCAATTTCTGGAACGCCAAATCAAAAAGTAAGAGCCAGGCAATTGCGGTTCAATGGATTTGAAGAGTGGAAAGTCGCAGCCATTGTTGACCTCCTCCCCATTCTCCTTCATCTTGCTGTCGGACTGTTCCTCATTGGGATTATGATCCTGTTGTTTCCACTGGATGCTCATATTGCTTGGACCATTGTCGCGATCACGGGAATTACTTTTACTTTATATTTCATCTCGGTGATATTGCCCATTTGGTATCCGGAATGCCCATATACCACCTCGTTGACGATTTACGCCGGAATCCTTTTTTTCGTTCTGCGAGAAATTCTTCGTTGGGCTAGCATGATCTTGGATAAAAGCTCTCGGGCTGTTTGGGAAAAAGCGAATTTCCAAGCTCGGCGTACAATTCAGCATCTCATTCGGTACACCCTGGGTGTATTCCGATGCCTTTTCATGTTCATGTCGAAGTTGGCTGGTGACATTTGTCGCGGTCTTGGAAGACATCTGCCTAGAATATTCTCTGGGGAATTCCCGAAATTCACAAAGTGGAGAGAAGAGAATATAAAGCAAGCTGTCTCAAATGCGGCTTTTCTCGATTGCCAGGCGGTTAAATGGCTTCACACGGCCTCGGCTGATAGGAGTGTTCATCGGATTATTGCTCGCTCTGTAGCTGTTCACCCAACTATCGCTGAACACTTCAAAGAGGCTAGTGGTGCACTCTCTCATACTCTTGAGGTCAGCGAGACAAATGTCCAGGATTTGCGTTATGGGCTTTGTCTGGATCTCTTAAATAGTGACAATTATCACTGGGGTCTATTCAATTGTATCTCCGATCATGTGGCCGGAAGTGAGCTGGGGGAAGGAGAGTGTAAAACCTATCTTCGCCTTCCGCTGGGCTATTGGGGTATCGCGCGGAATTCCCGAGACCCAGATCCGGTGATCTATCCCTCGATCATTTAATCGCCGGCGGTGATTCTGTCAAGCTCCCGCTAGTCATGTGGTGCTGCCTCATAAAACAGATGTCACAGAGGCCATGGATTCGTCATGATCGTACAATGGCTGCGCATATACTCAAGTCCTAAACCTAAACCTAAACCCTAAACCTAAACCCTAAACCTAAACCCTAAACCCTAAACCCTAAACCCTAAACCCTAAACCCTAAACCCTAAACCCTAAACCCTAAACCCTAAACCCTAAACCCTAAACCCTAAACCCTAAACCCTAAACCCTAAACCCTAAACCCTAAACCCTCTAAACCCTAAACCCTAAACCCTAAACCCTAAACCCTAAACCCTAAAGCGAGCCTTTGCTGTTTTCTAAGGCCCAACGCAAACTTATAGAAGCTTTCATGAATAGCATGTTCAGCAGAAACTAAGACAACGCCATGGTCGGGATTGGGGGGGGCTGTGGCGGACTGAGTATTGGCATCCCAGACAGTGGTTTTGATGCCGAGGGTACGACAGTGATGCTGTAGGTCGAGCAAAAGTGCGACATAAGGCACTACGACAATAGTGACCTTGTTCAACCACAACGTCTTGGCCGGCAGCATCCAGAGTAAACTCTTGCCCTCTCCAGTAGGAAGGATGGCGAGTTGATGCTCCTTTTGTGCTATGACGTTGGCAAGCACGGTTGCCTGCTCCTGCGAACGAAACCTTTTGAGAGTTGGATTAAAGTTCGATAGTGCAGCGAGGAGATTGGCAGATGGTGAAGGGTCTGTGGAAGTGGGAATGGGAGGGGGAGTGTGGGAGGAGGCGGCGTTGTCATTAATGGCTGCAACGACGACGTTGGCAGTACTGGCGACAGAGGTTTCAAAACAGGCTTGAAGGTGCTTCCTCATCTCCGTCAGTGACATACGAAGCTCCTCCTTGACTTCTTCCAACTCATGACGAAAGGTGCGTAAGGCGGCAGAAGTAGCTGAAGAGCTCTCAGTGGTAGAGGCGGTGTCCTGGTGTGGGGTAGACGAGGATTTTGGCGAATGCCCAACACCGAAAAAGTCATGAACTCCGCGGCTGTACTGTTTTGAAAAAAGTGAGATCAGCTGATATTATAAAGGGACGAGGACTTACCACTCTTAATGCCCTGACCTTTTCACTAGGAACGGCTCCCATCTCACTTTTCTGAACAGCATAATGACCGCGACGGGTTTGCGAAGAGTGATTTGCCTGTATATCGCCTATTTCTTCTGCAAAAACCTCCGCAACTGACTTGCTTTCCGACAGCGAGAAGACAGAGTTGCAGTGGCGATGGCAAAGCCCTATAAGGATCTGGCGCATGTCTGCGAGTCCAAACGATGAGTCCACACCAAGAAAATCAGCTGTAGACTCAGAAAGAAGCCGACTGAGATCCTTTGACGTCCAGCGACCTTTTGGTCCAGTATAAAGGTAGTACTGGTAGTCATCAGCAACCTTGGGTAGCAGTGCTTTGACGATAGCGATCTCAACGGGGCGGACGAGTAAAAGATATGCCAGTAGTTGGCGACCGTTTTCTGTACAGAAGAAGTGCGGTGAGATCTTACGGTTCAATGTCATGCTCTCCGCCTTGTTGGGAGCCACGCCATTGACGGGTTCGTTAGCGATGCAGACGATGGAGCGCGGATAGTTGGACTTGTTGGCAAAGCTCGTAGACATGAGCTCCGTCCCCCTCGTAGGCTGGCCATGTGTCATGTGGGATGAGAGAATAAAATACTCTAAAAAGCGTTGGCAGGCATGAAGCCACTGCAAGCATCGCTGCTTGCACCACACCCATCTATCCCCGACATTAATACCAAAGAATGAGCGGTGGGCGGGATCATTGGAATTGAGGACAGTTTGCATAAATAACTTGAAGCCATCCGGGAAGCGGTTTCTCTTGTCGGTGAGAAAGGAGTAGCCGACATCGAGGTTGGAGGGATCATCGTATATGTGGTCGCTGACAGGGTCACCGATTTGAGCCAGTATGGGCCAGTCAAGGCCAAAAAGAAGCTCTTGAAAGAGTGTTCTCTCCCCTTCATCTACATTGTGTCTCACCATCGCCCTCAGGCCTTCGACGGTGCCAGGCGAGCCCTTGTAGGTGAAGGACATGTCATCTGGACTTGTGTACATAAAGTCGGGGAATCCGACTTCTTGTAATGCCGCTGGATTCACCGTTACCCAATAACCAAAAATAAGACCCAAGGGCGTTGACGAGCCTTGGATCATGAGAGGGTGTAGAAGGCTTATCTCTCTATGGTACGTGTCAGTGTCGGAAAAGAAAAGAAAGAGCTAGAAGGTAAGACGTACTGATACATGTCTGCAAATACGTCTGATCCTGCAGACTGAAGGTTGAGCGTAACTTCTGCAAGGGCGGTGCTCCGGGCCACGAACTGAACGGCAGCGAAGCTTTGTGTGATTAGACCAGGTAGCTTGAAAGAGCCGTCTGGAGTGAGATTGTGCCAGACAAGCCCCATCATGACCGGTTCACCTGATGGATGAGCGTGAAACCCTTCGAGACGATGTAGAAGTAGTCGCATAAGGACTTTGTGTAACTCCTGCTTGAGAGACGATTGTGACGCGTTGCCTGATTCGAGAAGATCGACGTATTCTTGAATGGCCTTGGACTGCACTCTAGAGAGTACGAATGGAAGCAGCGAGCCACTCTGAGACTGAAGAAGGTGGTGGCTGGCGATGATGAATGTCACGACACTGGCATATCGTCTGATTGTCTTTTCGGAATCTGGAGGATTGAACATGGCTGGCTTGATGGTGCTGTGGCGAAACCGTGAATAAGAAAGCGAGTAAAGAAAGATGAAAACTTACGCAGTTACCGACCGAAGTATCTGTCGGATTTGTGGTGGCATCTCCACTAAGAACTCCATCACCTCCTCCAGGTAGACCGTCAGGAGGTCGAGAGTGGACTTGAATACTACGTGCTGACGAACAAACCCAAAGAATTCCATGACACGAGGAAACTCGTAAACATCCACCCAGTTGAGCCAGCCTAGCTTTCTCAACCACGGTGGTGGCTCCCTGACAGCGATCTGACTGGGAGGGATATCTATAGGCAGAAGGGAATAAGCTGTCAAACACAGACCAAAAAGATGGTCTGCCGTCGGCGATTGAAGTCTTGACCGAACTGGTAGCCAGCGACCGAACTGAGGAGACAGAAAAATGAACTGAGCGGGGCCAAGCTCAGGCTGAGTGAATGGAATGCCGGGGTGATCTTTGGACCAGTGCGTTTGCATGGAGTGTACCGTTGTGGTGGCATGAATACACCGAGAGCAAGCATACGCCGACTCCGTCCTGATGCCTTCGAACGCAATAATAGGTGGAGGCAGTGGAAAGGGTGTCGGAGTGAGTTCGAAGAAGGTCCTCTGGAAGGTTGCTGGATCAGAGAACAATTGGTACTTTTTTTTGTATTCGTCCAGCACGGCGGAGTCGAACTTGGGCATTTCGTGCTGTTGGTGTGCGTGCCCTGAGGCAATCGAAGGCAGGATGGGTTTGTTACATCCAAGACAGATCAAGAAATGACCCCGCGTATTGATAACAAAGCCCAGCGACTCTAAAATGTCGTCGGACTCAAGCTCGGGAACCTCAGCAGGATCTTCTGTACCGAGATTAGCAGGGGCTGGGGATGAGGATAGAGCTGATGCAGGGGACGAGGAGAACAGTAGTGCTGGTGCCGGTGCAGGGGACAAGGAGAACATTGGTGCTGGTGCTGGCACCGGTGTAGAGGTTGGAGTGGAAGTGGGGGTGGAAGTAGGGACGGCCGGGTTTGGCGGAGATGGCGGTAGCATGAGCGAGGACGGTTCAGGAATGCTAGATGGAACTTGAAGGGGGTATAAGTATAAGTCTTGACGTAAAAAATACACTTACTGAATGTCCATTCGCGCTTTGATGCGTGCCTTTTTAAAGAACTTACGTTCTTGAAATTTTTGTTACAGCAGGGGCATGAATATTCCCCGTTGGGTTCTGCATAAATAGTGTACGCTTGAACAGCGTTTTTGAATATGACATGAGCTGGTTTCAAGTTTCTGAAAAAGAGTCTTGAGTAAAAGACAATAAGGAGCATGTGGATGACGAGACTAACCTCAGAGAAGACATGTTTAACAGGTATAAGAATGCTTTTGGGAAGCGTTGAAGAGAGTTCGAGGAGAATGTAGAAAGCGACTGTAAAGGATAGGTTTATATAGAATACATGAAGCACGCTTAGAATGACTTACGTGTATTAGCAGATCTTGACAAAGTGACCCATGAATCTTGATGAGATGACCCGTGAAGGATTTCAGTGGGTTGGCACGGCATCTGGAAAGAGTGAAACTCAAAGTAAGCTAGGTGCCTGGCAACGGAGAAGATAAAACATACCGAGAGCACCGGAGCCAGTGTAAGATTAGAACGGCGGAGATGTGGTTAAAAGAGCTAAAGGTGAATGGAGCTGCGGTGGCATCGGTAGTCCCAAAGAAGAAAGAAAAGCGGAAAAAAAGGAAAAAAAAGATTGAAAAAGGAACATTGGGCAAAAGCGCAACGAGACATGCCGGCAATTCCTAGTCCAACAGAAAAAAGTTGTAAAAAAAAGAGCCGAATGGATCAGGAGGGCACGAGCAACGAGACATGCCCTGAATAACCACTTGGCGAAGAAGAAAAAAAAAGAGAAAAAAACTTATAAATCATTGAGCCATGTCAGATCGAGGGTAAAAAATTTGATTATTTCTAAGATAATTCGTTAATATTACGGTACATATCCCAACCTTTGCGCCAGTTTTCCTCTCCATCAGACTCTGTCTTAGCCTTCTCCTCCTTTGTAAGGCTTTTGACTGGTTGGCAGTTGTCATGCACCCACCTAAATAACTGACCCGCCGTATAGAAGGTCAAGGAGTACCGGGTCTCATCTGGCTGAAGACCGGTGTTAAAGTGAGTGATGGCAGCAGAGGGGATAAAGACGATATCCCCAGGTGCTACCTCCAACTCAACTCCGGCTTCTTTCAGACGAAGCTTACCTCCTTTTTTATGATCAAAGTCGCCCAGAACAATGATAGCACATTGACCAAACGCAAGGTTCTTAAAGTCCTTGTGCTGCACTGCCAATGTCTGGGGACCGAGATTGAGGCTGGACGCCATGAATGGCAGTCCGGGAAAGAATCGTACCATGTTATGACTTGCCTCTAACTTGAACATGTTTTCTTCGTAGTATTGATGAAGACAAGGGAACCACATCTTAAAAAAGTCTGAAACATGCCATTGGTCGGTGTCTGTGTTAGTAGTAAATGAAAGCACTTACTGTTGATATGGTGAGTCCAATGGTGGACATATTGATTGGTGAGATATTTATCAACCGCCACGCGATTTCGGATAGATTTCAATGCCGCTGGTTTCTACAGAGATGTCAATAACAATCAAAAGCAAAAAAATAAGACAAAAGACTTACTTTAGGACCACCACCATAAGATATGCCCATCGCCATCGTCTTGAAGTAACCCCGCTTAAAGGTGTTGTTCTTCTTCTTCTTTTCACCTTCAGCGACATTGTTATTGTCTGGGGAGACAGAAGGGTCGGGTGGAGGGGGTGGATTTCGTTTACGCTTGCCCAACTCCAGCATGGCCTTCAGAAGGCCCTCCTTGAGGTTTTCAGGTGTTTGGGTTCCTGATGGCGTCCCCCTGATAGCAAAGATGCGACCGTGCTTGTCCACAAGAACCGTAGTCGGTGCATTGGGACTGACAATGAATAACATAAGCACAATGTAAGGAAAGCAAGAAAAAAAGAACTTACTCATTTGAACGAGGGATATTGACCCATTTGTTCTTGTCTAGCAGATCGCTGCTCTGTCCTCTATTGACTCCAGTGAAGCCCGCCTTGGTTTTCTCTAGTACATTCGTTGCACAGAGTTCGACGTTGATTTTCTCGGCCTTGTCCATGATTTTTTTTTGAAGCTTCGCTAGCTTCTTTGCTTGTCGTGCCATGTCCCGACCCTCCTGTCGGTACTTTTGCTGGTACCGCTTCCTCTTTTCCTTTTCTTGTGGTGTCTTGACACGCCGTGGTTTGGGAGCGGGGGGTGACGTGGAGGAGACGTTGGGAGTGGAGACGTTAGCAGCGGAGACGTTGGCGGTGGAGACATTGGCGGTGGAGACGTTGGCGGTGGAGACATTGGCGGTGGAGACGTTGGCGGTGGAGACGTTGGTGACAGAGTGGTTGGAGGCAGCACCGCGGTCTTGATGCTCATCCATACCATCATCACTCTGCAAGTTTCAACATTAGACCACATCTTAATAGAGTAAAAATGAACGACTTACTGATAACGCCGACAGCGGGGACAGCGGTCCATACAGCCCATAGTTCTCAGTGTCCAGCTCATTCTCCTCTGCGTCTGACTCTGATTCATCGTCTGAATCACCATCCTTGTCCAGCTCTGGCTCTAATGTGCGGTCGGACGTCAATCCATGAAGGTCAAAGTTAATTAACTTGATGACCTTGTGCGGTGGCAGGCGACGCATGAGGTAATAGTGTGGTGGTGGCGGTGATGCGATGGCGGTAGCAAAAGTGAGCGGAGGTAGAGGTGATGGTGTCAGAAAAAGGGAGGCAGCGACGGGACAGCTGCAGCTGCAGTAGCAGCAGCGAGGGTGGATGGCGGGTGCCGTGTCAAAGGCGACGTCAGCAAAGATGATGCTGAGAGAGCAGATAAGAGCCACGCGACAATGTGAAAACCAACGCTGAGTGATGTTGAGGCGGTGGTGTTAAAAAAAGAGAGCGACGCGACAATAAAAGGGGGAGGCGAGGGCGAGCAGTGACGGTGATGGCAGGACGTGGCAGAGATACAGCGAGAACCCAACAAGGACGCGACAGAGATGGCAAGAGCACTGGAAATGGAACTGACGGTGGCGACGGAACTGGCAGAGGAACAGTGATGGCGCAAAAAAAGAGGGCAGCGCGACAGCAGCAGCGTTAACTGCTGCAAAATAAAAGGTGGGCGTCTTAAAGGGGCTGGGAAGGAGTGATGGCGACGCTGAGATGACGCAGAGAGGCGGTGTGGATGCTGGTGACAAAAAGAGGGGCGGGGGAGGTGAAGGTGATGGGGGAAACCAACGGGACGCGACGAGGATGCGACGGAGGTGACAGGAGTGGCGGATACAATACTGTCAACATTTCAGTATCAGAAACAGACAACGTCACCCAGAAAATCCACCTGTTGCACGACGGCTACTCAAACTGAAAGCAGCCGAATATGCTAGGGCAGGAGCTGGATGACGTTGACAATGCAGCAAGACTTACCTGATAGAAACCTCTCAAAAAAAAGGGCAAAAGAAGCCCAATCCAAAAAGGATTCGAGTGCTGGGATTTGATAGGGTGGATGGGCGACTGGGGAGGCTGGGAGGGGGGCCGGGATGACAGGGAAGATGGCGGTGCGAAGGCAGAAGCTGTTTTCAAACTCAGCTCACCCACAAGACACCATAACTCGCGACTCCTGCGAGAATGCGCGTCATTTACGCGTGTTTCGAAAAACTAAAAAATACGTATTGTAGAGAAAAAAAAATAATAATATACGTCTGCTTTCGACGTCATTTTTGGCGCCGAAATGAGCGTTCTACGTCGAAAATACATTTGCACTTTTGCACTTTGTATATTTTCGGTATTAACCGGTATCAAAGCTCACACGGCCATGAACCGGGTTCAACGGTAAACTCCGGAGGACGCATCATCCCGCCGGTTGATTCCCATTGGCCGTGGGAGACGACACTGCCTCTGCCTCTGCACAGAGGCAATTGTGTGAAATTTTGTTTTCGCTCTACAGAGCTGAAAACTGAGCCAAATCGAAATAGGAAAAAGATGGGTACTTTATTTTTCGACGCTCTACAACTAATTTTGGGCGCTTAATGGGCGCTTATTTAATTTAACAAGTGTTCACCGGACCGAACGTCATCCAAACTTGACGCCACCCATCCATCGACTTCCGCTCACTTTTTATGAGCGGAAAAATTACTAAAAAAAGCAGTTTTCATAGCAGGTTCAAATAATGTACATATATAGCAGTAGTTACTTGGCAGCGGGGTGACGGTGAGCAGCGCAGAGTGTCGGGACACAGCTGTGAGAGTGCTCGGCAAACTCCGTGCATGATGACGTGTGGTTTCGAGTGTCATCCAAACTCGTCACCGCGCATCCATCGCTTCCGCTCATATTTTTGAGTCGGAAAAATTACCTAAATTAGCTACATGAGTACTACATTTAGATACACTATTAATATTGCAGTGTTCGTCGAGACGAACGACGAGGAACGAGCATTTACTCGCTGTGCACTACAACGCCGGCGAGTTGTGTTTGAACTCCGACAGTGGACGCGCGTTGTGTAATGGGGCGGTGTGCGTCTATGGGGGCGAGTGGATGACGCGGCATATAGAGTGTAACAGTGGCCGTGTGAAATGAACTCGGGCCGTGCGAAGTCTGTGAGAGGTAAACTCGGGCCGTGTGAAGTGAACTCTGAGCCGTGCGAAATGAACTTGAGCCAGGTAAAATGAACCCGGGCCGTGTGAACTAGCCAGGCGAGCCAATCGGAAGGCTCAAACGGGCGCCTATCTTTCAATCGAGTATCGTTTGAGTCAGGAATAATAGTAGACTGCAAATTTTTGTACCATATTTATACAAGAGTTCTCACAGTACAAAGTACTGTCTCCCTAAAATCAGTCTCTCCTCAAATAACCGAGATTGTACTGTGGGAGAGTACTTTTCCGAGAATGGAAAAGTACTCTGTACTGTGGGAAAAGTACTCGCTAGTACTCTAGTACACCCGAGTGAACTGTGTGAAGAATTATTCTCAAAAAGGAAGTGTCCTCGCTTAACAGAGTGTCATCCAAACTCATCCTCGTCCATCCATCAAATAACAGGGGTTTTTCTCGGGGGAAAAATTATCAAAAATAGTTAATCTATATCCTAATTAAGACTACAAATTTTTGTACTAAATTTATACAGTAGTTTTTACAGTACAGAGCATATATGCACCGGAGTGAGTTCTCAAGTTAACCGAGGTTGAACTGTGGGAGAATACCAAAAGAGGAAGTGTCCTCGCCTAGCAGAGTGTCATCCAAAGTCCACCTCGTCCATCCATCACTTGCAGACTTATTTTGGTGGGGGTAAAGTGATTAAAAATAGCTAATATATTCCCTAATATAGAATACACTTTAAAATAATAAATTTATATACAAGTTCTCGGAGTACAGAGGGTGTAGTACCAGAGAAGGCTTCAGACTAGGCAGCCCACAAGGGCCCACCTCGCTAACCGAAGTACTTTCCCAGGATTCAACTTTATAGGGTATAAGAGGATTATAATCATAGTAGGGATTTGAGAACATGATGATCGATGGCGGAGCAAGCTAATACCTACTGAGGCAATTCTCATCAGATTGAATAAGATTACAGTACTTGGACCAAGTTTTATGGTTCTCGATAGCGAGAACGTCTAACGCCTGACTGAGTTGGTACGTTTGTTGTCTTGGTTTCAGGTGTCCCGCGCAAGAATAGAGTGGTTACGGCATGTGTATGGAACTCCAGTAACGGACAAATGTCGACATCATCTGACTTCACATTGACTTGAAGACAATCAGAATTGATTCACTCGTGAATGAAGAATAGGAAAACATACTGTCCACGTCTTGGTTCATACCCATCCTATATATTCCGCCTTAAGTTTACTCAGTTGCTCCTTTTCCGTCTGTGACACTCTAACGCTTCCTAGCATAGGACGCGTTAGTTTCCAAGCACCTTCCTTAGGCGCAACTGCTTTCTTCACTCGAACGGACAAGATAGTGTAGTTGGCTTGCATGTTTTCGTCTGGAAGTTGTTGTAATCGTAGAGCTACCTTATTTCACGTGAGTGTTTTCGTCATTAACGCCATTGTTTTAATGCGTCTGGTTCAAGATTTAGCAGGCGAACCGCAAATACAATTGGAGAAATTGGATAGAACCATAGACACCGAATATATATGTCCCATCTCTGCAGTTCCATCCGGTATAAAGTCAAATAAACCCTTATATAGACCCGGTAAGAGTGGCGTCTCACCTCCTCTGCTGTTATCGTCCTCATCATCGTCATAACGCTCTTTATCTCCATAGGAACCCATAGTCTGAGGACCTACAGCAGGTGACGTAGGTTGAGATGCTCCTGGAGAAGACAACGACGTATTAAAATTCCTGGATAGATCGTTCAAAGTGGGCGTGAACGGGTCTTCATCATCTCGGCCAGCTACGCCTGCGCCTCCAACTCTACTGCCTCTAGATCCGCTTCCACTTCTGTTGTTTCCGCTTCCAAACCCTGACCACATCCTGGACCACCACCCTCTTGCATTTGTGCCCCATCCGAACCCAAACCCCGACCTATGTGTGCTCCCGCTTTCACTGCTCGCGCACAAAGAAGAGGCGGATGCTGAGGTAGAATCGCGACCCCTTTCAGGTTTGCATATCCCAGGCGGACCATACTTTTTCTACATTTTTTTGATGACCTTGGGAGCGTCAGCACCTCCACCAGTATGACGTTTATCTGCTATGAGAAAAGCAAAATCGCGGATGAGGATTTGTCCTGATGGGACGGAAGTACTGGGAGGCGCAGGGGCTGACGTAGTTGGCGTCATAGCTGAAGGGGCCACCTGAGATTGTGGAATGGTTGGAAGAGTAGAGATATTGGACAATGTCGACAACCTTTTGTTTTGGTTCGGGTTCGAGCCGACAGAAAGATTCGACAGGGTAGACAGTCTTTTGGAAGGCGTCGCCGTCCCATTTGTCGCAGCAGTAGTGATAGGACTATTACCCGGATTAGCACCGTTGCTGATACCAGAAGCAGAAGAGAGCCTTGACTGTCTGTGTGATCCGCTTGGTGACTGTGAAGGTGTTCGAGACGGCGTGGGAGAAGGCGGGGCAGGACGAGACAAAGAGAGCGCGGCCTTGGATGAATTTGAGGAAATGGAAGAAGTGCGTGCAATAGACGTAGCACCTGCAACGTTAGAAGGTGTAGGGATAGCTCGGCCCGAGCCTAAAGATGGCGAAGAAGGCTTTGCGGAAACTGTATAACTTGCTGTATGGTGTCAATGAGTCCAAGTGAACTAGATGACGGTAACGCTGAGTCTAGCTGAGAATGACTGAGAAGAAGAGGAGAACTCGGAGGCAGGTCGAAAGTTCAGAAGCAGTGGGGCACTCTCATTGCCACTCAGTTGTAATAATCCGACGGCACTGCAGTGCCATTCGATAACTTCCATAACGGTGCCAAATCTACGTCCATCATGGCCGAGTTACACAATGCTAGCAGTGCTGACACTGTTCGGAGTGTTTGTCCCGGAGCCGGGAGCTGAGGCTGATGATGGTGATGACGATGAGTTGTTCTTTTTTAAGCGTTTTGTTTGAGGCAGAGTAAATTCTAGTACACCAGGTTTGGGTGACGGGACGAATCCACTTCCTGGACTCGGAAACGGTGGGTTATGGCTGATGATTTGTCTGCGGTAATATGAAACGGCTGAGAATCGTCTAAAGGAGAGTGAAGAAAATAAAACCAAGGAATTTATCGTGGATTGTTTAGCATTTCGCTAAGAGGATTGATCGTAAGAAGACAAACCTTTTGAAAGATCTGGGGACAAAGGCGGCGAGGAAGAAGTAGGTGAAGTAGGTGAGAACGTGGTTGTCATTGTGAGGTTGGTTTTACTTTCAGTATCAAGGTCGCCATCCTTGTGTCGCTCTTTACAATCTTGGGAATTTCCTTCGTTGTCATTGATCTTCGGATTACGGTAGCGGAGGCAACAGAAAGGCGAGAGCAACGAGAAAAGGGAGCACAGAAAGATAATGACAAGGTTCGTCGTCGGGTTCGCGGTGTACCATGTGACGATAAATAAGAGTTTGATAAAGGCGATGGAAGAAATGGTGACGATTCCAATTTAGAATCCATCTTGGCAAAGGCTAATTGCACTGTAGCACAAGCTTGCGACGATTTGATTTACTATTGCAAATAAAAGTACGTGAAACGATGTCAGGATAAAGAATGTGTTAAAATTAATCGTGGTGCTTACCTGGTCCTAAACAAGCTTTCGCAGAATAAGCATTATCATAGGTGGAAGGGGATCATCAACTGCGAGAGAGAGAGAGAGAAAGAGATAATAAGTGATTATAACAACCATCGCGACAGTTATTCATACCTTGTAAGTCGCAAATACAGCATACCACTCTATGGTTTTCTAAAACATTCTTGTTGTTACTGGATTCTTCGCTTGGTGGTGGTTCGTCGACAGCCTTTCCCTTGTTTATTGAAGGTTGCTGGGCTTTTGCGACGGTGGAATTGGAGGCCAGCCAGCATTCGTGTTTGCACAAGGGAGATGGGATGTCGATGATAGAAATGGAGGGATATTCGGTTGAATAAGGAGAAGGTTTAGTCAGCGTAGCAAAAATGTAGATAAAAAAAGACTTACAAGATTAGGGCTAAAGACGAACGAGTGAAGTCATATACGAAACGTAGACAGTACGAAGAAAGGTTTGGGCGGGAACAGCCGAAAGGTGGCACCCAAGAAAGTTCGCTAGCTGAGAATATGACATCATGTCACATAATGTGACCTGATACGCAAAATTCTGGCCGCGAACCCCCGAACGGAGACGCCCGAGACTTAAGATACTCTAAGAATAAAGTCGTGACGTAATGTCACGTGACAAGTTAATTATATTAAATCTATAGATAAGATAATTAGAATCAAGCTTCGCGTTCCTGAATTATTTTTAGAGTAACTCTAAATAGAGAACCTTCCGGTAAAAGTAATTATCAGAGGCAATTGTGTGATTTTTTTATTTTGCTTGTAGAGACCTCAATTCTACTCCAAATTGAAAACGGTAAAAAACGTACTAAATATTTTTTGAATCTCTACATTTTTCGTTTTTGCTTATGTAATCGATGAAAGACATCACTGCATAGATAAGCCAGTATCAGGCTAGCCGGATGCACAAAAAAACAAGAATATCTCATTATTTTACTAAGTAATGTGATCAAGTTGTACTAATTAAAATTTCTCGGAATATTATTTTACACCATCCCAGACCATAAAATTAAGTGTCTCGAAAATTTGTAAAGTCAATGTAGCTATTCATTACTATAGATACAAAACATTGAATTTCTCAAGATTCTACTAAGTAACTGACTGAAACTAAAATAATTAAAAGTGTTCAGAAACACCTCCTGGACCCTCCAAACACATAAAAATGACATGTCAAAAAAAAGCGTCAATGAAGTACTTCATTGACGGTCCAATTAATATAGTGCCAGGCGTCCAAGCCGAACCTAAGCGACGTGATGTCACAGGCATCACGCCAGGTACGAGCGTGCGACGCACGAGAGTAGAGAAAGTGAAATAGAGACAGAACAAGGAAATGGAAAGTAAAAGTAAAATATGGAAATGATAAATAAAATAGAAACAAAGTGATGCCGATGATAATAAATAGGAAAATGAGAGACGGCGGTAGCGTACCCTGACAGTCTTCTTTCGTCATAACCGTGATCTTCGGTTATCACCATCATGTATGCGCCTACTGCGTCTTCATTCTCATCCCACTTCATCCCACTCATAGTGGTCCCCTCCCCCGTAGTCTGCTGCTTCTGCGGTGTCTTGACCTTGTTCAGCGTCATCATACTGTGGGGATTCCTCCACTTCTAGTATGTTACCTCCCATTTATTCCTCTATAATTGTGTCGAGCAGCTCATCCGCATCGTCTTCATCTTCCTCCTCAACGTGCATCACGTTAGCACGTACCTGTCCCTTTCTAGGGCATTGTGGTCTTAGATGGCCAGTCTGTCCACATTCATAGCACTTTAGTATGGTGCTACTGCTTCGGGCTTGCGTTCCTGAGCTGACTGGTTGGGTTGTCGTGGTAGTCGACATTCTCGTCGGCTTAGTCGTACTGCTCGTCGCTGGTCTTACAGCTAGCGCGTTGCTAGTTGTGGTCATACGTAAGGCTCCACACGGGTTGCGGATATCGCGGGTTTTATCCGCGGTACCTGCCAAAATACCCGCGGGTCTCGGGTACCCGTCTGGCGGGTACCTGGTGCCTATTTTACCCGGATCGGATACGGATAGCCATTTCAGAAACCGCGGGTACCCGTGGTAACTGATTACATAAGATATAAGTAACACCTGGGTGAATTTCGAGTAAATTTTGTTGTGATTTTTTTTTTATTTTGGCTCTAGAGAGCTCAATTCTTACTTAAAATAAAAATAAAAAAATATGCCATTAATATTTTTTAATTCTCTACAAGATATGTCGGGCGCCTATTTTAGGCGCCCATGTCACATAGTAACAACTTCTAATATTCTCTAGTCTTACGTGATGTTACATACAAGTAACACACAGGTACCCGCGGGTTATCCGTCACACGGGTTGATCCGTGTGACCCTCGGGTATTTGACATTACCCGCGGGTAATATTCGGCTCGGGTCACGGATCAGCCAGGTCCATAAAAAATACCCGCGGGTCGGGTACCCGTATCCGAGGATAAAACCCGTGTGGAGCCTTAGTCATACGGGGGATAGTCCTCATGGTATACCGCTTGGTTTTATTTTAGTGCGGTAGTTGTTCTCTTGAGCTTGTCTGGCCAAGCTTGAATGAGTACCCATTGATTTTACGGGTGTCTGACGTTGAGCTAGTATTGACTTATTATAGTCCCATGCTTGCTCTATGTCGTTCGCGGCTATGTACAGGAAGGTATTTCTTGCTTACATAATTGAACTCATGGAAAACATGAGTTTTCGCTAACTAAAGATTAAACAAAGGGAAATAATACGACATCATGAGAACCTCTTATATAAGTCGTTCTAGAATAGATTGTTAGTCTAGACGCTAGTCTAGACTCGATCAGTTCGAGTGTAGTTCGAGTTCGGTTCGTCAAGGAGGTTCGGTCGTAAGTCATTCATCGGAAAACATATCGGAATCGAAGTCATGATTTCGGATCATGACACCTCCCAAATCTCGGTTTGTACGTCTTTAGGAATCGTATTATCGAAACACATCACGAGGTATTTTGGCAGTTCTGGTTCACGCATATAGTCTGAGTTAGGCAGAATAAAAAGGTTAGGGAATAAAAGCATGGGAAAAAACCTCAGACCCTCTGGAATAACTTGTAAAGAAAAAAAAAAAAAGACATACAAAAGTAAGGTTTTTGTGCAATAATATAACATTTAAAACATTTGTATTTTTTTAATTCTGTCTTTTTCCAGACAGCCAATTTTATCTTCGGTTCCCATACAAAAGAAGTAATGACAAATATTACATTGAATCATTAGAGGGTTTGGATTGTCACAATAGCCACAGTGAATAATAGCTCATAAGGAATTTAAAATAAAGTAAATAGAAGAAACCAAAATAAAACTAACTTGTGTCATTCTCATTAATCTTGGACTGGACTGAATTGTTAACATCTAGACTCACATTAGCCATATTAGAAGACTTTCCTAAATAATTTCAATAATATAAGAATAAGAAAATACTGAGAGAAAAAACTTATGGATTGGAAGGGATTCTTAAGGACTTCACCCTTATTAGAGACTTGTGTAAGGGGTTGTGCATTGGGCTGGTAAAGGATATGATTGTTGTTGATTTTAGATGAGATTGATTGGGCAGTAATAGAAGGGCATGACATGTTTTCAAAATAACACTTTGAAAAGTGAATAAAATATAGAGAGGTGAGAAGAGAAAATAAAAAAAGTGCTAATAATGGTGATTCAACTGTTCTCCCTCTTGGACTTTTTCATCAAGCTCTGTAAACTATGTTACCAGTATGCAAAGTTTTCACAACAAAAATAGAAGGGATTATGACATATTCTCTATTCCTTTTAAAAAGCTTGAGAGCAATGAGTATAACTCAATGAGGGGTCCAGCTCAATAAATATTTCTGTGTTATTTCTGCATATGATCCACCAGTATCATGACTCTTAATATTAGGCCACATCCATACCCATTAATGTTCAACAATGGTGGTTTGAGAAAGTCATTCACCCTACCCTCACCAAGATTGCAAAGTCAAACAGGGAAGAGTACTTGAGTTTCACTTCTATATTCAAGTAATAAGGATATATCAATTGTGATTTATTTAATATCATCCTACCAACTTAGCAGTTTTAATATCTATCTTCATATAGATATTCTAGTAATCTTTATAATTGAACAAGTTGAAAGTATGATTTCACAGCCTCTGTTAGGGCTACTCAGCTCAAGCTAGAGGGAGGGGATCCTAAGACAATATATTGGAAGGGAAACTAACTACTCACCTAGAGGGAGGGGATCCTAAGAGAACAAGCTTAGGGACCCTCACTCTAGGTACAGCTACTATATACATAAAACGACGACGCGGCGTGCGGCCCTGACACAGCTAAGTGCCAGGCGCCCAAGCCGAGCCTAAGCGACGTGATGTCACGGGCATCACGCCGTGTGAGCGCGCGCGCAGTAGAGAAGGTGAAATATGGATGGAGAGAATAAACGGAAGGTAGAGGTAATGCACGGGAAATGTAAATAAGGTAGAAATAAATATATACCGATGATAATAAGTAAGGAAAAATGAGGGGACGCGGTAGCGTACCCTGACAGCCTCACTCTTAGCCTCCAGATATTGGCAGTGTGATACAAGGCTTTCAAAAACCTTGCATTTGACTAATACATTGTCATTGTCCTGGAAGACTTTAATTATAAAAAGGAGGTAAGCTTTGTCTCAGAGAAGCTGGATTGAGTTGGAGGTAGCACCAGAGGATCCTCTACTGCTATCATTCACTTCAATACTGGTCTGTAGTCAGACTGTGCTACTATTAGCCAATTCAGTACTAACACATGGTCATATTTATCTGTTGTATTTGATAAATAGTAGTTAGACTGCTAAGGTTCTGAATATTAATCTACAGTTATATATAGTCTTACTTGAAAGAATTGTAGATCTGAGTCTAAACTCACAATCATTGCAGAATTATTTTACCTGAGAACTTTCTACACTTCAAAAGCAAAAAAACTAGTGAGGAATATACTTTCAAAAGCTTTCACTGTTACTAGCAGTGATATCTTTTAAACTAGTTTGAGTATATGAGGAGGCTTTAAGTGTCTTGACTTAGGTTTAGATACCATTTTAATTTTAATGAAATAAAAATATTATGTATTGGATCACTCTTAAATTAATTGGCCTAGCATTCTGAGAAACTGTAGATCTAAAATCAGTCCTGCTGTCAATGTTTAACCAACCTCAAACAATCCCTTAACTATATCACTTTGTTCTGCCTTAACAAATAGTAAGCCTTACTGGTGTGGTTGAAGTCTATTTATCTAAGAACTTTCAATTTGTAGTTCAGATTGATTACTGTCATTGGTGGATTAATTATTATTCATTGTGAAATCCCTGGCTTGTCATACTAAGCCTCTATAATCTCCTTTGAGCTACTTTGATACTGACCTAAGTGGGAAAATAAAGGCGTGACCACCGTGTGTGGCAGACCTCATACACTTCATGTAAAAAAATTACTCAGAGATTTATTAACACTTAAAACTTAAGGTTAAGTACAATCTAAACTGCCAACGCAATAGGATCATTCAATGTAAACTTCCCAGCAGCCAATGCTTGCCTACACTCATCTTCTGCATTCATAACCTGAACAAGTTGTTCATGTCCACCCTCCAACTCTGATGCCGAATTTCTCCATATACGCTGCATCTTAGGATAAGCAAGGCGAATGCGTTCCATGATAGCCAACATTTCACGTGCCGTGTTGTTGGCTGAGGAGTAGGATTGAATCGCGGTTTTCAACATAACTATCAACAATCGTCAGTCTGTATTGGAAAAATCAATGTAACACACACAACAATGGATTTCATCATCTTCTGGGTATAAGTCAGCCGACTTGACATATGCTTCGCCAGATTTTCTGGACCATTCACGATCCTCAAGGGTAGTTTCCTCACTCTCAAAGCTTGCTTTGCGATAATAGACAAAGCCTCTTATACTATAAATGTTTCAACACTGCAGCATATTGAGTTAAAAAAAATGAGATTACCTCCAGGCTGTCGCTTGGGGGTAGCGGTAGAAAGCAAGGTAGAAGTAAGGAACCATGCGCATGTTTTCCACTTCTTCTAATGGTGTGTTCTCTACACCGGCAATAATCTCATCTGCTAGAGTCAACAGGCCATCCAGCGTGAACTTGCCAGAGGCACGAAGGTGGTTTACATTGTGCCTAAACATTTTTTTTTCAATTAATGAAATGAAACGTATAGATGTAACATACCTGCATGTAAGCATTCATTCGGAGAACTTGAACTCCACGGAGAAATGTGGTGTCAAAAATGGTGCCTCGAAGGTCTCGAGGGACATCAGGCCATTCCATCTGTCCAAGCTCTATAAGCTTGCAGGTCCGATCATACCAGTTGAAAAGCTCATCCCGAGTTATGTGGGATACCTGTCCTAGAAAACCCAGGATAATCCAGGCTCTGATGAGAAGTCAGCAATCGTAGAGAGAAGATAATGATAGAGAAGACATGAATGCACCGACCGAGCTTGGCAGGCAAGTGCGCCACGGATGCTATCCCAGTTCCCAGTTTGCGATAACCTATGTTTTGCTAGTCTGATGATCTCCCGAGGTTTTGTCACAGATACCCATGCATTGAATCGACAAATTTCAAATTGTACTGTGCCGAGCGTAAAGTTTATCAGTCAGAAGGTAGTTGGAATGTAACGTGCTCACAGTATTGGTTATAGTCTTTGACCAGTGAATCGTCTCCTTTCAGAATAATACATCGCTCCTCCGTCAGAATAGCATTGCTTAATTCTTCCAGACCACCAACCCTCCCACCCATTAAGCCATTAGGATACACCGTAAGGCTTTTAAGGATTGCTTTCGACCTTTCCAAACCCTGACGAATTAAACGCGAGTGAGTTTTGGCTGAAACGCAGGAAATTCCATGAATACGAACTTTCCATGCAGCCAAAACAACCTGACCCTTGAAAAGAATGTTCGTCAGTCCAATGACAAAGAATATGATTTGATTCTAAAACTGACGCTACTTTCGGCTGGAAGGTCACCCCCCATTTCATCGACCAAGTCCCAAGGCATCCTTTTATCCACCAAATCTGATTCCTTCATCGTTATATGACGACTCTCTGACAGGAGTTCCATCCGAGTAAAACAGGACTTGTATTGCGCCTTGAGCTTCTTGTCGGTATCTGAAAGAGTCGAGAGCACTTGGATGCACTCGATGGCTTTTCCGTATGCATCTAAGGCTTCTTTGTAGCTGGAAATACCCTAGATTGAGATTCAAATAGTGCGTGGTGAGCTTTTCACCGTGTTTTACTTACTTCTAAGGCAGAACCTAACCGACCCCATCCTTTGGCATATTTGGAATCTAGTTCTGTAGCCTGAAAAAACAAAAGGTGGGAATGGGTAGTGGAGTATTTTGTAAAGCTGTATACTTTTTGCGCGTCTTCACGAGCCTGTTCATATCTAGCTAGATGAGATCAAAGGCAAGAACAGGGAAAAGAGACGAGAAAATGGGACAAACTGTCTGAGAGCGAGATGACATGCAGCACGATTTGCAAATAAAATGGCGTTGTCAGACACGGTAGTGATGGCGATCGTGTACTTGTTTATCGCAGCAGTGTGGTCGCCCGCGAGGTAGAGTGCGTTGCCTTCAGCCTTGAGAGCTTCAATTTCTGGCGGAAGAGACACTAAGCGAAGGCGAGAAAATGTGCAATGGGTGCGTACAGCGAATTAGACAAAAGACCTGGAATGAGAGATGTGGATGGCCGGGGTTATGCGTACGTACGTGACTAGTGACTCGATACGACGAGTACTAGAAAGGCTTGTAGTTCTTTCCCTATCCCTACAATCGCAGGAGCACCGCAGCGCCAGTACTAGCACAGAAGTTTACTCTAGCACCCAGGACATTGAAAAAGATCATCTGACGCATTCCATCACGTATTACGGCATGTTCGAAGGCAGTCTTTAATCAAACCCGAAATCTCTCCCCTGTCTCGCCACACCATCCCACGAGCGTCCATCTTTCTTGGTCCTTAGCCAAGGCGACGCGATTCTCGAAAGATCTGATACCTTGTTCTCGTATCATATCCCGTCAAGGCTTCCTTTTCTCCATGCTTTGATGATGAGTGAACGAAATGACCACCCCATGTGACCGTCATACGTATGTGTTTTGGTGAGGTATTTACATTTTTTTCCATGACAAGTAATAAAAAAGCTCATTCATTCGAATTGTTCAGTATCGACTAATACTTGACACTTTTGGAAGTACTGCTTTGGGCAGCGCTCTCGTTTTTCCGAGTCTCTCGAGTCTCTTTTCTAATCGCGGTCGCTTTGGACTTTTTCTTCGCGCAAACCGATAAGGCACCGGAGCTCACCTTGTCTGTATGCTCTGTCTTTGGTGTAGCAGCAAGGTTCCGTAGGCGATTAACAAGAACAGTCAAAACAAGACGTACGAGACATGCATGTTCTGCGTTTCAGGAGTTTCCTACGTATACCTTACTAGCGTCATACTTTATAATGGTATCGGTAGACCATTTGGTAATCTTCAAGTAAAGCCTACGATTTCATTTTGAAGTCATGTAGATCGATAACCAGTGCTGCTACATTCTGATGATGCTTTCAGAGGTTCCATTATATCAAAATCCATACAACGTGAATGTGCCATGCATGCCCGGATTTAATCATTACGCGTTACGCAAACAAAATATACATAACAACAAAACTACAGTTTTTTTGTTTGAAAAAAAGAAAAAAATAACAGAACTAACTTGAATCCATAATATCGTGGCAATGCACACAACAAGTAAACCAAACATCGAGAAGCAGCATCAAAGTGACGGAGAGAGACGACATGGAGGATGAGACAGAAAATCAGGATGAAACGAAGCTAAGGTACCGCAAATAATGAGTCGGGTATAGGAAACCGAGACAGAGAAAGAGAGAAAAAAAAACACTAAAACTAATCCTAGAAACTTTAAAAAAGAAGAAGAAAACAAAAATGTTTATTTAATTTAGCCTGACGCCGCCATTGTGATACCTTCTAGCCGTTCTTCAAGACCCTTTCCAAGTCCTTCCCTTTCCCATTCTCCCCCAAGATCATCAATCATGCGTTGGGTGATATCTTCGCTTTGAGTTAGAACAGAGTGCCTACGAGATGCGCCATCATCGGAAGGCGCAGCATAATCACTGGCATATGTCTGGGAAGGATAGCTTTGTTTCCCGGTTCGGGCGGTGAAAGAATACATGCTGAGAGGTCTGCTCGATGTACCGGCAGTAGGATTTGGAAGGACGATTGGCACGTTATTTGTGACGGCAGGTAGATGAGGTGGAGGGGTGATGGTTGCGCTGGAGGTTAATGAGCTAAGGGGATGTGAAGCGACAGGAGTACTGTAGAGGAGATCCGAGTACGAAATGAATGAAAGGCGTTTCGAAGTTGTTGTCTGATCAGGACTTGTCGCCGATAGGTTTTGTCGAGCAGGAGCAGGTGGCAATGAAGAAGGATCAATGTGTAAAAGAGATGGTGGGAGAACCGAAGGGCCGTCCATATGGCCTACAATGTCGTTATACTGTGAATGGGAGGAAGGACGAAGTGAAGGAGACGTTTGGATTGCGGGTGGGGAATAAGAAGACGGTGGGGTGCTGTTGACGTGGTGCTGACGAGGGCTAGGGATGCCATGAGACATGATGGGGGTAACGCTGGGAAGTGATGATGTTCCGGCAAGAGGTGAAGGGATAGGCGAAGCTGCAGGAGTTTTCTTAGAAGAGGAGGAAGCGGCGGGGGCAGAAGGACCGGGAGAAGAGATGGAGATTGATGTCGCTCGCGAAGGACTGGGACTTCTGCTTTGACTACCGAAACCTGCAGGAGTTCGTATGCCGGTACTTCCAGGTGCACTGAAGGCAGAACCAAAAGGCTGCCCAGTCGGACTGATAGGCAAGGCCGTCATCCCCAAAGCCAGACCGTACGACGGAGATGGGGCTTGAGGAGTGAGGATCGAGATAGCTTCAGCTCCGGATTGACCGTTTTCAGAAATGGAGGCGAGAGCGGCGGCGGCCTCTGTTAAAACACTGGGAACGGTTTGCTCCATCTGTGTGCTACGTGGCGTCCGATGTGGATGTGTGTGATGTGGATGAGGTAAGACCAGAGGTTCGATGTCTCTTTCGAAAATGGCGGAAGACGCAGAACGTCTGTAAACAAAGAAATAATAATAAGTATGGAAAGTTTTCTCTTTAAAAGTACACGTACATAGAAGTAGGGCTTGATGGTATTGAAGTCGGGGATTTGGAGCCAGCCCGGGCTGGGTGGAGCGGGATAGGGGAAAGAGTGTGTGTTGGGCGGGAAGGAGATGCAGTGATTTTGTGTTGTGTGTGTGCATTGTTGCTCAGATTGGTCGATGTCGAGAGCATTGGGGTCGCCATAAAAGCTGGTGTTGTTGGAGACTGTTCTTGAGACATTCGACAAAAGAAAGTGAGGAAAAGGTCGCTTTTTTGGATGTGTCGAGAAGAAAAACAGAGACGTCGCAAGGGGGGGCCGAGGTAAAAGCAGTAAAGGTCACTAAGGTGGCTATGGGCGTCTGTGTGGGTGACACGAAAGCGAAAACGTCACGCTCTCGCTGAATTTGGTCATTTGTTCCCGCTTTCGCAGCTGTGGGGGGAGCTGTGGCAACTGAAAGCCTGTTGGCCAGTGTGGGGGCTATGGGGCTATGATTCAACTGAACACACACAACTGATATGGCGCTGAATTCATGTGTTTTGAAATACAAGTGGTCTTCTAAAATCTCTCAGCGTATTTGCTACTTCTAAAGATTCATTCATTCCGCTGTATGTACTGCGCTGCGCCGGGAAGACCCTGTCTTTGACTCAAATATAAAGTTAAGAAGCATAGCCATCCGCGGTGCGCGTAAAACAATTTTGACAACGCAAAGTTATTTCTCTCCCCAAGATATACAGTTCATTTAGCAGGTATTTTATAGAGTATAATGTATGCCAATCGAGCTCACTTGGTATTTCTGTTGAACCGGTGGGCATTGGCCAATCGGAGCGCGAGTCCACACGAGTCCATTCATCAGGCGCACGCCCCGGCCTCCCGCTGGTAGTCTTACCCTATCACTGTCAGAAAACATGAACATCGGAGGAGAGACTTCAATTAAACGTGCCATCTCACCATCTTCATTCGTACCATCCCGTCCAAAACGACCCAAGACTTCAAAGGCTTGCAATGCCTGCAGAAAACAAAAAAGCCGTTGCGAACGTCTCGCTGGCGACGGAGAGGGCTGCCACAGATGTAGCGTCATCGGAATACCCTGCGTTTTTGATCCAGAGCCCTTGTCGACGGATACAATAAAGACCCGTCGTCCCCGTCACATCTTGCCCAAAAGTCCTCCAAGGTCCCCGCTGGTCCCGGCCTTATCTGTCGGTGTGAGACCCACATCCAGTGCCAGCCACCGACAGCAGTAAGTACTCTACTCTCTATCCAAGCAGCTGTTGTACACTCATTACTTACCGATTTTAGATCCCCCGACGATTCGCGTCTCCATGTATTGGCCAATACCACCGAGATGTTGGCAAGGGCAACCGTTACCCCTTCCTCGTCGAAATCTTCGCCCTCAAATCAGCATTCGGCGCAGACCCTACCCGTACCCTCTGTCACAACGCCACAGACTCCTCTCTCTCCTGAAACTCTGTCCCACGTAGAATCAACCCTATTCCCCTTCCCTCGTGACTTCTCATCACAAGAAGGTGCATTTGCCCAGCTCCAGTCTGATTGGAAGCGTTGGATCGCACCCCTTACCCTTGTACAAAACCTGGTCCGTCGGAATGCACCCCCGGGCCCACCAGATACAGAGCTGAGAAGCGGACTCAATAATGCCAGAAGTCAAGACTCGGTTTCTCTATCTGCTCTGGACGAGGCTAGACTAAAGAAGCAGTGAGTCTTATTTCGCTCAATGTTCTTTCCATTTTTCAATTGACTTTCCTTTCTCAACTTAGTTTTCTTCATCATTACGCCCCATGGCTGCCAGTAGTTCGGTTGATTCGTAACGGCGTCTTGGACAACATCTCGTCCTTTCTCTCTACCGTCATCTTAGCCACGGCCTCCCGTACTTTGGCCGGTATATCGCACGCCTGTAGCAAGCGTCTCCGGGAACTTGCACTAAACTACGTTGGTCAGATATTCGCCAATCCGACTTCCCATCCGCTTATCGAGTCCTTATACGCACTGCTTATTCTCGTTCTGTGGCCACTGGATCCCGCTGACGATGTTGAGCTGCTGGTTCATGGTGCAAAACGCATGGCCAGCGCAGGCGGAAGATTCAATAAACCTAGTTTGCCGGTCGATCGAACAAAAGACCCGTCCGATGATGATGACATGCTTGATTTGACAAGGCTGGTTAGTTATTGCTCCAAGTACACCGCAACGTCTCAGTTTTCACTAATCTCCAATTTTCCAGTGGTACGCTATACGTGCTAATGAGACGATGTGGGTGTCATTTTCATTTTCATGATCAAGTTTTGCTCAATCGCCTCAATACAGACTCACGTTAGGCGCAGGCTCTATCGCGCCCTCCCCCCCATCCGATACCTTTATCCAGGCTCTCGACATTGCAGCTGACCCTGTTCCTACGGGTCGTGCTTCAGCGGTTGCATCGTCTGGTGGCAATGCCTCAGACATTCTTCTTATCCTTCAAACGAATCTTCACGGCATCATAACGGCAGCTATGGGTGAACGCGGCATTTCAGCTGTATCATCCGTCTCATTGAGCGAGAGTTCCAAGACCAAGTTCCCGTTTGAGAAAGAACGCGACAAAGAAAAGATTGGTCAAGCTATACCTCGGACCAGGGACGCTTGGTTGGGTTTTATCGAGATTGTCTACCTTTACTTGACCCGTCTTGGCGAGTGGGAGATCGAATTTAGCACCATTGCTTGTCCGTTTTCTTTCTTTCCTTTCGTGTTCAGGTTTCCGTTATTGACCAGGAGAACTTGTTACAGGCGAAGCACTACCATCTGCCTCTCACGTTTATGCTATCCTCGAAATCGAATACCACTATCTCTGCATGATATTCGTCACGCATTGCACTTTGACGCTTTGTCACTCATGTCCCTTGACTTCGGCGCCAGACGAGATAAAGTATGCTTTATGGTCATGGAGCGTAACGGGAAACAAGAGTGCACACGCTATCATAAGGCTCTTCAATAAATACTCTGCCTCTATACCCACCAACTTCTCTCCTATCTCCCAAGAACGAGACACGCAAACTTCTTGCAGAGGCAAGTCTTCGTTAGCCGTATTTTCGTCGGCTCCAGATCGTCTCTATGCCATGGTAGTGCTAGCCGTTATGCTCGTCTTGCGTCACCAAGTAGCTTCTTCGGATTACGGTCACCGGAGAGGACCTGGCGAAAGCCCGCCTGCTGGGTTCACAAAGCAGGCAGAAAGCGCTATCAGGAAGGTTATTTCTCGAATGTCTGAGATAGGACAGTCACGCGCTTGTGAACTGCCGAGTACTGTTTCTTCGTGCTATCAAGACAACAAGGAAGGACGCAGCGGTCTGCATACGCCTGAAGCTCGATACGACCATTCAGCATCACGATACGTCGACATTCTAGATGCCTTGGTTCGTATTTGGGAAGAAAAACGAGCCTTAAAGACGGCTGGGACTGGTGGACTTCGTGCATGCGATCCGTGTTTCAGCGCACACGAATCCAGAGCTTCCTCCTCTGCTTCAGGTCAATATTCGACGACGACGGGTCCTGCTGGTGTTCCGCCACCTTATCATTCTCACCTTCCTTCTTCTCAATTACCCCAACAACATCAACAGCCACCGCCGCTGCCGCAGCAGCGACAACAACAACAACAACCTGAGCAACAACCACCACCTGTTTATCTTGATCTCAATTTGCTGGGAACAGAGTTATTTTCCGACGCCGCGGCTGCTTTTACTTGGGATAGTCTCGGTACTATCGATTGGAGCACAATGGGGGGTATGGGTGGAATATAGGTTGATCAGTAATACAGACAGGCTCATGTTGTTTTCAACTATTCCGAGCGGTGTGTGCACTAATGTGTTTTACGGTATACCATAATACCATATGATACTCATTTTAATACATATTTATTATCACTTCTTAAAAAAACGCGCACAATGAGACAGCTACTTCGTACTGAGAGAGATTTAGCGCCAGTCTCAACGAAGCTGCAGCGAGTTTGCTCTGTTACTTTCTCGTGATATAGTACTGATACGTACACTATAAACTCGTTGCGAATGACCGAGCCACGTGTTTTCAAACCCTTTGAGATCACTTACTACCCAGAGGCTTTACATGCGTCTCAAACACCAGAAGTGTTGGCTTATCAAGTTCGACGAGACTTGGAAGCTCTGGGTATTCCGACGACTACGACAAGAAACTCCGTGATAACGTGCACTGATAACACTGTCAGGGTCGCGGGTCTGACTGCAAATGACGCAGTGGGTTCATATTAATTAGTATTCATTTCTATTTCTCTCACCGAGACCCTCAATTTCGGATGATCATCAAAGATTCGACAAAGACTTACAGTGCTTTCCAGTGGAAAAAATAGAACAGTATTAGCGTTAAAAAAGCGCAAGATGTAGGGTTCACATTCTAATAGCAAGTAAAGTAACTAATAGCAAAGATTTTAACTCGTGGTTTTTTTTAGTTCTGCTGTCAATCTGAGCGCAACCCCGGAGACAGCAGCCGCACTCGATCATCGTTCTACTAGTAGCCAGGACCGTGACATCACTGTTCTTTCTGCAAGTGGGCTCGATAAAGGCAAAAGTCGCCCCAATACGAAACCAAGAAGTGAACTCGGCGCATATTTTAAACCAAGCGACAAGGTCACTGGCTCTGCGTCGTATCGCCGCATGCAAGAAAAGGGACGAAAGGGACCACTGACTGAGGATTCGAAAAGCGAGACATCTTCGAGGTCTTTGCAAATAAATGCGAACACATCCGACGATGATGACCTGCATGAAGATCAACCGAATGACGCGCCACAATTTGACGAACCTGAGGATACTTCGGAGAAGTCATTGGCCCCTTCGAATAGCGTGACGGACACGTTGGCGGAACTTCGGGCTGAAGTGAATGCAAACAAAGCAACCATAGCCAAACTAGAAGAGAAGGTTGCATCCATGGCCAAGCTGGTCGCGTCCATGGAAAGAGACCGACAAGCTGGTTTGGCCTATATGATGGACTTGTTTGAGTCTCAATCTCGGAAATCGCGTTAAGAATCCCAATTGATAAATTCGATATAATCAAATATACTCGTATACTCGTGTGTGTGTGTGTGTGCTGAACCGTAATGCTATATTTATTGCATGCGCTGCCCCTGACAACAACTGCGGAAAGGAAAGTCGTGTGACGACATCTCACTGAAACGAGCTATGACCGCCTCTGTCACACCAGTACAGCCCAAACCAAATCTGCTCAGACGTCGACTGTTCGGACGACGCGCCGTGCCATTCGACTTGAAAAACACGCTATTATTTCTATTCAAGTCATAAATAACCTTCGGGGAAAAAGAAGTACAAGTATACAATAGGTTCGATATTCTTGTTTCTGCTTATAAAATCTGGTTCTGTTTTTAACCAACTGAGCGTCAAATCACAGTGCTGCGTTTGTGTACTTTGCTTATCAGCTTATCGTCCGCCTCCTACTGACTCCAAGGGACGCGCTATCACATCATCGGAGAGTCATTCTTAGAAGCAATTTCAATTTTTAATTTTCACATTGACATGTCACACTCGTATTATTCCAACGGAGACTCCGCTTCTTTCCACTCAACAACGTCCAACGATCTCATGACTGAAGACGAGGAAGACTGGGAGGACTACACCCGCGGTGGTTATCATCCTGTACACATTGGCGACGAATTCAGTGATGGACGCTATGTTGTCGTCAGGAAACTGGGCTGGGGTCATTTCAGCACCGTTTGGTTGGCAAGGGACACCAAGTCAGTTTCATTACCATATATCACATATCATAAATACCCTTCCCTTATCCTTATCTTTTTTCTTTTTCTTTTTTTTCGAAATTCCCTTTTTTGTACACCACCCCTTCAGATTAGACCGACACGTTGCCTTGAAAGTCGTCAAATCAGCTCCTCGCTATACTGAAACTGCCCTCGACGAGATCAAACTTCTTCAACGTATCATATCTGGGTCGGCCCCTCCCAATCCTCCCCACGCCGGGCGACGTCATGTCATAGGATTTCTCGATCATTTTCGACACAAAGGTCCCAACGGAAATCATGTCTGTATGGTTTTCGAGGTTCTAGGCGAAAGCCTATTAGGCTTAATAAAGAGATACCAGGTAAAGCCGGGAGTTCTGCTCATTCCTCTTTTGATCATCTATGTTTCAATCGCCGTTAAAACGTCCGTCATCTAACAGAATAAAGGCGTCCCAATGCATCTTGTTAAACAAATCGCGAAGCAGATACTGCTCGGTCTCGACTATCTTCATCGCCAGTGCGGCATGATTCATACAGGTGCATCTCACCCCTTTTTTTCGCGATCTACCTCTCAAGGAATCATCGGCTAAACCCACTTCTTCCTATGTAGACCTCAAACCGGAAAACGTTTTGATTTGTATTGATGACGTTGAATCCGTCATTCGAGCCGAGTTGGCGAACACGTCGAACAGTGTCGCCCCTACCAAGGTATATTGGTCTATTACTCGCAGTGTAACTCCAAACTACCCTTAGCAAACCTAGTTAATCGGCGTTCCGCCTTCACGAGGACGTGGCGGAAATCAAACACCAAGATCTGAAACCTTGAATACTTCAATGTCTAATAAAGAAAACGCCGCGATCTATATCACTGGTTCACAACCTCTACCTTCTCCTGGTGCCTCTCCCTCAGCGCTGAGTCGGTTCGAATTCGGAATGACCACAATCAAACCTACTGGGCCATCGACGTCGGCCAGTGGCGCTAGTGCTGCAGGTTCAGCCAATGCCAAAGCTGCTTCTCCCTCCGGCGTAGCACAAGACTTGAGCGCGGTTTCGCTGAACGCCGGCCCAGGTCATGCGACGGGTATGCCTGGCGTGTCCTTACTCACGCAGCAGAAACCGATGGCTTCAGACACCTCACCATCGGAGCCTCGCGAGAGTCGTTCACATGAAAACTCACATGGCGATGGAAGATCGCCTCCATCGCCTTCCCATGTTCATTCATCGCCAGCCTCATCGTCGTCCCGGTCTACAAACTCTCCACCCGCCGAATCGCCTCGGAGCGCGTCCCTACAACAACATCCAGCGCGAATAACTGTCAAGATCGCTGATCTGGGAAATGCAACGTGGACAGATCATCACTTTACCGACGATATCCAGACAAGACAGTACCGGTGTCCAGAGGTTATTCTCGGTGCTAAATGGGGTACCAGCGCAGACATTTGGAGCGCGGCATGTTTGGTAGGTTTTTTAATGTTTATTGCCTTTCTTCGAATTCTAAGAGTGTATTCTTCACTTCTTTTATAGATGTTCGAACTATTAACCGGCGGTGACTATCTTTTCGACCCGGCGTCTGGATCGCGGTATACCAAAGACGATGACCACATCGCCCAAATCATCGAGCTAGTAGGCGACTTTCCCAAAAGCTTAGCGTTCTCGGGGAAATACTCTTCAGAGTTCTTCAATCGGAAAGGTATGACATTCGCAACTTTCCAGCTTTACGCCTTGGACTGACGACACCCGTCGTCTTTTGTAGGAGAATTACGGAACATCACTAAACTACGTTACTGGCCTTTGGCTTCCGTTCTCCATGACAAATACCTCCTTCCACGAGCTCATGCGGACATGATTGCATCGTTTCTAACACCAATGCTGCGTCTACATCCCGATAAACGTGCCAAAGCCTCGGAGCTAATACACCATGCCTGGCTAGACGGTGTCGTGGTCCAAGGAGAATTAGACGTGATTAGGGAAGCTGAAGAAAGAGAGACGGAACGAAAACAGAAAGGAGAAGAAGCAGCTGTCAACGAGGATACTGCGGAAGGTAAAGGTGGTGCAGCTGAGGCTGTACCTTCAGTTGGGCCCGGCGGTATGGAAGGTGAAGAAGATGCGTTAAAGCCAGTTGAGATCGACGAAGACGCAGGGATGACAGATGACGAACAAAACTCTCAACCGCGTCCAGTCCATGGTCCGAGTCAAGACTGGCCCGCAAATCGGCCGCCTGAAGTCATTCGAGTCGACAAACCTTCGAATAAGAAAACGGCAGGGCCAAAACGATAAACCTTTCCTTGTAGTGTTGATGTTATGTAGCATTACTGGCTCGTGTACTTCCTTCAGAGGCGCTCTTCCCCCCACTTCTTGATTCTTTGTAGAGCAGCATGTGGCATTCGGCGTGTATAGATTTTTTCATGGGCTAACGTTGACCTCCCTTTTAAATATTTCTCCCTTCAAGACCTTATTCTTCTTAGTGTAACTCCGTTGTTTTGCGTCGCCCTTCTTCCCGCTCCTATCATGGTGTAGTAGTCGACTGTATTAGCCGATAGTTTGGAAATGTACTACATAGTTTGAGAATAAAAGTTTTTGCGTTCTATAATTAAATTACAACGCTGGAATCTTAAAGTGTGTATATATGTATCTATAGCTCGTCGTGCGAATGTCCAAACTCCTCTTCATCCTCTTCGCGAGTGTACGAATTACTGCCGCCTCCGCCATACAGTTTTGATGTAATCGGGCTGACGACGTTTTGGAGCTCTATTTAAAATATAAATTATCTCTTTAGAGCATGTAGACTTGAGGATTCACTCACCCGATAGCTTATCTTCCAACTCTTCGGAGGACGCAGATTGACCGTTTGAGTCTATCCAGTCATTGGCTTCCTTGATGGCCGCTAAAATCTCCTTCTTGTCAGATGAGGATAGCTAAAAAGCAAAAGCAAAACGAGTGTTAGTATATAATAATTGTCTCTGCAACCATTCCCGCTCACTTTGCCACCTAGACCTTCCTCGTCGCCGAGTTGAGATTTCAACCCATTGGTGAAGGCGACTAGACCATTAAGAGCTTCGGCCTTCTTGCGAAGGGCTTCGTCTTCTGAAGCAAATTCTTCGGCTTCACGAACCATGCGTTCAATTTCATCTTGGGAAAGTCGGTCTTTATTATTCTCAATCCGGATTTGTTGAGATTTGCCGCTAGATTGAGGAGAGAAGAGTATGAATTGAAGAAGTCGAAACTAATAGCAAGATTATGAAAGCGACTTACGTTCCCTTGTCAACTGCATGTACGGTTAGTATAGCGTTAGCGTCGATTTCGAAGGTTACTTCAATTTGAGGGACGCCACGAGGAGCAGGAGGAATGCCAGTCAACTCAAATGATCCCAACATATGGTTATCCTTGGTCATTGAGCGTTCGCCTTCGTAGACTTGGATGAGGACTAAATGACACATCAGATAAAGTCCAAAAAGGGGAGAGGCAAAACGAGCGTTAACTCACCCGTAGGTTGGTTATCGGCGGCTGTGGAGAAGATTTGACTCTTTTTGGTTGGAACTACGGTATTGCGAGTAATGAGCGATGTCATGACACCACCTATATAGTCATAAGCATAATGTTAAACCCAAAAGCACCCAAGAAACCATACCGGATGTTTCGATACCAAGGGTCAAGGGGCAGACATCGATAAGAACCAAGTCTTCAGTACCTTCTTCTCCGGATAAGACACCACCTTGAATGGCCGCACCGTATGCAACAGCTTCGTCGGGGTTGATACTTTTCGACGGCTCTTTACCAAAGTACTCTTTCAAGAGCTGTTGAACCTTGGGAATACGGGTGGACCCTCCAACGAGAACGACGTCATGAATCTGATCCTTCTTGATCCCAGCGTCTTTGAGAACTTGTTCGACGGGTTTCATGGTCTTCCTGAACAAGTCCATATTCAATTCTTCGAACTTGGCCCGAGTCAAGGTCTCGGAGAAGTCGTTACCGCTTTCAAAGCTTTCAATTTCTAACCGGACGCTGCTTTGACTACTGAGAGTGCGTTTAGCCTTTTCGACCTCGCGCTTGAGCTTTCCCATGGCACGCAGGTTGTTGGTGACGTCGACGCCGGTTTTCTTTTTGTACGTCTTGACCATGTAGTCGATGACACGGTTGTCAAAGTCTTCACCTCCAAGATGGGTGTCGCCCGACGTAGCCAATACTTCAAAAACGCCGTCTTCAATGGACAAAAGGGAAACATCGAAGGTACCACCACCCAAGTCGTAAACGATGATTTGTGATTCACCGCCCTTCTTGTCTAGACCGTAGGCGATGGCTGCAGCTGTGGGTTCGTTGATGATTCGGAGAATGGTAAGACCTGCGATGAAGCCGGCGTCTTTGGTAGCCTGACGTTGGGCGTCGTTGAAGTAAGCGGGAACGGTGACGACAGCGTGGGTGACCTTGTGGCCTAGGTAAGCTTCGGCGGTTTCTTTCATTTTGGTGAGAACCATTGATGAGATTTCTTCAGGTGTCTAGTGGCGAATGGTATAAGTAAGCAACGAGATGAGGAAAACGGAAATGTTATTTACAAAGTCACGAAGTTCGCCTTTATGTTTGACTTGAATGGCTGGTTTACCACCCTTGTCGATGATCTTGAAAGGCCAATGTTTCGTGTCGCGTTGAACTTCGGGGTCGTCGAATTTACGACCCAGGAGTCGTTTAGCATCGAAGACGGTATTCTCAGGGTTGGAGTGGAAAGCGTTCTTGGCAGAGTCTCCAATCCTTGTGTCAAAAAATCAGTATTTGGCCTAGTAAGGTTCAGTGGCTAAGTTGGTACGTACAAACGTTCCTCGTCAGTGAAGCTGACCCACGACGGTGTGATACGGTGACCTTGATCGTTAGCTATAATCTCAACTCTCCCATTACGTTGGACACTGAGGTACGAGGGATGAATAAGCTGCGTGTTTGTCGAAAAACAACAGAAGTACTTACCCAACACAAGAATAGCTATACGATTGAAACAAAATTGATTTGAATGGCTGGTCAAAATGCTTGACGAGACTTACGTTGTTCCCAAATCTAATATATATAAACCAGTAAGACGCAAGCCAGAGAAAGAAAGAAAGAAAAAAGAGGCATGACTGTACCTATTCCAATAACAGTTCCGTATTCAGAGGATTTTTCAGACCCGGCATTGGTAGCGACAGGACAAAGAGTAAGGACAATTATGAAAGTGAAGAAAGTAGCAAAAAGGGAGGAGATGAATGACCGCGGTCGCAGCGAAGACCACCTGGTCGCCATAATTGAAGCCGTGAAAAAAGAAACTAGTATGTAGGTTTTCTGGTTGCAAGTTTTTGGTTGGTCTATATAAAAGAATTTTATATGCGGGTTCAAAAAAAAGTGACACGTCATCCCAACTGTGACTGTCGCCGTCACGGACACGTCGGTCTCGGCGACAGTTTCAAGATTGAGTTCTTCGTGCCCGTTGAATGACTTTAGATCACCAACAACGAGTTCTCGGTCATAACCCGTCGTTGTCATCCTACATAATATAATGACTTGTTTTTCAATTGCGCTTGTCGTCAGCGACCGCGACAGACACGTATCATGGATTTGAATCGACACGCTAAACTTTTGTCCAGTCACCGCCATGGTCTATCCCCATTCCTATTGATCGTTATCAAACCCTTTCCCGAGGTGCATACACCCCAAGGCTTTAAGCTTCAGGGTCGTTTAGTCCATGTCGTCGGAAAAAAATAACAATTTTACAATTAAAGGTTAGGGTTTAAGCCTTATATACAGCACGTAAGTCTTTAGTGTCGCCTCTTCAGTTTGTACTTTCTCTAAAGACCAGAACAGGGATATGCAGAAACCGTACGAAGAGACGGTGATTACGCGCAGTACTACCAAGAGCCTGAATTCTCTGATAACATTCAGCATAACCAAACTAATGATTTTCCCGTCGGCGTCCTTCCGACGACGAGTATACCGCAGCCATTGACATACATGGGACAAGCTACCGTCGATACGTCAAGGATACAAGCCTCTTACTCGCATGTCTTGTCTACATCTTCATTCTTTCTGCAAAGATGTCTGAAACCCACCCGAGTCGGTGTTTCGGAAACCAAAGATATCTCCTAAAAAGCGGAAATTTCAATACCCAAAGAGCAGTGTACGATACCATGTCTTCAAACATCCAAATGAAGTCATTTTCCATCGGTACGTCATATGCACCGCACCCTACTATTCGTTTTGACTTTTACTACTGTTACCAAAACGTAGGTGGTAGTGGTCAACCTTTTCCTAATCTTCCAGTTTCTTGGAGAGCAAAGTTCTTTTTGTCTCTCCTGATAAGAAGAGTAACTTGTTTAAGGAATTATCAATCATTGTAGACTTGCATGAACGTGCACATGACAGATCAGGATTGCAGCTCCGGCTGGATCTGGCGGTATATCCATTAATTCCGACATACCCTACTCTCAACAATCACCCATGACTCCACTCCAGTTTCAGTCATATAATCTTGTCGCGGACGGTAGTCAAGAAGGGATTTCTGAGCTGTGTCGACACGACTTCTGTTAGAGCAACAGTCGGCGATTTATCAATCCATTTGACATGGTCGCAAGACACTGAAGAACTCTCCAATGAAACAAGTCCGGCATAATCGCCCTGCTCGTGCTCCATACACGATTCCTACATCTACTATCTCAGCGGGCGATAATGAAGATGACGACGACGAAGCAAAATCTGTGAGCAGATTAGAAATCGACGTGATCGTCGTCGTCATATATATAGGAAGGCACACAAAAGAGGAGGAGTTAATTGACGTGATGTCGCTGATGCGGTTGCTTATCCGCGACAGAAATCACTCGAGTTTACATGCCCTGTGGCCATTGCAAGTATATGTTGAAGAAGGGGGAGCCCTTTCGCGTCGAAGGATATAGAATAGATAATAAGGGAGGATTGCACAATAAGAAACACCACCCAGGGCAAACAAGGAAAAGGAAAGAAAGAGAAATAGATACCTCGTCCGGCGAAAATTAAATCATCCTGCAAACTAAAAGAACGACTTGATATCAATTTTTGGAAACAGCTTTTGGTATTTCTTAGTATGTAATTTAGACGGCGACTCGACACCAAGTTGTATAGCTTTGAGTACAGTACAGCACCCCTAAAACAGACAATATTTCGAGTGAAAAGGTTGTCATTTCATATTCATTTCATATTCATAATGCGCTTAACACAGTTTACAATTACAGAAGAAAGACCAATTGTGAGCTCCAAATTGTCAGCTGTCATTTAGCTCAGGCTGCTTAGACTGCGAAAATGAGTAAGAGAACTTTCAGCGGCGATCTGGATCTTTGCATGCAATCCTTTCGCTTTCTCTTCGTTTAAGGAAGGCTATAAATCTCAATTATATCCCATTTCTACCAAGGCAAAAAAAAAACTATGACATGACGTACCGGTAAAACCGCGGACAATGCATCAGCTAGATCCTGTCAATGTCATGATGAGGTCGCAGATCGCAGCAAGTGAAAAAAAACAATTTTTCAATTCAGGCATACCTGAAGCAGTCCTTTGAGTCTATTTAGGCCGTAATCCACTAGACCAGGTGCTCCTTGCTCGAACGCTCTCAGACGGGCGTTGGCAGTTGGATAAAAATTAACGATCTTCGTCTGGACTTCTTCGTAGCTTTCCAATAGATCTAGACCATCTTCTTGGGAGACAGGTCCAGAAATGCTCTAAGATCGTGTGTTTTACGACAGAAAAGCGGTGAGAATAACTCTTTTGATCTACCTTGAGAGCTGCCGTGGTACGTGCGAGAGCCGCACACAAAGCAACACCTTTAGGTGTCATTGCCTGCCAATTTTTCCACATATTTCAATATTAGCTAATAATAAAGTTACTTAGCCTCACCAAAACTTGATGACCTTGTGAGGAATCTGCAGGAAACATAGTCAAGGCGCTCGTTAGTTGATCCTATACCAATCGCATATCACAAGAAAAAGGCCCGTGAAGTGTCAGTTCATTGAAATCATGAAATTATCGGAAACGGAAACAAACAATTGTAGCTGTGAGTGAAGCAAATTCATGCCTCACATCGAGTATAGTTGGCTTATTCACCAAACCGAGGCCTCGATATACGGTTGAGTAAATCGCCAGAGCGCTCTCTACAGAACCTCGAATTTGAAGGAAAACTGTGCTCGTTACTCCGGATGCGAGAGTATTGCCAATTTGTGATACAGATGATCCGATGCTCATGGTATGTTGAAGTTCAGAGAATATACGTTATATTGCTGTGGATCAAAGCTTAAGACGAGGGAGGGAAATCCGAAAGAAGGCAACGGTCAAAGTGAGGCCTCAATTTTATATGTCATCGGCGTCGTTTATGGTTTGGTCCAATCATTTGAATTTGTATACAAGGAAGGAGATAAGGTCCAGCAAGAAGAGTTCAGCTTCTTTATTGAATATCGGAGATTCAATTGTATTCATATAAATTCGGTTACAGCAAACTTCTCTGTCTTATATTCTCTATTTCTATAGATAAAGAGCGGAAGCTAGAAGCTTGTGGTGATTGAGATCTCCACTGGGTCATTATATTCCCCTCTGACAGGCCTGGGTATCCCGTGCTACTCCACAAACAATATCCATGTGATGTGTTTGTAACAAAATTGTAAATAATGCAACGTATTTATACAATTATACTTCAATATAACGACGGATTGAATGAATGAACAAGACACATCGAAACATTACGTTATTTATTACAAATCACAATAATTCTGTTGAAGGGCGAGAGTAGAGACGTACATATTATCCTTCAGTTCACGATAAAATTTTCCGGGGGCAGGAGAATGTCCAGTGGGCTCCAAACCGGACAAAATGCTAACTTCATTTATCAGTATTTGGGAGGCTTAGCTTTTTAAATTTGAACGCGCTTTGGCCACTCTTGAGGGTGTCGTTAGTAGCCAACAGGTACGTGCACTGCATTCTACTATTCGGGCTTTGACTCTTACTACTGTTACCAAAACGTAGGTCGTAGTGGTCAGCATTTTCCTAATCTTCCAGGAAATGAAAATAACCCGTCTTTTGTTGGAGCGCAGGGTTCGTTTTGTCTCTCCTGATGAGAAGAGTAATTTGCTTGAGAAACTACCAATCATTGTAGACTTGCATGAACGTGCACATGACAGATCACGATTGTAGCTTCAGTTGGATCAAGCAGTATATCCATTAATTTCGACATACCCTACTCTCAACAATTACGCATGAATCCACTCCAGTTTCAGTCATATAGTCCTGTGGCGGACGGTAGTCAAGATTTCTGACTGTGTATTGTAGGACTCCCCTACAGCGCGCATACTCCGAGCCATATCGACACGACTTCTGTTAGAGCAACGGTTGACGATTTATCAATCCATTCGACATGGTCGCAAGACACCGAACTCTCCAATGAAAAAAGTTTAGCGTAAACGCCCTGCTCGTGCTCCATAAACGATTTCTACATCTACTATCTCAAAGGGCGATAATGAGGGTGATGACGACGGAGAAAAATCTGCGAGCAGGTTAGTTTAAATTGATGTGATCGTTGTTGTCATATGGGAAAACACGCAAAAGAGGAGGAGTTAATTGACAGATATGAACTTGATGTCGCTGATGCGGTTGCTTATCCGCAACAGAAATCATTCGAGTTTACATGCCCTGTGGCCATTGCAGATATTAATTGGAAAGGGGAGAGCCCTTTCGCGTTGAATGATATGGAATAGATAATAAGGGAGGATTGAACAATAAGAAATACCCTTTCAGGGCAGACAAGTTAAAGGAAAAAACGAGAAATAGATACCTTGGCCAGCGAAAATTAAATCATTCTGCAAACCAAAGGGATGACTTGATATCAATTTCGGTAAATAGCTTTTAGTATTTCTTAGTATGTAATGGGGTAGTCAGTGCTAAATCCGGGCACTTGAAAAACAGAACGGTGATTTGCGAAGTGTAGAACAGGTTATTAGACGGCGACAGGTTATTAGACGGCGACAGGTTATTAGACGGCGACAGGTTATTAGACGGCGACAGGTTATTAGACGGTGACAGGTTATTAGACGGTGACAGGTTATTAGACGGCGACTTGACGCCAAGTTGTATAGCTTTGGATACAGCGCCCCCATTAGAATAGACAATATTTCGAGCGAAAAGATTGACATTTCGTATTCATTTCATATTCATAATGTGCTTAACACGGTTTACAATTACAGAAGAAAGACCAGTTATGAGCTCCAAATTGTCAGCTATGATTTAGCTCAGGTTGCTTAGACTACGAAGATGAGTAAGAGAATTTTCAGCGGAGATCTGGATTTTTTCATGCAATCCTTTCGCTTTCTCTTCGTTTAGGGAAGGCTATAAATTTCAATTAGATCCCATATCTACCAATGCAAAAAAAAAGAAAACTATGACATGACGTACCGGTAACACCGCAGACAATGCATCAGCTAGATCCTGTCAATGTTATGATGAGGTCGCAGATCGCAGTAAGTGAAAGAACAATTTTTCGAGCATACCTGAAGCAGCCCTTTGAGTCTATTCAGGCCGTAATCGACTAGACCAGGTGCTCCTTGCTCGAATGATCTCAGACGGGCGTTGGCAAATGGATAAAAATTAACGATCTTCATCTGGACTTCTTCGTAGCTTTCCAATAGATCTAGACCATCTTCTTGAGAAACAGGTCCAGAGATACTCTGATAGTGCGTTTTACCACAAAAAGTAACGAGAATAACTCCTTTGACTCACCTTGAGAGCTGCCGTGGTACGAGCGACAGCCGCACACAAAGCAACACCTTTAGGTGCAATTCCCTTCAATTTTTCCACGTAGTTCAATGCGAGCTAATAATAAAATTACACAGTCTTACCAAAACATGATGGCCTTGCGCGGAATCTGCTGGAAACACAGACAAGGCGCTTGTTGCTTGATCCTATACCAATCATATGCCACAAGAAAAAGGTCCTTCAAGTGTCAGTTTATTGAAATCATGAAATTATCGGAAACGGAAACAAACAATTGTAGCTGTGAGTGAAGCAAATTCATGCCTCACATCGAGTATAGTTAGCTTATTCACCAAACCGAGGCCTCGATATACGGTTGAGTAAATCGCCAGAGCGCTCTCTACAGAACCTCGAACTTGAAGGTGAACTGCGTTCGTTACTCCGGATGCGAGAGTATTGCCAATTTGCGATACAGATGATCCGATGCTCATGGTATGTTGAAGCTCAGAGAATATACGTTATACTACTGTGGGTCAAGGCTTAAGACGAAGGAGGGAAATCCGAAAGAAGGCAATGATCAAAGTGAGGTGGACCTCAATTTTATATGTCATCGGCACCCTTTGTGGGTTAGTCCAATCATTTAATTTTGCATACAAGGAAGGAGATAAGGTCCAGCAAGAAGAGTTCAGAAGCTTCTTTATTGGATATCGGAGATTCCGTTGCATTCATAAATTCACTTGCAGCAAACTTCTCTGTCTTATTCTCTTTCTATAGATAAAGAGCGGAAGCTAGAAGTTTGTGGTGATTGAGAGTTGTATGCTTCCTCCGTCATCTCCACTGGGTTATTATATTACCCTCTGACAGGCTCGGGCATCCCGTGTTGTTCCACAAGTAATATCCATGTGATGCGTTTGTAACGAAATTGTGAATACTTATTAATAATGCATTTATACGATTATATTTCAATACAACGACCGGATTTAATGAATACATTTGTGTCATGGGTGAACAAAACGCATTGAAACATTACATTATTTATTACGAATCCCAATAAAAGATGATAATTCCTTTGAAGGGCGAGAGTAGAGACGTACATATTATCCTTCAGTTCACGATAAAACTTTCCTGGGGCAGGAGAATGTCTAGTGAAACTAAACCCTAGGTAACAGGTTCAAACTTCTGTCTGGTCTCAATTCAAAAATAATAATCTCTGAACGACTGGGGTTCTCCCGACTGAAGGGATTTAAGTTACTTCCTCAACAAAGCTGAATTGTCCCTGATTGTTCCGCTCTTGAGAAATCGAGCGGACATGATTGGTCTTCAACATGGTGTTAATGATTATTATTCATATTCAATCAGTTCCGCAGTTACGTGTTGTAAACTGTACAATTTGTACAACAAGTCAGACATACCAGTGAATGGGAATATCAATATCTTCTCCAATAGTAGTAGGGACTTGCGTATCCTGTAGAACATCACGGAAAATGGAATTAAAAAATCATTTATGGACATAAAAGTACATGCACGTGATGTAGCAAGTATCACTAGAACAAATCAGTAATGCACGAGGCGGGATTCCGCTGTTTATACCCCCATATCAAATCAATCCAAGCGGGTAAATCTTCGCTGACATAGTCACTTTCTGGAGCCTGAATGAAAACATCAATTTAGCCGATGAGAAACAAATAAATTTGTTGAACACCCACTATGGACCTGTGAACAATTCCGGGATGAGCTCCTGTACATCAGCCCTATTATCTCCGGAAGCCCCATGATAGGCTCGAGCGACATCAGCAAACAATCGTTCAGACAAATCCCAATCACCTCCCTGAAAGATTGCGTTTGCTCAAAATTTGTCATTGATAAGGGAACACACCTGTAAGAGTTTAAACGTGTGTGTGAATGGTTCCAATTTCATCGGGAAATGAGATGTTATCATGCTTGAGCTGAAACTAGTGCCAAAATAGTGTAAGTAAGCAACAATATGAGGAAAAGAAAGGAAAACGAATTGTTATTGAAACAAGATTGATTTGAATGACTCGTTATATTGGTACAGCCTTGAAAAAAGAAAAGCCGATATTTTTTTGGTTGTGAATGTGGTTGGTCTAAGAATTTTCTATGCGGTTGGAAAAAGTGTGGCATGTGACTGTGACTGTGACCGGACAGGTCAATTCCCAATTAATTCCACGTCGAGTCGTTACAGTTCGATAAAGGCGACGGGTGTATTTCAGATTCACCTACTTGAGTTCTCTGTGTACATCAAATTACTCAACAAGTCTCCTGATCTCCACATGATAGACTTGTTAGTCGACTGCACTTGTTCGCCAGTGAGCGCGGCAGACACGTATCATGACAAGTTTTGAATAGTATCTTCATGCTCAACCCCGTCTCCACCGTTGTCTATCCCCATTCTGTCACTGTCAAACCCTTTTCAGTGGTGCATCCGCCCAAAGCTTCGAACTACAGGGTCATTTGGGCCACATCATCAAAAACAAAGGGATCCAACGACTGGTTCAACGAAAGCCGTCTAAAGTCCGAGTGAATGTAAGCAGAATTGTTACTTACGTGCTACCAATGTTCTCGCTGTCATTCAACAGATTATTGATATTCAGCACCCATAAACGTAAGGTAGCACACTATTACCAACTGTTTAGTTCGCAGCAGCTCGGGGCCAATGTCACTCCCTCTTGTGTTCAGCTAGTTAGTATGACGCGTATGCGCATCGGAAAACTCCGAAAGCGACTTTGTGCAAGCGCAGCGTTGTACAGTTTACTATTTTCGAGTCCATACCGCCTTATGAAATTATCGTATCTTGGATATCGGCTGTACACTTGGACAAAACGTTTAAAGTTTACCGTTCCCAGACATCCCGCGGTCGAGACTTTCAGCCTTCACCAGGGTCAACGAGAATCTAAAATCGTCAAAGTTGTTCCTAATGATCCTGGATCTGTTTTTTTCCGCTGTGAAGGAAGTAGTCGGTACTTGCAGTCAGAATTGAAGTAGATGACTGCTAACTACCAACCTTGCGTGGATTAATATTTCGATAGCATGAAACCTGGAGCAAAAAAAGTCAGTAATTGTTGACAGTAAGTCTTCACAATCGGTCTCAAAAATAAAATTTACATTTTTTACCTCAAATTAAATTTATATCCTTTTTCGAAAATATCGTCCGTCTATACCATAAGATCTGATCTAAGATCTAGTCCTCGCAGATTACTAGATTGTTGATCCGCAGTCTAGACTCGGACAAAGGAAAAACTCCGCCATCCCATCTTCACTCGCTCACAGATTCAGACTTGTTTGAGCTTCATATAGGTTCAACTTTTGATATAAATCCAAATATGAGCTCGGATACCCAACAAGACTTTAGTTAAAGACAAACAACGTTCACCGGATAATAGTCAACCTGCACTCAATGAAAACCAAACTTCAGGGACATACGACAGGCGAATCTGAGAATCTGAGAACAAAGGGTATTTGGTCACGAAGATGAACACGTAAAGCAAAACTAATACGTCCACAGATGTATGATTGACTCCCGTGTTCTCACCCCGAAAATATTTGGGACGGTCTAATGGTCGACCTGGGCCTCTAACAGTATATTCACCTTGACCATTTTCTTATGCTGGACGATATGTCGAGGTCCGCAAGTAGGCTTCCTCTAGCGCCATTTTCATATAAATACTCATCTTGGTATGACGGTGAGGCAGCCTAAAGCCCACATAAACCAAGTTCACCTTACCCTCCTCCTATAATCGATCTCAGCCCAAGGAGATGGCTTATTGGACGAACAACAACTACCAGCGCAGACCTGTTTACTCGCAAGGGGTAAATAATAACCAGGGTAGTGCACGTTATCAAGACTTGCATTATCAACAACCGGTATGGCTTTAATATTGTTTTTTGAGTTTGCTTTCTTCTCTAATGACCAGGACAGGAATATGCAGAAACCGTACGGAGAAACGGCAACCACCCGCAGTACTATCAACAGCCTGGGTTCTATAATGCTCAGCCCGACCAAACCAATGGCTTCCCCGTCGGCGTCCATCCAGTTACGAGTGTACCCCAAATGGGGCACGTGGGACAAGCGAACGCCAATCTCGCCGGGATGCAGGCTTACTCACCTCAGTCGCCTGTCTTTTCTACATCTTCATTCAACTTTCAGCAAAGGCCGGAACCTACCGCTGTTTCGGAGAACCAAAGATACCTTGTAAATAGCGGAAATTACACCACCCAGACAGCAATGTACAATGCAACGCCTTCAAACATTCGGACGACCTGGAGATTTCCTGTCGGTATGTCGTATGCATGTATTTCACTACTTTGACTCTCAGTACTGTAACGAAAAAGTAGGTAATAGCCATTCTTTTCCAAATTCTACAAGAAATGAAAATAATTTGTCTTTCGTTGAAGCACAAGGTTCGTCTTGGTTTATTCTCAATGAGAAGAGTAATTTATTTAGGATATTATACTACTAGTAGACTTTAAGCTGTGTCAACGCGCACCTAACGGATCTAGATTGCAACCCCGGCCTCATCACGTATCATACCCCGTAATTCCGACAAACCTTACTTCCAATTTACTTGTGGATGCACCTCGGTTTCAGTCATATAATCCAGAGGCTGACCATAGTCAAGAGGGGATTTCTGCGCTGTGCATACATCGTATTCTGGGCAATAACGACACGACATCTATTAGGGCGACGGCCGACGATTTATCATTCCATTTACAAGGTCGTAAGGCAATAAAACCTCAGGCCAAAAGAGTTCGTCGTGGACGCCCTGCTAGCGCTCCATACATGACTTCCGCCGCCGCACCTATTAATATGTCAATGGATGGTAATACCACTAGTAAGGATTACGACGACGAAATCCCGGGGCTCTACACGAAAATGGAAGAAGGTCGATGGATGTGTACATTCAAAGCTAATTCAGGCACAATCTGTGGGCATATTAATTTGAATCGACGTAATCGTGGTCGTCATGTTGGAATACACGCAAAGGAGGAGAAGGATTTGATTGATAGAAATGAGCTTGATGTTGCGGATGCTGTTGCGTATCCGCGACAGAAATTACTTAAGTTTACGTGCCTTGTGCCCCAGTGTGGGTATGCGCTCGAAAAGGGGAAGGTCTTCCACATCGAAGATTATAGAATTGATAATAAGAGGGCGGCTCATAATAATAAGTACCACCCAGAGCTGATGAAAATAGGGAAAAGAAAAGGGAAAGGAAAAGAACGAGAAATAGAACCCTCGTCTGTAGAGAATTATGTTGCGAATTTTACAAATTAAACCAAAAATTGACGTAGATTTATATAAATACCTTTTTAGTATCTTTTCGTAAAGTTTATTCTATCGCAGCCTATGATAGGCCTCTCTTGAAAAAGCAGACGTATGTCGAGATCGTCACGGAGTTTGCCGCTGAGCGCCAATTTCACATCCCGTCTTCCTGACCATGTGGCAAGTTCAAAATCATAGAATTTCTCAAGCTCGCAAAGAGAGAAATTGGTAAAGCAAGAATTTACTCATTTTTTTTTTCGCCTGCTGAGGCACGAAAAGACCACATTCAACGCACACGGTCCCTAAACCCGATGACCAAAGTGCTAAAACGTGGACCTTACGGGCTTCGGCTTCGAGGACTACAATCGGGTCCCCTGCCCGTCTACGCCCATTATCTTACACACCCCAAATATAGTGTTTTGTCCTTCAACAAGGATATTGGACATTTTTCGACGCAGCCAGTATGAGAAGTTCAATAAGATCACTCCGAGGATTGGCCCGACAACGAAGCTCTTTTCCGTACAACATCACCACAAATGACCTCCTTTTTCGTTGAACGCAAATTTTCTACTATTGATATGGAATCATATTAAGGAACGTCTTCTTGTTAAAACTGCGAACACATCAGAAGAGCTCAAAAAGCGAAACTATTCTACCTTCGCAGACTTCTCCTGCGACTTGTTGCGACTGTGAGTCAAAAGATGATGGAATAAACACACGTCTTTCACGTGTATATCAGACCAACGATGCAACGATTTCCTAGTTTCTTTCATTCAGTGTCGTCTTCGCTTTGTTCATGGCTTTTGATTAGGAATCCGGACGTCAATCCGCCACAATTTCCCATAAAGATAGCTTAATTCAATGCGGTATCTGTAGAGAAGCGATGTATAATCCGTACAAGTGAGTGTCTATATCAATATATAGCTCTTCTCTTTGGCGAATGTGGCCATTCAGCGTGTTATGAATGTTTTCGGAGATGGTGGTTAACACCACGGGCAATGAAGTAGACGTAACAACTGATAGAACGTCGGATGATGAAGTGGATCGTCCATATTCCTACGACTGTTATACATCTCTGATTGCACATCCACAAACTCCACCCGCCTTTCCCTTTCACAGGAGGCTCCAAACGAATTTACATTTTCCGAAGCAATGTCCTGAGTGCAGGAGGGTCTTCATAACGCAACCTGTACTGAACTACAGGTTGAGAGATATGATTGATGCTTTATGTCCGATCATGCAAATGCAGAAAGACAGGAGATGGGAGAGGAATCTTTCCATCTGATGATAATCTTCATGGTACCGCGAGCCATATATATCTTTCCGGGACACTCAGCATCATATTCAAACTCCTTTTCCAAATCCTTCCTTTCAACACAATCGTCGTGCTGTTGCCCAACAACGTACGGAGTGAAAATTGCAGCCTTACAAAGTTATACTTACACATTTGCACCAGAGAGAGAGAGACAGAGGTGGAAACCGTACTATCCTGTCCGTGAAGCAGAAAGCCAGGGCGAACAAAATCAGCGACGACGTTCTCGTTCTCGTTTTCCGGCACAACATGCACGTTTAAACCAAGGATTATCGCTGATTGGAGGACTGGAGCTCGACATTTCATTCCTAGATCGTCCATCATCACGTTTATCTCTATGCGTCCACGAGAGCTCGGGACTTTGAAACTGCGCACATCGCAGCTTCTTTCCCAGCATTTTAGTCTCGATCTTCATGGCACCCGCAATAACCAGTCCTAGCTTCTCCATCTTTCTCTATGCCGAATCCAAGACTGCGATTACCTCCCATTAGCGATCTCCTTTCGCTCCCACTCGTCCAACGTGACTTTACCTCTGTTAAAGTTTCAATCTCGAGATTTGGGGACGTCTCAGACAATTCACCCACATTTACCTCGCTCACCCTTACTTTCAGAATACGACGGCCATTCAGCTGACCATGAGGGCGGAGAAGAAAATGCGCAAGAAAGACAGGAAAGGAATGGCACAGTTGACGAAGCAGCTACTTTAAGCTTATTTCCCGACGGAATACGTTGACACCACGGTTGGGGTTAATTTAGTAGAAGATTAACTTTCGGGGATATTCTCGATCTTGGCTAACTTTTCTTTTGCGAGTATTACTAGATCTTCTTGTTAACTCTCACACCCTCGCTATCAATGTCCATATCCATTCCCTTTTTTTTGGCGTACCAGCGGTTTCCATTTTCCATCAGCGTCATGTATTTATCCACTTCCGTTTTTGTATGTACATCCAATCCTGTTTTTTCTCTCATTTATGTACGTAACGCCGCTTCTTGTGTTAAATAAGAGAAACCCAACTTGGTACTGATATCGTAGATTAGTATTCCTATGTATAGATAAATGTATCCTATTGCGACTAAGACGTAGTACTGATTAGTGCTAATTTTATCTCCAGCCATTACGGCGACTGACGACGCATAGCGTCCCTACAATAACCCTGGGGGCAACATTTTGAGTAAAGAAAACTGAAATTTCATATTTATGATGCGCTGTACAATTACAGAAAAAAGACCATTATTCTCATGAGCTTGTCATTTAGTTGTTGAGGCTACGCCAATGAGTAAAAGAGCTTTCAACAGAGATCTGAATTTTCGCATGCAATGCTTTGGCTTTCTCTTCGTTTAAGGAAGGCTATAGATAAATCTCAATTAGGACCATATCATCAACGCCAAGAAAACAACTATGACAGCCGACGCGCCATGACGTACTGGTAACACCTCAGATAATGCATTAGCCAGGTCCTGCCAGTGTCAGTACGTGGTGAAATCACGAATCGTAATAATTAAAAAAAGACCTGAAATAGTTCTTTGTATTTATTCAGGCCGTAATCCACCAGACCAGGTGCTCCTTGCTCGAAAGATCTGAGACGGGTGTTGACAGTTGTATAAAAATTAACGGCCTTTGTCTGGACTTCTTCGTAGCTTTCCAATAGATCTAGACCATCTTCTTGTGAGACAGGTCCGGAAAGGCTCTAAGATTGCGTGTTTTACGACAGAAATGTAGTAAGAATTACGTTTTTATCTACCTTGAGAGCGGCTGTGGTACGAGCAAGAGCCGCACACAAAGCCACACCTTTAGGCCCAATTGCCTGCCAATTTTGGTATACATATGTCAATGACAGCTAATAATGAAATATCTAAGCTTTACCAAAACATGATGACCTTGTGCAGAATCGACCGGAAAAACAGACAAAGCAGCCGTTGTGTGCTCCTGTTCATACCGATTATATCAATGCCACAGAAGGAAAAAGGCCGTGAAGCGTCAGTTTATTAAATCATGAAAATTATCCGAAAAAAAAACGAACAGTTATAGCTGTGAGTGAGGCAAATTCATGTCTCACGTCGAGTATAGTTGGCTTATTCACCAAACCGAGACCCCGATACACGACTGTGTAAATCGCCAGAGCACTCTCTACAGAACCTCGAATTTGAAGGTAAACTGCGTTTGTTACTCCGGATGCGAGAGTAACGCCAATTTTCGATACAGTTGACCCGATGATACTCATGGTCTGTCGAAGTTCAGAGAATGTACGTTATACTAGTGTAAGTCAAAGCCTAAGACGAGAGCACAGGGATGGGAAGAAGATAACAACGAATTGAGGTGGCCTTCGATTTTATATACATTAGTTGACAGCCCGATGTCGTTTGTGTTTGTTCCAAGCATTTTTCAAGTCAAGAGTTGAGAAGCTTGTCTACTGAATATCAGAAATAAAAATAAAAATTCACTTACAGCAGACTGACAAAGAGCGGAAGCTAGAAGCTCATGGTGACTGAAAGTTGCATTCTTCTTCCTTCATCTCCGCTGGGTCATTATATTCCCCGTTTGACAGGCATCCTGTGCTGTCCCACAAACAAATATCCATGTGACCTGTTTTCAATGTATTGATTCATGGTAATTGAACACATCATTTATACAACTATGCTTCAATATAACGAGTTGAATGGATAAATTTGACAGTCAGTGGGAAAATAAGACGCTATAAAAATCGTTATCTACTACGCATCACGGTGAGAAAGGAAATTTCTGAAGGGCACGACGTACATGTATCCTTTAAATCACGATGAGATTTTTCTGGAGGGAAATGTTGGGTGAGGGCTCAGAACCGAAAAACCCGATTACCAAAGGGTTAAAATGTGGACCTTACGGCATGCGGCTTTGAGGACTACAATCGGGCCGCCTGCCTGTCCACGCCCATGACCCCACACACCCCAAATCTAGTATTTCGTATTTCAGCAAGGACATTGGACGTTTCTTGGTGCAGCCAGTATGAGAAGTTCAATAAGATCACTCCGAGGATTGGCCCGACAGCGAAGCTCTTTTCCGTACAACATCACCACTCGCGCAAATGACCTCCGTTTCCGTTAAACGCAAATTTCCACTGTTGCTATTGATAAGGTTAAAAAGCTTTTTCCTAGAAAACTGCGAACACATCAGAAGAGTTCAAAAAGCGAGACTACTCTACCTTTGGAAACTTCTCCTGTGGCTTATTGCGACTGTGAGGCAAGGGATGATGAAATAAAAACATGTCTCGCACGTGTAGAGCAGGTAAGAACTACGATGCAAGTATTTCCTAATTTCTTTCATTCAGAGTCATCTTCGCTTTGCTCATGGCTTTTGGTTAGGAATGTGGGCGTCAATCCGCCACAATTTCCCATATGTACAGAAGCAATTTATGATCCGTACACGGAAGTGTCTACATCAATATATAGCTCTTCCCCTTAGCTCAATTCTTTGGGAATCATCTTTAGGCTGGAATGTCGCCATTCAGCGTGTTATGAATGTTTGCGGAGATAGTGGTTAACAACAATCTGCGCATGCTTCTAATAAAATGGACATATCAACTGACAGGGCGTCGGATGATGAGAAGGATCAAAGAGGACATTTGCCATTACCATCGCCATCCATATTCCCAGAACTGCCTACATCTCCGATTGCACATCCACAAACCCCACCCCTCTCTCATGGGATGCTCCAAACAAATCTACATTTACTGAAGCATTGTCCTGAGTGCAGGAGAATCCTCACAACGCAACATGTACCGAACTACAGGTTGAGAGATATGATTGATGCTTTATGTCCGATCACGCAAATGCAGAGAAACAGGAGATGCAGTAATGAAAACTGGCACACAGACTCTGCAATCATATATTTCTCCTGGGGGCAATCGGGGTCATATTCAAACACCTTTTCCAAGTTCTTCCTTTCAACACACTCGTCATGCTGCTGAACAACACCGTACGGAGAGAAGATCGCAGCCTTACACCATTACACTTACACATTTACACCGGGGAGAGAGACAGAGGAGGGATCCATACTATCCTATACGTGAAGCAGAGGACCAGGGTGGACAAAATCGACGACGACGTTCTCGTTCTCGTTCCCCGGTACAACATGTGCGTTTTAACCGAGGATTATCGCTGATTTCCTCGACCGTCTGTCATTACGTCGATCTCTAGTACGTCCGCCAGAGCTCGGACTTGAAACTGCGTCTATCGTAGCTTTTTTCTCAGCAGTTCGGTCGCGATCTTCACGGTACCTGCAACAACCAGTGCTATCTTCTCCATCTCCCCTAGGCCGAACCCAGGACTGTGATTAAATCTTATTGGCGAACTCCTTTCACTCCCACTCTCGTCCGACGTAACCTTACCTCCTTTGTTAAATTTTCATCAATCTCGAGACTTGGAGAATTCTCAAACATCTCATTCACATTTACCTCGCTCGCCCTACTTTCGGAAAACGAGGGCCATTTGGTTGACCATGAGGGGGGAGAAAAAATGCGCAAGAAAAACAAGAACCAATGAGAATGATGACACACGAAGCAGCTACCTCAAGCTTATTTCCCGACGGAGTACGTTGACATCTGGTCTGGGGCTGACCTAGAAGTTTAACTTTCGGACATATTCTCGATCTTGGCCAACTTATTTGTTTTGATACTCCTCTGGTATCATTTGTCTTATTCTATCATTTTTTGGTCTATATCTTTCCTTTCATCTCAGCATCATCCATCATGTATTTATCCACTTCCGTTTATTGTGTATCCAGTCCTATACTTCTCACGTATGTATGTAACGCCGCTTCCTTTGTATTAAATACGGGTATCTGGGAGTAGTATGCGTATGTATAGATGAATGTATCCTATAATTGCGACTAAGACTACTAATTAGTGCTATATTTCATCGATGCATCTCCAGCCATTACGGCAACTAACGACGTCGACGCCAAATTTGGATAGTTTTAATTGGGCACGGCATCCCTAAAATAACCCCTGGGACAACATTTCGAGTAAAGAAGAGTGAAATTTCATATGCGCTTAACACGCTGTACAATTACAGAAGAAAGACCATTATTTTCCTGAGCTTGACATTTAGTTGCTGAGGCTGCGAAAATGAGTAAAAGAGCCTTCAACGGAGATCTGAATTTTCGCATGCAATGCTTTCGCTTTCTCTTCGTTTAAGGAAGGCTATAATAATCTCAGTTAGGACCGTATTTATCAATGACAGCCGCGCCATGACGTACTGGTAACACCTCGGACAATGCATCAGCCAGATCCTGCCATTGCCAGCACGTAGTGAGATCACTAATCGTAGTAAGTGAAAACAAATACCTGAAATAGTTCTTCGAGTTTATTCAGGCCGTAATCCACTAGACCAGGTGCTCCTTGCTCGACCGATCTCAGACGGGTGTTGAGAGTTGGATAAAAATTAACGACCTTCGTCTGGACTTCTTCGTAGCTTTCCAATAGATCTAGACCATCTTCTTGGGAAACAGGTCCAGAAATGCTCTAAGATCGTGTGTTTTACAACAGAAAAGCAGTGAGAATAACTCTTTTGATCTACCTTGAGAGCTGCCGTGGTACGTGCGAGAGCCGCACACAAAGCAACACCTTTAGGCGCAATTCCCTGCCAAATTTTGGCGTATACCAATGACGGCTAGTGATAAAATATCTAAACCATACCAAAACATGATGACCTTGTGCGGAATCGGCCGGAAAAACAGACAAAGCAGCCGTTGTGTGCTCCTATTTATACCAATTATATGAAGAAAAAGGCCGTGGGGCGTCAGTTTGTTGGGGTCATGGAAGTTATCAGGGACAGAAACAAACAGTTATAGCTGTGAGTGAGGCAAACTCATGTTTCACATCGAGTATAGTTGGCTTATTCACCAAACCGAGGCCCCGATACACGACTGTGTAAATCGCCAGAGCACTCTCTACAGAACCTCGAACCTGAAGGTGAACTGTGTTTGTTACTCCGGATGCGAGAGTATCGCCAATCTTCGATACAGTTGACCCGATGATACTCATGGTATGTTGAAGCTCAGAGAATATACGTTGTATTAGTGTGAGTCAAAGCTCAAGACGTGAGCACAAGGATGGGAAGTGGGAAGGAAACAACAATGGAATTGAGGTGGCCTTCGATTTTATACACACTCGATTTTATATACATTAGTTGACAGCCCGACGCCGTTTGTGTTTGGTCCAAGCATTTTAATTAAATTTTCACGTCCAATAACTTAGAAGCTCGTCTATTAAATATCGGAGATAAAAAATGAAAATTTACTTACAACAAAACTTCTCTGTCATATATTCTCTGTTTCGATAGACAAAGAATGGAAGCTAGAAGCTCATGGTAATTGAAAGTTGCATTCTTCTTCCTTCATCTCCGCCGGGTCATTATATTCCCCGTTGACAGGCATCCTGTGCTGCCCCACAAACAAATACCCACGTGATGTGTTTTCAACGTATTAATCTGTGGTAATTTAACGCATTTATACAATTATGCTATATACGAATTGAATGGATAATTTTGACAGTACTCAATGGGAAAACAAGACGCCATAAAAAATCGTTATCTATTACGCAACACGGCGAGAAAGGAATTTTCTGAGGGGAACGACATACACATATATCCTTTAGCTCACGATGAGATTTTTCTGGAGCAGGGAAATGTTGCGTGAGGGGCTCAGAATCGAACGAGATGCTACAACTCTTTGGAAGGCTTAGCTTTTGAACCTCGTGGCACTTTTAAGGGTATATCGATAGTAAATAGCACGTTTGAGCTTCTGACAACCAATCTCGTAATTTCAAGAAAATGAAAAAATCCCTTTGAACGACTGGGATTGTCCCGACCATATTTTCCCCCTTTTCGACAAAACTGAATCATCCCTGTTTGTTCCGCTTTTAAGAAATCCGAGAGGACGTGATTGGTCTCTAACTCGTGTTTTTTTCCATATTCAATCAGTTCCCCGGCGATAACGAGAGAAGTTGAGAGAACCGTAGCTAGGGGTTTATGCAACTGTAAAACTCGTATAACAACAACACAAACCAGTGACGCGAGTATCTATGATCTTCCCAATAGGGGCTCGCATATCCTATAGAACACAATTGAAACTGAAATGAATTCTTTCGTGGGCCTGGGAATAGTTGATAACCCAAACAAACAAATCACCATTTCCTTTATACTTGAATCTTTTTCTTAACACGCGTTGACCTACACCTCGTGTACATGAGTTCCACATACCCTCTGATAGTGCATAGCTTGGGGTGTCCACGGTATGAATTAATAGAGGTTCTACTGTATAATTGTTAAGAGTTGTTTCATTTCAGATTCTGAATTCTAAACGAGATGCTAAAGCTTTGATTTAGGATCATGCGTTGAATATACCGTTCATTAATGAAATATAGCAGCATCAGACACGCATAAACAATCTTTCGGCACTTGGGAAAGGCCGTTACAAAAAGGCCAGCATGTCGCTTACTTATAAACGAGTCTCCGAAAGCACATACATAGCCATACGGTGTAATACTGGCAAGAATAAATAGAACATGTTTACGGGGTACTCTGCTAGAGCGCCGGACGGTTTGATGGACAACAGCTTTGTTTATTTTGAATGATACATAGTGTGTAATACATGTGCAAAATACGATCAGATTACAGCGTACCGAATAACTTATGAATGTAAATAAACAGAAAATATGACGATGCTTTTTACTCAGGTAGGTCCCAGGAAAAGACTTTACCGTTTTCCTGACCAAAGTATAGAGTTTCCCTAAGAAGTTGATGATTATCTCGAACTGTAGAAAAATAGTTAAAAATGGACAATCATACCCAACAAATTTCAGTGCTGTGACTGGCGATGTACGACCGTCATCGTCCACCCGGTTTTTCAGTACCCTGAGGGTTTGGAATTGCCATTTAGCCTTCCCGTCCTCACTTTTTTCGTCGACATTCCAAGTCCTCAAAATTACACTTCCTCCGACTGTTCCCGTTGCCAGAATACCGGAATACGACCATTCTCGTTCAAGAAACGCGAGAGAAGTAATCCTGCTATCAGGCGAGCCGCCTCCTACGTCGAGAGTAACGATGTGATAGCCGTTGACCGTATGAAGACACAATTTTTCCCGAGAACAGGATGCGATATAGCCCTGTGAGGTAGAACTGGGTGAGTTAACGATTTGCGAGTTTGAGTGAATACATACAGTGGATTCATTGATCGCTAAAAAGTTAACCGGAGAATTATGCTCAATGGATCGAACATATTGTGCCCTATTTGGTTCCCACAACATAATCAGCCCATCCTCACTACCACTGGCAATCAAGCTCCATGCCTTGGAAGCGGTTACGCAGATGACTTTACCCCGATGGCCCGAAAGAATATAGGACAAAGAGAAGACGGTATATTCACGATGTATCACCTTCCATATCCGGATCTTAGAATCGGTAGACCCAGTTATTAGACTGTCCTGGTCTAAAAATACCGCGCAAGAGGGATGGGCCAATTCATAACATCGGACCATCTGAATGGAATAGTTAGAAATGAACGGAAAACCGCCGAGTAATATCACCTTTTTATCGTTGTAGATTCGCAAGCTATGATCCAAGAAATTCCATGCAATATGCTCATAGGGATAGCCGGGAATTTGCAAGGTGAATTCTTGAGAAGGCAGGACTCGGTCTGTATACGGATCCAATGAGAGTTGTGTAACAGGGGCTTTGATATCTGAAAAAAAATGAGCATCCTTCAATCGAAAACATCAAAATATATGACCTCGTATCGTTTTAGCTGATTGATATAGAAGATTATAATCTTCTTCGATGCCGTGTAATGTGCCTAAAGGTAAAGTACGAATTCCATGCATTAACCTGGTCGGATGAGGGGTGTTAAAAAGCTTGCGGGGTGTCTGTCCAACTATAGACAAGGTTATTTCAGAAGTCGCATAGACAATATTAACTAACAGTTGTGAATGATTCCGATTGTAGCTTCCCGTTCGACATCGTCCGCCATTGCATCTAAGTCTATGAAGAAAATCAGTATAACAGGCTGCATTTTAAAAAACTGCATTTCGGGAAAGAAAAGTCACGAACCGACGGAGCCTTCGTAACTCAATGGATGAAAAACGTTACACGAGGCGGGGTCCCGCTGTTTATGCCCCCATATCAAATCAATCCAAGCGGGTAGATTTTCGCTGACGTAGTCGCTTTCCAGAGCCTGAATGAAAACATCAAATTAGCCGATTAGAAACGAATGAAATCTGTTACCCGTCGGTGTAATACGATGAATAATAGAGGGTCTTGTCTCGCCCAAGGGGGGAGTTTAACATCGTTTATACGTTCCCCGTCATCCTTAACACCAAAATCAACGTTCGAAATGTTCAAAAGGAATCTAGAGAGCATCACGGTTTGTTCTTACGAAACTACTTAAGATTCAACACGTACTCAGGACACGTGAAAAATTCCGGGATGAGCTCTCGCACATCGGCCCTGTTGTCTCCGGAAGCCGAACGATAGGCTCGAGCGACATCAGTGAATAATCGTTCAGGCAAATCCCAATCGCCTCCCTAAAGGACGGCGTTTGTTCAAAAATTGTCATTGATAAAGGGGAACATACCTGTAAGCGTTTGAACATGTGTGTAAATGGTTCCAATCTCATTAGGAAATGACATGTTATCATGCTTGAGCTGAAATGGGTTCCGTAGTGAAAGGGTTTTTCTCCGATAGATTCCAAACTACTGTAGCGACCTAAAGCTTCAGCTTCTCTTGTGGGGCTTAAGGCGCCCATTGGTTTACGTAGGCTGGTAGATAAGTCCGAGTAAAATATATCATTCCAACGTAATAGAGAGAGCGACCTACTCCCGAAATGTATCGTACGATGTAAGATCAAGCGTTTCCGAGTCATAGTCTTTGATAATCCATGCTGCTATGGCGTTTAATATGAGCGAGGAGATTCAAAGTGAAGCACTCACGAAAGATGGGATATTGAGTAGCATCGCTTGGCGTACGACCCGAAGCCTGATTTAAGATGCTGAGATACGTAAACTAGATGAATTCGATAGTTTCGTTTGGGCAGGGTTTATTGATAAAGTGGCGTACGTTACTGATCTCTCGAGCTTGCCACCGTCTTTGGGCACTTTGGACTTCGTCTCTAAAGTTTCCCAATAATTTGGCGCCCATACGCGACAAGAAGGGTGATTTTAAAATCGAAGGGGTTGGGACTTCCGGGGCAGGTGGAACGGCTTGAATGGTCAATAGTTGGCTGTGAATTGCTTTACGATCTTGTTTTGAGCCGAAGACAAGAAGGAGAGAACGAGCATCCTTGAAATATATCTCAAAGCTAAATAAATTAAGTGTCAAGGAGCTGAAGAAAGTATCAAATGTAATCATTAACCACACACCCGACATCCCGGAAGAGAAAGCTCCGATTACTAAAACCGACAATTTGACTAAAGGGCCTGAGTAATAGCGTTAAACACGTATACCGATTTACGGGGCATGGGGTAGTAGCATACCATCTCTGAGCTCGCTGAATTCCGTCTAGTTCTACCATAGTGCCTGGAACCGACAGAAGATTGCGCGGAGCATCTTTGACTTCGATAACCTCCCCGTCGAGACCTTCAATTAAGCCGTCAAGCATATAGAGATGTGTTCGACCAAGAATGAGCAGGCCGGCTTTTTGAGGGAATTAACTAACAGACTGGAATAATACGAGGCATCTTACGTGAGGAATCTATGCCAATGATTCGCGTGGCTGTTTTGACTGCCTCAATAACATCTTCAGGCTCTAGCTCGTGTCGTACCCGTCGATAATTGTCCTCTCTGATGTCTTCGGCCAAAGCTTCTTCTAATAAATTAAAAATGAAAGAATTCAATACCTCGGTATGCGAAGTGACCTACCATCGTCATCATTTGGAACGTCGAAGGTGGTTAACCAAGGTGGATTTTCCATCAATTGGGGAGATTGCAATTGTTCTTGTATATCAAGTTCTTCCATACCCCTTGAATGCTCTTCTACAACTTTCGCACTAATGATCTTGACATTTTCTGGTTCCAATTTCTTGCTGAAGAGGAGGTCAAAAATGTCTTCAGAAGGGTGACAATGCACCTACCGAATTCGGTATGGGCCTTCAGTCTCATCTAATCTCCATTTCCGTTCAGTGGATGTTGACCACAGCCCGGGTTCCATTAACAGGCTTATTCGCCACTGGGTCAGGCGCTCAGCCTGTCGGTGATGCTCCTGACTGTGCTCACATTGGCGCAAGTTACATCAAACTTAATACAATATACGTACATATCCTGTGCCATCTTTCTAAGCCTTTTGCGTTCCGTTCGAGCAATGGATTTGCGCCAATCCCTGATTCGCGGCATGATGCTGTTGTACTTCTCTGACCCGTTGTTAAATGAATTTGAGCGTAGCTTCAAAGGTGGCGGGCGTCTTCCCCTCGATTCATTAATCTTAGGCACGTCTAAACTCGAGTTACTTTGAGTTGAGCTGGTGTTTTCATTGAGACGGACAAGGGTGAAGAACTGAGAAGAGATATCAGTAACGAAAAGTCACAGATGAATGAACAGATTTATACCTCGTCCCTCTGAGGCGCCGGAATCCCCAGTGTATGAGCCATCATACCTGCCAAAACAGAGCATTTTTCATATACTCGATTCACGCGACCTGACGACGACATCGCAGTCGGCCTGCCAGCCACTGTTTTCATAAACGATTTGAGGGCGTGCAGAGTAATTTCAGTGGGTTCTTGTAGTTTAAAAAGATCTCGAAATTGCGAATTGGAGGCGTGCAGATCCATCAACTCCTCGAGAAGGACGTCCATGGCGATATCAACGGATGTCGAAGAGTCTTCTTGAATCAAAGAGATTAACTTGTATGTCACGATTAAACAAAAAACTAACGTACGTCCATTGACTTTATCCATACTGCCGGATCGCGTAATCTCCGATAGACCATTCAACAAAACGATCAAGATTGCAGGTAGAATATGCGGACATGCTATAAACTCTGTATTTGGAACACTTGCGCTCAGAGGGCTTTTTTCAGAGCCACTTAGACCACCGTTATTAGGAACCCGTCCTAATAATAGATCAAAGGCGGCGACGTGGACACTAGGATCCCATGCACGAGGGAGCACAACCCGCAGAACCGACCATCCCCCCACAAGGTCGAATTTACGATTGAACGCCCCGTTACTTGTTTGTGAAAGCGTCAAATTTATAATCATGAGGACCTGGCACGCTATCGCCGGAGATGGGTGGTCCCCTAAGAGTAAGAGACATATACGAGTCACTGGTAGCAAAGACATGAACTTCCCAAGTTTTTCAGTAGATGACGAGAGTAAGGTTGTCAATCCTTCAAGAACTTGTTCGGCCTTTTCACGGGCATGTGTTCGATCAATACGTGAAAGCGCAGATAAGGGAGAGACAGGCCATTCCCTTTGTTCCGAAGTGCCATTGACTGACGAACGTTAGCAATATAGAGATACGAATGAAGTGGCTCGTACATTCATGCAAATTAACCCCTAAATAAGCAATAACGGGTTTTATACCGTCCCCTTCCTCATTAATTTGAGTTAAGCCATGACCATGTTTTTCTTCGGTAAGCGCTCTCGAAGAAGGAACAACACCGAAAACCCCTTGTTCCAAAATCACCATTAATGTTTGCACGATAGCACGACCAATGTCCGGCTCATTTGCGCTTGAACATGTTTGTAGAACCCATAGCAATTTCTTGACTAATCCAAACTTGCATAAATGTTGGCGATAATTGAACTTCCTGTACCTGCTAACTTGCAAAAGAGTGGCGAAATGACCATAATGCCCCAGTTGGACTTCTTTCCGTGTGCGAGACCAAATATCAAAATCAAGCGCGATGGTGCGATAAGCTAGTGGGTTGATGATCGCCGACGCACTGCCCCAAAGAGTAAGCGAAAAATGCGGGTGCGAGCGGCCGAACATACTCGGGTTTCTTAAAATCTACGCCAAAAAACTCGAATAACACCTCGAACGCAGACATATTGATGAGTCGAGTTTTGGACCGAAGGATTCCGGCGAGTATCTCATACCCACCTAATTATCATAAGTAAATACTGTGACAAACTTTCACCCAAAATACTCACGGATTCGCTCCATATCTTCTGAGTTCAACCAACTGGTCCTCAAAGCTTCTGAAAGAATAGTCAAAGCGCTACATAGCGTTCGCGGCGTCTTTTTGATAATGATGGAAGAGAAAGCATTCAGAGACGTTCGTACTCATTTTATGAAGAACCTACGTTGGCAACCTCGACGATCCTGAGAAGAATACCAGCACCCCCGATTTCCCATATACCCAAATCAAGACACTGGGGACGATAAGTAACAACATCACCGTGAAAGATGAAATTATCCCAATTGTTCTTCTTTCCCAAATCATTTGATCCTCGTAAACCAATTTTATCGGGATTCTCTTCCAGTCCGAGTAACATATCCTCCACTTCTCCGCCTTTGCGACGAGCAACATGTTCGACTACTCCAGAGTTAACGTAAAACAGAACATTCTCCTCGGAAATGCCCGTGCCATCGCGCAAAAGTTTAATTAGATCCTTGCGCTCGGCTTCATACTTCCGCGCGCGAGCGGCTAGTGCCGCAGGCGACATAACGACACCCCCAGCCTCTGTAACTGGAGTAGCTACAACCGCGGGTATCGAGGTGAAAGCGGAAGTTATGTTTGCCAAGGTCATTCGCCGTACAGGCGAAGGTTTAGAAGGCGTCAAAGGTGAGCTTGCTGATGAATCTTTGATGGTATTCTTGCGAACGTTGGTATATGTTCTGGCAGGCGGTCCCATACCCCGCCCTTCAGTTCCCAAATTCGTAGCAGTTTCCTGCTGGCTGCTCAGTGAAAATAACCATATACTGAGACTTGTTGCGCTTCCGTATGTTAGGAACCTGCTTAGCTTTTTGTCTTGAAGCAAGCCCATATACCTTGGACCCAAGTGGTGTATGAGCCGAGGCAACACATTGGGTACAGGCAATGAAAGCAGAACGGCCGAGGATATTGCAAACGAGAACGTGCCAATCGTAGCTTGAGGAAGCGTAGGGAGCGGGCGTGAAGAGGGAAGTGGAAATAGGGAATTAGGAAGGTGGAGCGACGAAGTTGAGCCATTATGATGGTGAGGTAGCTGTACTGGCGACTTCGAGGGTGTAGAGAACGGAGACGAGTGTATAATGTGTGTTAGGGGAGGAAGCTGAACGGAATGTTTTCCAGGCGTTGAATTTGGCGAAGCCTTCGGCGTCGTTGCAGCAGAACTATTTGAATGGGATGCAATAGAGCCCGGAGTTGAAGATGGTGGAAAGGGAAAAAAGCTCAGCGAGTTTCTAGTGTTACTATTCGAGTCATCTTTGTGTTCAGCGATTGCGCTGAGACTTGTTGAGGCGGTGTTGGGTAAATTAGGAATTACACTTGACATCGGATTCGCAGCTGGTGGCGCAAATGGAATTTTAATGCTCAAATTCGAATTTGGAAGACATCCCAGTATACACGTCGTTCTTGTTTGTTCGATTTTGTGATAGGGCCAGTTCAAGGAATCCGTCAACGCACCGTCAACGTGGATTCCTAAGCCGACCGCATTAACGAATACATCTAAGAAAACTTATCAGGAACTGCTTACGAATCATGTATCCTCCTGCGCCCTTTGGGCAGTGCACAAGGCACACATGTGTCCAACGACCCTGCACCAGGACGGATTTATCAAGCACTGCCGGATGATTAACCGCGTTACTCCAGAATTCGAGCTTGCCATCGTGTCTAGGTAATAGTGAATTTACGAATGAAAAGTAAAAGATATATACGGCGCATACCTAACCGAGAGTTTACAAATCCATTTAAGTCCTTGCCGTACACTGAATAGAAGCGCAGAACCGACAGTAGGGGAAGGAAAATTCTCCACGCAGACCCAAGTCTGAATATTGGGATTCAATATTCCATAGATTCAGAACTTTAAAAATAAAAGAAACAAACCAAAAACGTCCATCCTTCTCCGACACCTATACCCCGACCGTGTCCTTGCACGCCAAATCCGTCAGTATAAGCAAAAGCGCCACCCGTAGGACCGAACGAAACATGCTCCGGCATCTTGACTTTAATACTCGCAGTGAGAAGCTCAAGGAGATTCGTATCAAATGGTTGCTGTTGATGAGATGGCCCTGATGCAATTGAAACTGAATCAGCGATCGAGATTGAAGAGTAGCGTTTTTTTGCCCTGTCCGTGTCTCGGTTATACTCGTCATCTTCCTCGAGCCTATTTTCGTCCTCATCCTCGGGTTCGCTCTTGGAATACTTTCGACCTGGCTCTAGGACGAGCGTCTCAAAAATTCTACGAACTTCCTCAGTTGGAGCGCCAACGCATAACATTCGCCGAAGTAGCTTCTGCATCGTCAATTCCGCGGTGGATGAAAGTGCATAATCCGAAGATGGTGGTGTAGTTTGATCGCGTTGAGACTTGTCGTCCGAAATTGCATTGTTTGATTCAAGACCTTGCGCTGGGGTGTATAATCTTTTAAATAGAAGAGCCCCCAGACCCAACTTATTCAGCGACAATAGATTTCGATGATTAGACGTCAGGAGCGTTTCAACTAATTTGAAAATTGCGTGCGGTAACAACGTATCGGGCACGTATTCTAAGGCTGTTTTCTCGTAGGATCCGTAGAATAATAGCGACGTCGAATGCGGTTCATCCATCGGTGCGGCATCAGGTTGATCGGGGAGGTTCGCATCAGACGAGATCTCCCTCGGCCTTTGAGGGATAAACTCTAAGAGAGTGATCAAGGAGAGTAAAACCTGAGGAAGATGCAACACCGGCGGCTTCGTGACGGGTAAGGTCGTGGAAAGGACCACAGAGGACTGCAATGAGGACAAAGCAGTGGAGGAAGCGGAGAACGAGTGAGTATATTTGGAAGTAGCGGAGGCAGACGAAGTGACGGAAGTCGGTGATACGCTCGCCATCAGGGGAGATGATTCGGGAATAGATGGCCTAGCCGGCGGTTCATGATTGTGAGCGACCGTCGTAAAAAATTCCGAATAAAGATTGTCGAGAGTTAAGTCATGATTTTGTTCATAATCCTCGTCGGTATCTTGACGGGATTGATGCTCGTTTTCAATAAGGTCCTGCTGCAAAATTGGATTTGGCGAAGAGCTCTCACGATGCCCTTGTGATCGCCGGGTGGAAGTTGGTCGTAACCGTATTCGCTCAGCTTCTCGCTCTCTAGCAATTGAAAATACGTCCACGATAGAGAAGTCGGCCAGCGCAAGACCTAGCAACAATCCGTAGATACGGTCCGTCGTAGTTATGTCGCGCACAAAGGGTGTAGTCGCCTGGGTGAGAGCATCAAAACCCACTTTGGTCTACATATTCCGAATCAGTCTCAGCGGGTATGTTATACCGAAGTTCGAGCTCACGTTAAAGAAGGCTTTGTTTCGTGGAGAGTCTCGCATGGCATCAGACATGATGGACAAGGCTCTATAAGCAAGGTCGAGTCTGATGGTAGTATCTTCTACGTCTTGCAAAGTCGAAAGGAGGCTCATGATGACAAGGAAGCCATCTTTATCTCGAAATACGTCCTTGAGAGTCGCATCAAGTTGAAGAACACGCTGGGTCTCGTTGAGGAGCTGTACAGCATAAGCTCAAATGCGACCGCAAAAAAAAACAAGCGATGATTGAGACATACTTTGATACGTTCAATAGGATCCATGACTGACTTGAATTCTTCCAAGCACATCTTCAAAATCATCACATTTTCGCTTTCTCGGACATCTTCAAACGTCGTAGTGTCTTGACGACTGCTTGGAACGGGAGGGGCGGTTGTCGGTGTAAACAAAGATACGCTTTGATCAAATTTCGACTTAAGAGGGGTGAAAATGCTCTTTAGCATTTTCACCTGTGGCGAATAAGGTAGAAATGAGGGTAAGAGAAGGAGAGAGTTGCAAAACCTACTCAGTTGGTTGACAGATACGAAGCGGTAGGAAGCGCCCGGCATCGTTTGGTCACACGTGAGTTACATGATTGGTTCCGGTTTCAGAAGCTTAACGGCATCTCTCGATAACGTGCTAGACCTTGGCGTTATTCTACGACATGGCACAACTTATCATCATTCAATTTACCAAGGAATCACTGAACAAGGCGAAGTATTTTGGGTCTCATAAGTTTCTCAGAACCTTCTTGAGCCAGTTATATATCTGTTCTAAACTATGAAAAATATTGTTACTCCGCAGTCCTTCTCAGGCACTAATGCTGATATCTTTTTGCTATAATTTGGAATTCAACTCAAAGTTCCAACATGATTCAAAGGCATAGAAATATTATCTCACACCGGGCTATTATGGATGTCTCGCAATCTGTCGACATCCCGCTAAGCCCAGTCCGCTTGCTCGACAGCTACTTCCTAATCTCATCAAAGTTTGAATGGTGGATTCCTGGCGGATTATAAACATTCGTGTTATCTAACATCGTGAACTATCATCGCAATGCGGTGCAAACCCATATTCAGATATAGATCTCTTGCTGCGTCTTCCCGGTCGATTTACTCGCCATCAGAATTTTGTAGGGTTCCAAGTCCTTGCGTATTCACTCCGAAAGGCACAGATTTACTCTAGTCACGCGTCGTTTATTATCCTATTTTGGTAGTTAATGAATCAAGGAAGGAATTCAGACTTGATTGAGATGATGAAAAATAACGAGAAAGCTAACAGGACGTTGGCAGTTTCAAGTTACTACCGACAAAACTCGGCACGTCTCAATCGTCAACGAGGTAAAAATTATTCTGATAGGGATGAGAATAAATATTTACGGTGAAGGTCATTAAGCACCATTCATGGGAATGGGTTGCAAAATATAATAAGCGTATAATTTAGACATTTAGACAGGGAAATGGAGATATCAAGGCAAATGCCGACGAAGCACGACCACTGACAGCCACTGACATGAATGTCAGGCATGGGTGTCTGTGGGTGCTCATCATAATGCCTGGACCTATAATTTTTGGCGGACTTTGAAAAGTTTTTTTGGGTGGAAAGACGTGGAAATAGCACAATCCCTTAAACGACCCAACGAACACCAACTAAACCCGACGACGGCAACGATGTCTTCGTAAATAGTCCTTATTTTTCAGCTACTCCCGACTACCCTCTCTCCTCTTTCTTCTTCTTCTCCCTCTCTTTGTACACACCCACGTTAATGTCTCTTTTTTTGAATGTATCTTTATGTTTCAACCTACAACAAGACTCACACCCCCGATGCTCACGTCAACGCCAACGCCAACACCAACGCCATCTTCGGCTCCTATTCCCATCAAACAGCGCCATCGCAGTTCCTTTTCGCAAGCTCGAAAGCGTCGTCCAAGCGAATCAAACCCCCGCCTAGTCCACCCTGAGGATAGAGACAGGCTCGCTTCGTCAAAGCTCCAAGCCACCATTTCTCCAGCCATAACGACCACGGCCACATTCACTACTACACCTTCTGGTACTCTTGCTTTGTCGCTTTCTCCACCCGGTTTGAGCTCTGGTCTATCAAAGAGCGCACCTTTGGAAAATGAAAGTGTATCCGGTCAATCCCACAGGAGAAGGGGAACCACTTTCAAATGCGAAAGCTGCGCTAAAGTACGTTGCTGCAATAAAATTATCTTACAAAATTGACTCCAATCTTATTATACTTGTGTACTTTGTAGGTCTATCGGCATCCAAGCTGTTTAGTCAAGCATCGCTGGGAGCATTCCCCCCATTGGCATGAAGCGAGCAAATTTCTCCTTTCCAAACACCAGCAGGTTCAACTGCTTGAGGTAAGTTTCTGGCCTTCCTCGCTCCGTCCCAATTCCATTCAAAACCCATAACCTACTTCCGCATCCCACCCTCCCATAATACCAGTGCACTGGCTCCGTTTTGCATACCTTCTGACGCTGTCCTAATTAGGCAGCTGCTATACTTTCTCATTTATCGCCCGCTACCGCGGGCGGAACCTCTCTTCCCGAAGATCGGTCTCTTTGGCCGTCCTACCTCTCTGGTGGACTGCTGCCGCTTCCTCCTGGTCATTCGAACTCATTTCCTCATATTACAGGTCTGGTAGCTCCAAACTCCAATTTCGATCCCGCAACTGCTTTCGTAGAAGTAGATTCGTCATCAGGCGATCGGAGCGCTCATGTTCACCCGAGAACAGCCTCAGGTGTCAAAATTGAAGCATCTCCTGAAGTGGATGTTCTCGCTAAGTCAGAAGATTCCACTAGCGAGGAGGAAGAAGAGGATGATGATAATGATCATGATCATGATGTCGAGATTGAAGACATCGAATTTGACGCTGACATTAACGTTGATATAGACGTGGACGTCGAAGGTGACGATTATCCCTCGCAAGAGAACAAGACTCGGGATGGTGCCGTTACCTCGTCTCTCCCAAGCAGCAGCAGGCGCACCGTCGATTTCGATGAGACATATTCTACTGCTGCGATTGCCACTACTCGCACCCGCACGACTACCCCAGGATTATCCATGGCGTCGTCAAAATCTTCGACGCCGAAGCCTTTACCTACGCCAGGGACAGCAACGATACCTGCAAGAGCCGGCTTAACAGAAATTAGACCTGGACTATTGGGACATCCCAATCCACCTCCGAGTTGCCCACCGTCATCAACGCTTCCGACACACTCTCTGTCACAGAGTATGGTTCAAAGTGCCAACGATCAAACCCAGCGCGTTGGAGCATCTCCAACGGCGCTTTCTCCTTGGCCTTATGGGTATTCTCATCCTCATGTCGGCTCCAATGGCTACGCTATTATATCTCAATCTTCTGTCCCTAGTTCTAGCCCGTCCATACTTCATCAGCATCCCTCCCATATAAGTCCATTCTCCATGTCGGCGCCTCTGTCCGTCCCGCCTTTCTCTCAGCATTCACACGCGCACGGGCACAATATTAATGCGTCGTATTCCCCATCTCCACATCACTATACCTTTTCTCCGTCTTATTCTCCCGTTGGATCAATTGCCGGGCCATTCGCCTCTTTATCTCTTTCGTCACTTCCCTATTCCAGCTCGAATTTGGAAGACAGCAAACAGGTAAAGGGGCTCGGTCTTCCACGAAGCAGTGTTAGAAGCAGTTCGGGGAGTTTGGAAGATGATGACGAGATGGATAAAGACGGTGATGCGCATGGCATTGCTGACGGTGGTGTTGATATTACCGCCGCGGAGGAGGATGGGAAGGATACAGGTCGACGTGCGCACACCGATCAAGCGCTTGTCTCAACCAATACTCCTGGTAATGGTGGTGAATGGGAGATGGAGATTTGATGTAACACCGGAGTCGGTAGTTATTTTTCAACGTATAATGGCTAATTAGAAAGTGTGTAGTTGTCACATCCTTTTTCATATTCCCTTCTTCCTCTCTCCTACACCACCTGTTGTCTCTTTTTTTGATCGACGTTACATTTGGACTACTTACATTTTTTTCCTGAAACTGTACATTATACCACTCGACCGCCACTTTTTAAATTCCGCATTCTTTCACCCTTTGCTTTTAGCCAGCTCATTATTCATCATCCGCGTCTCTCATATGTATGTATGTGTATTTCCCGGTCTTGGTCTGGATCTTGTCGTCAACTTTTTTTTTCGAGTATTTCTCTTGTGTGCATGTGCTTGTGCGTCTTATTTTCGTTGTATTGTCGTAATGAGTTGCGTCGTTCATGTATGATATCTATCTATGTGAAATTGCTTCTCTTCAAATCCATTTTGCTTGCATGTAAAGCTATAATCTTTCGCCGGTTCTCAACAGGTATATGATTATAATATGGGCTAAGTATTATCCACGGCGTGCATGTGTTAAATCTGTTAAGCATATGAGTAGAGTGCACATTAGCGTAATCGACATCAGACGCTGCATAGTGTGGTTTGGCACTCTTCCTTCATTGGCTAGTGGCGCTATGTAATCCCGGCCCGTACTGTTATGAGTATCGATGCAACCTTCACTCGCCGTCGTTACTCGGGTTCTCGTCTCAACTCAGGTGTTCCATATGATTCACCGTGTATAAATGGATGTGAAAACATTATGAGTATATTTCCAGAATAAAAAACTACAGACACAAAATTCGCTTGGGAGTTCTATTTATGTGTTTTACGAGAACATAGAAATGATGACAAAAAACACTCAAAGTGCATTACAATGTGTACATGCATCAACTTAAAAAAACATTACCAAAAGACCGCCTACTAGTGCCTCCCTTGCATCCTCTACGGAAGTTGAGATTCTGTCTAGGAAATTTAACCTACGGCTCGTACACAGAGACTTTTGTTAGTCCAAGTCTTGTTCCGGTTTTTGAGAATATACATACAATTTGTGCGAAGATTACGGATGGGGGATCCAAGTTCGAGATAGCAAATTCCAAGCAAATTCAAACCCCTCGCCGGTCACGGTCTCACCGGTTACAAAGCGTGTTTCAATTTTTTGTCCAAATGTCCAAAAAACATCCGGGTTGTACCTTTATTAGTAGTAGGGTCCTCGAAATTGTCTTTTGTTTGATATCCATTTTGATCTTAGGGGAGAAAGTAATCGATAAGCATGTTTGGACAAAAGCAGCTGCAAGGCTCCGGGTATGAAAGTATCGAAGGAACTGGAGACACGGTCTCACGCAAGTCAACTTAGTCAAGTCCCATCAACACGTTGTCACTACTAGTCACGCCAATTGAACAATTTTACCAAAGTCAAAATTCAACATTGCATCTTTTTCGATAAACATAGGTATGAGCCCTTTTTTCAATGATTTATATTCTCACCCTGAAAAAAAAAACTCAAGGAATGTCCCAGTTCCGGTTCAAGTTCTATGGTTATGTTTTGGCCAACAAATGGCTATACGAATGGGGTGTCGAAAACGGGTGCAGACCTATGGGTCCGTTCTTGAATCCAAACGTAGATATAAAAGCGATGACTATCGACCAAGCGCTTTGGCTAATATTGGATAAAGCTGGTCTTGACCTGGATGATGCCGACTATCGCGCCTACCCTATTAACGGTGTTCATTCCTTATGTCTAGTCCTCACTACGAACGAAAAAAATCCGCCGTTTCGCCCTTTCAGAAAAAAAAGATATGCCAAGCTTAAGGAGGTTCTTGGCGTCGAAGAGGATCCCGCCTGGTGGACTGTTGGATGATGAAACCAGCTATTTACTTTCCATCACAGTGTCCGGCTCAGAGGCAATCGGACCATTTGTTTTGAATTTGTATGTCCTATTGATTTTCAATATATCGGTTTGAATTGACGTATTGATGAAACAAAAAGTTGTCGTATCTCTCTACTATGAACACAAACTGGATATTTTTACCTTCGTGCCTTACAATCAGAACAAATATCTCGACTTTCCTCCGGGTTACGTGACTGCTATTTCCGCGAATAATCTTGCTGTTGGTATCGCGGAAAATATGCAATATAGGAGCAATGTAAACGATGTATAATTTCAAACGCCACAATGCGTGAGGTATAGTACCTATTCTAACGTAATATTGGAATCGTGCTCCCTTTCAACGTGCAATGGCTAATTTGTAGTTGTCATATCTTTTTTTTCATATTCCCTTTTTCTTCTTCCTGTTCTGCTTATTGTCTCAGTTCCTTTCAACGACGTTGCATTTCGCCTACTATCTTTTCACTCGGTTTTCTTCTTTAGCTGTACAACTCTCAAAGTCGGAAAACTTTTACAATAGAACTTCAATAAGACAGATAAATCACAGTACTGAGTGTTGTAAATCTTCGTGTTAAAGAAGCCCTGGAGCTCTTTTAGCTCCAACTCAAGTTTATATACAAAATAAAATGATTATCTAATTATTATAAATCAAAAGAAAGAAACTATTAATAAGAAAGTAAACGATTAAAAGAAATTTAAGCTAAGCAAGACATCCGATCGATGCTAATTATTTCGGTTCCAAACCCTTACAACAACGTACCACTTGGCAACCGCGCGGCCACTTTTTAAATTCCGCATTCTTTTACTCTGCTTTTACTTATTGCCAGCTTATTATTCATTTTCCGTCGCGTCTCGTAGGTGTGGTCTCCGATCTCGGTCAGGATCCTATCAACTTTTTTTGAGAATTTCAATTTCAACTGGGTTATTCTTTCAACTAATTCAAGTTGCAACGTCGACGCCGTCTTTTGCCACCACCACAGAAGCAATACTTTCGCGCATTTTATGTTTGATAATATTGTCAAAAGATGCCTCAGTTAATGTTTTATGGTTATGTTATCATACACGAATGGCTGTATGACTGGGGGGTCGAAAACGGGTGCAAACCTACTGGTCCAGTCCCTCCCCCACCGATGGGTTGCGATATTGAAATGGCTACTATGCGGAAAGCACGTAAGCTTGTGCTGAGAAAGGCTGGACTGGAAATGGATGCTGGATATCGCGCATCTCCCATTGACAGCGTGCATTGCATGTGTCTCGTCCTCACTACGAATGAAAAGAATCCACCCTTCCGTCTTTGAGAAAAGGAAAGATACGTCAAACTCAAAGAGGTGCTCGAAACTGAGGATGATACCGAGTGGTGGGTTGTTGAATAACACGGTCTACCGTGCATCTCGTGAAGACCATATGATTTCTTAAGATTGTATTTTAATGTTCAAACTATATTGTGTCATTTCAAGGTTTTATGGCTATATATAATGTCGATAGTCACTAGGACAATAAGTAAATGAACAATAAAGTACTTGCTAAACATAAATACAAACGCCGCGGGATCAAATCGAGACTGCCACGTTTGCCAGTGGTCGCCGTCTCTAAGCGTTTTTACCTCCGTCCCAGACGGTCTCCGTTCTTTCTCATCTACCACACTCATCATCGATCCCCTCTCATCTCCCTCTCCCTTTCCTCCTCTTTTCTCCTCTCCTCCCTCTCTTTCTCCTTCTTCCTCTTTCTCTCTCTGCTTAATACCCCTATCTTTCCAACCCAACCCTCGTCACGAACAGCAACGACCAAGAAACGAGCACACGCACGGACGTCTTATCTCTCTATCTCTATATACCTTTCTACCCAACGAAAAAAAAGAAATAGAGAAAGAAAGCGGATTAGAAATTTCAAGTTATGGATAGTTGGAGGGTTGCTGTCCTGGGCGACGGCGGTGTTGGGAAAACAGCACTAGCCGTACAGGTACGCAATAGTTAAATCCTTTTTCTTATTATGCACCTTATTCTAAATTATCTTCATGCAAATTCTTAACAGTTTACTCTGAATTGTTTTGTCGGTAAGAGTTTTCTGTTACTTTGCCACCCCGTCTCATCATATTAATTCTCTACGTTTTGTTTCCCAACAGAGGTCTGTCATTTCATCCAATATCTAACATTCATCTCCCTTATCTTAAGCCTCTATTCTTTTTCCATAAACTTGATTACGACAATGCTCTCCGTTATTTAGACGTACGACCCGACTATTGAAGATGCCTACCGGAAGCAGATGGTGGTGGACAACCACATGTGCTTCGTCGAGGTTATCGACACGGCAGGTCAAGGTTCGTCATCTCCTCCAGCTAACATAAATCGCCCTCCTTCTCATTGTTTCACTATAGAAGAATATGTGGCGTTACGGGATCAATGGATAAGAGAGGGTCAAGGCTTCCTGCTCGTCTACTCAGTCGCCTCACGAGTAACATTCGAACGACTAGACATTGTTCGACAAAGCATCTTACGGGTTAAACGTCCCAAACCTGTTTTCATCGTCGTCGGCAACAAATGCGATAGGTCCCAAGATCGCGAGGTGACTCGCGAGGAGGGTATGGCCATGGCTCGCCACTTTGGTTGCGACTTCCTCGAAACTAGCGCAAAAACGGCGGTCAACGTTGATCGCCTTTTTGCCAGCCTCGTTCGCAAGCTACGCGAGTCGAGGCAAGAAAATGGGGAACAACCTATCTCTTCTATCACCGGACCTCCTGCTATTTCACCATCGTCGACGCAGGGTCAGAAGAAAAAAAGGAACAATCGATGTATCATCGCTTAAAAATAATTCTTTTGTTCTACCCCTTTTCTTTCGCTCATATCCGCTTCTTTTTTCTCACCCTTGGCGCAACCCCATCAGAACAAACGAACGGCAAAATTTTTTCCTTTTCATTTCTCGCTCGCTCCCGTCCTGTTCAACAAAAGGCACTGGGTACGATCCGGTTGGAACGGAAGGGACTTGTTCAGCGTAACCCATCTCAATTCCACCCCCACCCACAACATAGCTCCCCGATTACGAGCAGCATGTTATCATAACCGCTGACGCAGAAACTCGCAGACAGAAACATTCAATCAACCCGGAATCGGAACCGGAGCCGGAATCAAATGCAGTTCCTCAATCCGTCTGACACAATCATCACATTCGAGGTTCGAAAAACGGCATCAAAGAACAATGACAATGGAAACTCTTTACTCAACAGGAACTAGGAACTTGCCACCTCGTGAAAGGGTTCTTTAGTCGCATCGCAACACATCACTCTGGTGCTAACACAGTTGGAGGTCTTTTCATCGTCAAACGTTATGGGGAGACCACTGCATGCATTTTCGAGGTTCAGCCGTACACGTCAGCTTTCACATACTCTGCTCCGAAGCGTACAAGCACATGAAACAAAAATTCAAATCTGTCTCGATAATAAATCCGCATACAAATTTGACTGTACACGAACTCTCATGATCATGTATTGGTAGTGCAAATGTAAATAAATACTTTCAATCGTTATCAATAAGCCTTTCAATTAGTTTTAGCTCGCTCTCTCAACGTCAACTCAACAATCAAGTACACTGTTTGGCAGTGTTTGCTCCCTCAGGGCCTACTTATTATGTATTTCAAAATAATCACCAACTCATGTGTCTCAATCGCCTATTGCATGTTTCCTTTCTTCAAGAGCACTCCCAAACCACGTACGGTACAGGTTGAGTGCAGGTCAACTACAACCTTGAAAGTTCAAATGTTCAACGTTCAGAACGTTCAATATTCGTAATGTTAACGCGTCAACGTTCAACCGTCGACGTCGACGACCCGTGACGGGTTCGTATCGCCGTCGTTGATGCCGAGCTACCCGCAGTCCCATATCAAAACCAGACGTTTCAGGCCATCGCGATAATCGTGGCTCAAAATCCCCCCATGTTGTTTCCCAAACTGCCTTCACAAGACCTGGAAAAATCTTCCGAAAAAATCGATAGTAAAGAAGAATCACCCGACAATTATATCCATCGTTCGAAAAGGAATGATAAGAACTCGTTGCACTTTTCGTGTTCTTTCATTTTGGCGGCTTCCCTCTATCTCTGTCTAACTTTACGTTGTCCGTCACTTGGAGGATGGTCTTATCATGCCACGCAGGACGTGCAATTCGGAAGTTTCTATCATAATATCACAAGGCCCCGATTCCCTTGTGCTATGAGAGATGGCGTTCCAACTTCCTTCGCGGGGACGATCGGCTTAAAAGGAGATACTGAAGAGACACCCAAGCGTTCTTTTTTCTGGTACTTGGTCTTGTCTCTTGTCTGAGGCGATAAAACATTTGTTGACGAGATTTCTCGAAAAAGGTATTTTGAAGCGGAGGATAGTCCTCAGGATGCACCGATAGTGTATGTTTTTCCCACTACGATTTAGTACTGTAGCGACTACGATAAAATGATAATGTTTGTAGTTTGACCATTGGTGGTGGTCCGGGATCAAGTGGGCTGTTGAATGGCCTGAGTGGACAATCCAGTTGTTTGGTCACGGCACCCTCGACTATTGAACATAACCCAAACAGATGGACCAAACATTTTAATGTTATTATGCTTGATCATGTAAGCTTTATATCTTTTCTTTTTCGATGATGTCTTATGTCAATAATGTAGCCAACGAATGCTGGTTACTCGTATGGTACGAAAGTCAACAACAGCCACGATGCCGCTGTAGACGTGTACGACTTTCTACAAAAGTTTTTTAAACTTTTCCCACACCTTCAAAAGTACGTATTGCTTTAGTTGGGCCATAATTATATGCTATTAAAGCAACACTTCATTTAGGAATAAACTTGCGTTAGCTAGTGGATCATATGGCGGTGTTTACATCCCGAACATTGCCTATGTGATATACGAGAACAATAAGGCCATCGTCAATAAAACCATGCATTCCGACAAGAATCTGCTCATCAACCTCGATAGCATAATGCTGAGCAATCCTGTCTCGGTATTTTTCTAATGATATTCCGTGATGACCAAGTAACGACCAGGCGTTTTTGTTTTTGTTTTTTTATCAGAACCCACTCGTTTATTTTGAATGGGTACCGGAGTACCGCTGCATCATGCACCAAGTTTATAACTCAACAACGTGCAACGCCCTGTACTCAAATTTACCCAAGTGCTTGGAATCAATTCGGTTAGCTTATCAGTACTCCAACGTACATTATCGTACTTCAGCGATGGAGACTTGTTACAAGTACATTAAAGATGCAACCACTGACGTCTTAATGGAAGATATTCGACAAACGGTACCGTATTATCTCTCTGGTATTAGAAACTCCAACTGAATACATTTCGGATAGTGCGAGCCTACAGAGGATCCTAAGGCTTGTCATCCATTTATGAATTGGGTGGAGACGTTCTTCAAAAACGAGTCTACGAAAGACATCTTGGGAATAGCCAGAGACCGTCAATATATGGCCCTGAATATCGATATTTTTGCTGACTTTTGGGCATATGGCGATCTGTCAGTGTTGTTATTGTTGTTATATTTTGATGTTCGGTTCGATTAAAAATGGTTCTGCAGCATGCAACCGCATCACGAACTGTTTATCCCATTAATCAATGATGGAATCAGAGTTCTTCGTGGGTATTCATTCCTTAAACGAACGTTTTGAACCATCCGATATACGACGAAGATTATTGATTCCGACAACATAGATTACATAGGTGCTCAAGATGCTAACTGTCCCTGGCCAGGGACGCTTTCAACCGTGAGTTTCAAATACATCGTATTTTCTTCGAGACTGGTGATACTTATCATATGTATGCTATAAGTTGAAGCAATTGCAAAGCCCGTATCAAGACGCGTTTTTATCTACACAAGACGTACTCTGGGATTCCGGGTTAAATCAAACGGTCACTATTAGGCAAGTAGGCAAAGGTGCAGGCGATTTCACTTATATACTCATTGATCAAGTTGGACATTTTGTGCGTTTCTGCGTCCCTTTATATAGTAACCTAAAATTTCTTATTTTTTTTTTTTTTGGTAGGTTACGCACGACCAGCCCAAGTTGGCGAGAACTATTGCGGATCATTGGATTCGGAATATTCCGTTCACCAACGTTTCTGATGCGAATATCACTTAGTGCTATATCAACTTTGTCATTATAAAGATTATTTCCGATGGATTTTTTTTCTTGAAAAAAATATTCAGCTGTACGAGAACATACATATGTACTACAAATATGAACTTTTGGTTCATTGTGGTGGACAAAAAGTAGCACGATGTTGACGGCTCAGAAACCATATCCCGCGTCATGGTTTAATATTTTTTGATATTGTATGTTTGTTGACATACACAAAATTGTCGTTATTATAGGTCATGCATCCGGTTTACCGTTTGGTGTTCTCACTTCGGCGCCGAAGAAGAAGACTCTCTAATTGGTATTGATCCTTCTCATTATTCTCCTGCGAGCTCAATTTACTCCCCAGTTCACTCGGTTGTCTCAGGCTCAATTATTCTCTTCTCTTTGCCGATATATCACTTTTGACGAGAACAAAAGAAACAAAAAGAAGGTACCAAATCATACGACAATAAAAAGAAACAGAATACACCAGTTTGGCGTGTTACTGTGTGTATAACCTCGGGCCGTTGAGGCCAAAGTGGGTTCGTCCCAGTTGGGTCGACAATAGTCTACCGTGAACTACCTGCTTTACAAGGCGTACAATTAACTTGAACATTGAAGCGAAAGACATATAAAGCCCTGTAGAATTCCTTCCAGATAACTCAACTCTTCATGAGTCTTTTTTTTTTCACTCCAACTCAGTCGACCCACACTTCAGTACTTTTTTTGGCAGAGCTATCCGCTTGTAATGCGTTCCCACAGGGTGGCGGGATTGAGTAATGTAAGTCTCCAATACTTCTCGACTTTCTACTTACCTTCCAAGTCTTGCAGAGTATATGTATACATATGACTCACTACGTGGGACGTACATAACGCGAGCAGAGTGATGGAACAAAAAATGAATTTCTTGTTAATCACATGGGGGTGCGTTTTAGATAATAGTCGATTCAAGGACAAGATGCCACGATATACGTATACGGTCCACATCGTGTTTGTTTTTGTCCAAAAGTGATTTGTTCACTTCCATTGCATCTGAAAATTGAGGCGGCGACAAATTCGCGAATATATCCAAATTTCCTTTCCTTAAGACAGCTCTGAGAGGTAATTAAAGCTCAAGGGACAATAAATAATAAGAGACTGACGCTACTCGCACTTCGAGTTGTAGGTAGTACGTTTATTCCACACGGGCTCAATTGCCACAATGAAGGGTCGAGTAAACATCTTTATGAAAAGTCCAGGAACGAAAGTTTTGGTCATGACGCACTGATGGAAGTCAGCCATATCTTCCCTAATTTAGTCAGAACAACACCATCCAATTAAGACGCGTCATTTCAATCTTCTCAAATCATGGACAGTACTTTGGCCTTGCTCTCGATATTTTAGGTATGTCCTTGACACTTTAACGTTTGGCCCTGCCCGATCTGAGGCGACTTCTTGTTGATGGTGTATGAGGCCTACAGTGATAGGTCTCCAACATGGACGATCTGCATCCTCGAAGATTGTCCCTTTGAATATCCCACTTTTGGTCAATCAAAAATTTTCTAAACCCGTTTTCGTTTTGTCCTAGATTTCGCGTATGCGACGGCATACATATACAATCCTTCTCTGAGTCCCCATGCATGACTGACATTGCGTCCTAATATAAAACGCGTAATCTTTTTCATGTCCCGTTTGCAGCAAGAGCTATTATCTGCCTCGAACAATTACCACTTATCCCAACCTCTGCAATGTCCTACTCTCAGTACCAAAATACTACATGGTCCAGCCCTCTCGATATTCCTCTAGGAGCATATAACAATCTCCCTTACGAGGACTTTGACAATCAAAGCCAGCCGTGTCAAACGGCCCCATATCCCCCTCTCAAACGCTCTCGACTTCAATCTGAATCAACTTCACCGACTTCCCCAGATCAGGCTCACCTGAACCCCAACACCTCGTCTTCAAGTGTCTATCCTATCTCACATATCCCTTCTTCCCTTCCCTCACTCACTTGGACACCGGAGTCATCTTCCCCGGACCTTTTTCCTATTCCAAGTGTCGATTCTTCACTAAAACGAACTGTTTCACCGTTCAGCATCCCTTTGTGTATCGAGGATGACGACAGCCTTTTCGCCAATATAACTCTCTTGCCTCTCGATCCTGAATCTCTCAACGGTAAGTAAATTGCCTACATACGTTTCCCTTCTGATCTTTAAGCTAGTGGCGACCAATCCCCAAGTGCCCTCACCCGAACCGGTCGTGGGACACCGTGCTGTTTCACCCTTCTCAAAAAAGAGGTCACATGCAAATTCAGAGTATGACTGTCCCGATAACGCGTCAGAAAACGCATTTTCCAATCGCAAGCGTCGAAAACTATCTATCGATACTAGTCCTCAGAATCGGCCTCAGTGTAAGGCTGGCGCGCTTACAAACGTTATTGACTTCCATCCATCAACGCGTCACTTGACTTCAAACGTTTCTCCAACATACTTACACAGCACTATAAACGATATACACAGCAGTAAGATTACCTCAGACACACCTGATAATTTTAGTAAGTTCAATATTGATTCATAAACGTTGTTGTAGTAGATATTGAACATGAAGCATGTTTAGATGTATCGATTGAGAATGACACAGCCTTTATTGCAAACATTGATCCGACTCTTCTCGAGTATAAATTCTTACATGGCACGTCTTAGCATTATCAACTCTGTTCATTTCTATAACCTCCTTTCCAGAAGCGGCTACCCACTTGACACCTCAGGCACCCGAGCCGGTGGTACACCTTCCTTCCCCCTCCAAGAAAAGACTTCATACAGATGATGTGATTAATGATGGTCGCGTGCCATCTAATCCCTATCCTAAACGACGCAAAATCTCTTCTGATGACTATCACCTGACATCCTGTTAGTTTGAATGTCTTTTCGAATAAAATTCTTCGTTTATTGACACGTCATTTATTGTCAGCCGTTACCACACCTCTTTATACCAACGACATAATGACTGATATAAAGGAAAATAAGTGTGAGCACAAAGAAATATCTTCCTGTCACATTGAAGCCTAAGCACGATATGGACAGATGTCCCAGTCTCGCCACACACACCGCGGATAAAACTTTGCCCAGCCCCTCATACCTCAAACGCGAGTATGCGTAGAAGTATGCCTCCGACAAGCGGTACATCAAGTGCTGAACCTGCCAAACCTGCCTTGAGGTTCGAAATCTACGACCCGAGATCTCCATCTTCTCCTATACCGGCGTTAAAGACCACCCAAGGCAGCCCGAGACGACGCGGTCGACAAGCCACACCCGCCAGCTATCTTTGGCGGAAAGAGATCGATAAAAATTGCACTATTTATCGATGTCTTTACAAAGGCCCGGCGATGCCTGACGGGTGCATGCAAGGATTCCGCAAAAGTTTGAGAAATTTGGGCAGACACATGCGCTTGCACGCTGGTTTGGAAGATAAGATGGACATATCTGAGGTCGAGAAAATCGCCCTCAACGGTTTGCCAGATGCGTTGCGAAAGCAGAGAGCCGTGTGCTCCTTGCATGACAAGGATCTGCTCCTGTGTGCATATTATCGTAAGCACGGGGTACGTTGGTCGACAATGACGTGGGGAAGACCGGAGATCGTTTCTGGAAAGCACGGGGCGTCAGATCACCCAGTCAACCTTCAACAGAAGAAAAGGGGAAAGATCAAGGCTGCTGGATCCTAGATGACTGACACGGTTACACCGGTCATGTTGACCTTTTTTTCGCGTTTTCTTCATATTTTCTCCGTATTTTTCCTTCTCAAAGAGTTAATCCAATAACATTAGCAATCATGTATAACATACACCATCGTTATCATCCAAATCTTCTTGTAGCATCGTCGCCGATCATGTATTTTAGCTTCATCGTGTATTTCTAGTTTGACTCTTTAAGAAACGAATTGATCGCCTCTTGGTGGCAGTTCGCTGTAAGTGGAGAAGTAAGAACAGATCTCTCTGTGAAAAACACCAAACAACAGAACGCCCATTATATACGTTTGCGTCGAAACAAAAAAGGGTGGAAACAGCGGAAAGACAAGGGCTGAAAGGGCGTGTATCGATCGGTTACTGGCCCTTTGTCACAAGCCTTTGTCGCGCGGAACCTTCTGTTCACGGCATTTTACGCGCTACGTGGGAGTCTAGGTTGATGATTTCAATAACAAGAAAAGTGCCTAGAAATAGATACTTGGGTGGAATAAAGCTGATTGAATCAGGACGGATAGAGAAAACGCGCTTTTACCAAGCTTTTACTCGTTCTACACGTAACACAGCTGATCGTGAACATATTTCTCAATCTGACCATCCAACTGTCGATTATGAATACAGCTGTGAATGAAGAAAAGAGTTTTTAGTCGAATTCAGATTATTGTCTAGAATTACTATACCTGCTATGAGCATCGGCAAGGGCGGGATGAGAGCGAGAGAAGACTGAAATCTTTGAAACTCCGTTACACTAAGCCTCGGCTCCTCGGCTTCGGTCAAAAGATCCTCAACTTCACCTCAAGTCAAGTACCGTATGTTCGACAATTCAAGAAACTGTTGTCAATTTTAGAAGACAAGAACGAGGATAAAATGCACCCTCCCAATACAAGGGTGCAGCGATTGCGTGGATCCAAACATAACTCAGGCGGTATCAGTAAATAAGACAGAAAAAAGGCCAGTATTACCCATAAAAACGATTCAATACTAGTAATTTAGCATGGTTCTCAAATTCTGCTTGTCCCCAAACATGGTGCATTATGCCTTAAATCAATCTTGATTTACTTCTTGTTCACCTCTTACAGACAAGCTATGGAGTCGACCCAGCAAGTTCTTAAGAAAACGAGGAAGCGGAAGATGTAATTTTGACTGCTCCCTCAAAAGTGAAATGCGATTATGTTCTCAGTCGTGGCTTCAAACCTTAGCGCGCGCAGGTGTTGTCCTGTGTTCATTATGATTCCAACCTGTCGACATCATCCTGTATGATCCTCACAGTCCCAAATTTTGAGTCCCGCAGAAGGGTTCACGGTTGGCGTTTTAGACATTCGCGTTCGCGCCTCTCGTATTAAGAATGTTCATGACGCTTTTCCCCCATCCATTATTCTCGCGTCCCCGGTGTAGAACAACTGCTGCGGATGGTACCAGCTCGGACCTTTGGGGAAGTAGCATTCCTCTATGACCATGGTTCTCTACTCCTTTGAGTCCGAATGACACATTCGACTTGACCACACAACCTACTGCATCGTCCAGTGGGGTTCGGACAGGGTTAATCAAGTCGACACATTTCTCCGTCCAGAAAGAACCTTGGGGACATGACTCCTGTATGTATATATACTCACCTGAAGCTTGCCTACTCTACATCACACCGCACATCCCTCAAATTGACTCCTTCAGCTAGTCATCCATAACGCTTTACTTCCCCTACATCAACTGTTACTTGTCAAGTATCAATCATGCAATTCAATTACAGTACTTCCGCCTTCCACGTAAGAACTTACATAGTACCGTTTGAATGCTATTTGATATTGACTCCTTTCGTGATTAGCCTCAAGCAGACGCACCAGCTTCTACCTCTGCCGACACCACCCACCAGCACACGTTCATGCCCTCCGCCAATCAGAATGTGTATGTCGATTTTCCTCCAGATTACGCGTCAGCTATCTCCGCCAACAATGCTTCTGGTCGTGCCACGGAAGACACGCAGACTAGGCATAATGCAAACGAGGTATTTACTTCAATCAAGGGCATGTATCGTACGCATTATCACGTATTTTATAGTTTTCAAGTTCCGTTCCTCGCAACTTTGCACTTTATCCTCAACAGCGGAGCTATGTCGCGCCTGGGCGAAACTTCCAAACCAGTACTGAATATCTAGGTTTACAGGTGCATTCACTCTCTTCCATCAGCGATCCTGACTAGCTCCTGACGAGATTTTGTTTCGGTGTTCCAGGTTCCTGGTGCTTATCCAGTCGCTTCACATCACCTCATGAGTGGTGTAGGTGGATCACCCTTCCCTAGAAGCGCGGGTCTGCCAATGCCCAATTCCAATACTCCGTACCCCGATCGTACAGTAGTTCACCAAGGTCCCTGTGTAATGAACGGTATCTCCATAGGCCAAAACATTGCATTTAATAATGCAGGTCATTCGGGGATTCCGTCTGTTAATTCGAACCAAAACATTCCTCATGTACCAATTCGTTATGGAAATAATGCCTCACAGTTCCCGAACAACGCCGGGACTTCAGCCCTAAGCCAAGATCTCCGTGTTCCAAACGTTTTACGAGCCATATCATATCACAAAGAGAATAACCACACTGGCACTGGCGCGGATCTCTCAGTGTTTAACCCGAAGACACCCAACATTTCTCATGTACCAAATTACTGGGAAGGTACATGTACATCGTGTCAGTTCCACCAAAATGCTGGAATGCCGATTTCCCACTCAAATCATCGAAATATCTCCCAAATGACGGGTTATCAAATGGACCAATCCTTCGTTCGGATTGCTCATTCAAACACTCGGCCATTGGCAAACGTCATTCGTCAGAATCAATATCAATTCGGCGATAGAGCTGCTCCAGTGGCATATTTCAACTTTCAGAACGTTCCTCGAATCTCGCGGACACATCCGGATCTCCAGAATGTCGCAAACCGACACGAACAGGTGTGTTTTTCCCTTTTTTCAAAGGGACATGCAATCTCAATCGCTGATTTCCAGCTGACCGTCCCTTCTAAAAAGCCGGCGCAAGAACAGTTTGATGATCCAGACGCTGAGGGATCTCCTGATAATGAACTCTATGGTTCTGCCGATTTGAGTGCAATACCGCAACCCGATCTGGTATGCTTTATGTTTTACTTTACAAATATCCCGCTTATTAAAGAACTCTTTTCAGACTAAACACCTCGGAGCCAGCGCAGTTATTACTGGCGTGAACCCGACGGTACGTAGACTTCTTCCTGAGCTCTCAAGACACATGAGCACTCATAGTCACCAACCCCCATTCCAGACATCACTCAATACGCAGCAACAGTTGAAGGACAGGAGACCCGACGCGGCCAAGTATTTTGAGAAGAAATACGGCATTCAGTTACATCCCCAGGACTATAAAGTGATTTGTTTTTCCTTTTTGGTTTACAAATCTCTGATTTTTGTATTCAGTTTTTAAATCAAGGAAAAAACTCCCAAAGTAAAAACGAAAACAGTGAGTTTGAAACATTCTCATCGTTACACGAGCAACAATTAATGCCACATAGACGTCAAATCCGCTGACAACAACCTTCACCGCCCAACCACCCGAGACAATCAAGCTCCTTTTGCTCAGGGAAGCTCACGAGATGGTAATAAATTCTTTCTTCGATATCCATCGCAGGTGCATATATTCATCTTTGGTTCATTAGGTGAAAACGAACAAGAGCACTCATCACGAAAACGCCAACGTGAAGAGGAAATTGGCGCTGTGCCAACTGCGAGACCCACCCAGCGCCGCAGGAGGGCCGAGCCTAATTCAGCCCAACCTCCCAATGCAAACACCCCTCCTCCTATCGAAGTCGATACATCTTTTTGCGGCGAAAAACGTCCTGAAGATGCATTCTTCAATGGGTCGAGGTGTCTATACAGGCAACTTAGAACCGGCAAGCCCTGTACGAAGGTTATTACCTTGAAACGCGGGCGGTATCGACACCTTGCGACGCATGCTCAACGTGAGGAGAACCTCGTTGACGCTGGGCTGCTTCCGGAAGGGGAGGCCGTCTTGTTAAGACGGCTACCGAAGAAGGTGCTGGCGTGTGGAGTTGAAGGGTGCGGCTGGAAGTGGGAAGTGTGGCGGTCGGACAAAATCCGGGAGACTCATGAAAAGCAGAATCACCCGGAAATTTACGCTAAACGATTGGCAGACAAGCATAAGAAGAAGAAGAAACAGGAAAATAATGATGTCGAGGAGCCCGAATCTGAGTCGTCAGATGCAGAGACAGAGACAGAGCCCTAGTATGGCTGAGGGCAAAATTCATTTAGATCAAATAGCACATTGTATTTTATATGCATTTGGCTTATATTGACGTAGTGTTTCTAATTCCTTTGTTCCTTTGTTCTTTCAATCGTCACCGGTCGGGATCGTGGCAAATGACGTCGTGCAAGCGCAGGACAATAGAACAAAGGGCCATATTCCCAATCAAAAACTTACACATATAGCTGAAATCGTTGATTGAACAGAGAGATCCGAGGAGATAGTACCACTGATCAAGGCTATACCACTTGCTTTCGTCCTTACATCGAAACCCTGTCAATGGCCATGGGCCTATGTTATGTCAAATAAGTTGTGGGGGCTGTTGAAAAAATTTCCGAATATCAACCGTATTTTTATTATCGGTATCCCTAATATAGATACTGTTTGTTTCGATAAACTGGTTTTAGCTGTTTAATAGTCTAAGAAAAAAAAAGAAATTAGAAAAGTATATTGTGGTAGTACATACCTTCGTGCTCGGATTGGTTTGACCAGGAACAGTGTTCCTCGTATGGGTAGAGGTATATTTGCCAATGATCGTAAAATATACGATCGTAAGAGATTATGTCAATTGAGACACCGCTTATTCTTTTCATAGCGACGGCCTATTGATATATGTCTGTCATTGCTCGCGGTCAAAAGGATCATCATGTAAGGGTATGTATATCAAATGCATTGTGATAATCAAAACTAAAGGAAAATAATGTAGTGATTTTTCAGTTGAGAAAACGTGATAGATTTCGTAATGAATCCCGCATAGCGAGAACAGTCGTTTGTCTCAGCGCAGCAGAGCGTAAATATGTATGCCGGGCTTCCAATCCATATCCAAAGAATCTCATCGCACCAAAGTATAAGAGTCAATCTATACCTGTTCCAGCATTCCCGAACTTATGTCATATACCTTCTGCATGCCTATTCTTGGCTGGCGATATCTTCCGAGTCAGCTGAAGCATCTGCATCTGTACCCATATCGGGATCAATATCAACAAGGTGCACATCCTCCTCCTTTCCATACGTATGTCCCACAAAGTTCATAACACTATGAAAAGAAGCGTGTCAGTAAGAGAATTGAGTCCTAGCTGTTCGTAGTTGGCCTCACTAAATAGTGCCGTCTCCACATCCAACCACCACCTCTTCATGACTGAGCGCCAGGGCCATAGGGTTCAAAGCCGGAGTAGCCAGCCCAGCGAAACTACGTGGTAAAGAGCTCAATAAACCTTTCACTTCTCCAAATTCTGGCGGTTGACCGTCGTCCACAGAATTGAGTGGCGTTGCGAGGGCTGCCCATATTCCGCTGAGAGACGATATGGCCGACATATTTACTTCTGAATCTCGTTCACGTTCCGACGGAGGCGGACTGTTGAGCATGTTAATTTGTTTCTCATTTTGGCTTTCGAAAGTATCCTGGTCGCCATCCATCGCATCGCCCTGTTCATCTTCTGTGCGATCTTCACCTTTTTTTGGTCGATGGGTTGAAATAAATATCTAGGGCAGAGAAGAATAAAAATTTACCCAAAATTGTCAAAATTGTCATCATTGAAACTCACCCTTCGATCAGCTCCCAATCTGGAACTGAATCTCGTAGCGGTGACAACTCTTCGTTTACGAGGATCAACAGCACCAAGTGCGACATCAGGAGTCTCAATCAGCGCAATCAATTTGGGTGGAGCTGCCAACGCAGCTGAGGTTGATCTCGAGACGGAAGAAGGCATATTCAAACTCGAAACTCTTCCCATTCCAACAGCTGGTGTGGTAGTTCTTGAATTAGAAATGGGCGTAATGGGTGTTGGTCCTGGGCGACCTGAGCCTGATCCGCCTGATCCAGGGATAGCAGGTCCGCCGCTTTGTCGTCTTGAGGCGGGTGTTCGTATATTAGGCATTGTTGATTTTGTAAATGACAAGGCGGAGGTTGTCCGGGAACGAGGGAATGCAGGTGGAGGCAGGCCGTTGCGTGGATTGGATCCGTTTCCGCTGGTAGGGGAAGTTAGTTCATTGACTCCAACTGGAGATAAGACTATCTCAGGATCCGATTCTGATTCTGTCCATTGAAGATGAAGAATGAGTGACTTTGTTGCACACTGGAGTTCAAAAAAGGTAAGTGCGTGTACTTATGTCCCGAGAACGGGAGGGACGTGCCGTAATCTGGGTCCCATGTGCGGCAAACCACTGGAGCATGTTGTTTGATCCCATCCCAACGTTAAATAACTTTGAGTTAAGCATTGGATCTGTACCGCCTAATTCAGAAAGTTTGAACTGGGATATCATTTCCCGTTTTTCTAAAAAAAAAAAGACCGATGTTGAGTGCATATCCATCATCAGCAAGTTATCATGTAATGTACCAATTGAAAAGACGCGGACTATTCCGTCAATAGTCACGCTCACAACGCGTTCGCCTCCCTTGATGGTACCGGTGTTCAAAATCTGAACACCGATATCTTTTGAGTTATCACTTTAATATACGTGTCTAACGTTAGCAACGGGAAAAACATACTCAGATTGGTCTGCTGCCCCCATCTCACAATCTTTGTCCCCGTTCTCCACGCCCAGCACACAAGTGCTTTGTCTGCTCCGGCAGAGATCAGATACTTGGAGGAAAGTGCAACGGCTCGAATGCCGTACAAATGGCTATCAGGAGCTGTTAAGAATAGTCTTTACCGTTATTTGGTAGGTAAACTTTACCCTTGTAATTGTTGAAGAGGCGTGAATGTTATGGATGAAAACAAATGAACGCGTCTAGAGAATTTATGAGTAGATAGAATAGATGATAGACCAATAATAATAAAATACCCGACGTCGTGAAATCCTACGACAAAGACCTCTACAGATTTTGGAGTTTTAGTTTTCAAAATTCAAACAAAAAAAGGGACAACGCACCCTCTTCTGCTAAAAAGTCAATACAGCTGACAGGTTTCTTAACCTGCAAGCACTTCTTCTCTTCACCAGTCGTAATATCCCAGAACCGAATTGTTTCATCGTATGATCCACTAATGAGACGTTTTCCTTGAAAGGCGTTTAGGTTACAAGAACCAACTTTCAAAGCATCCCGTCAACCCACCTTTCAACAAAAGTGTCGTACAAAACCCTGTATGGCCATTCAAAAATCTGACACTCTGCGGCCTTCCTTCAAGCCAGTTTCGTTCCCTACACCACAAACTCTTAAAAAGCTCTTCCCAGTCGTTTGCAATCTCATTTGGAGGTGGTCGAACGGGTACAGGATCCGTTCGTGTAAGTTCCAAGCAATGCACCCGCCATATAGCGGGGTCATGCGTTAGTCCATTCCATTTGTGGGAGACTAGCGCTGCGCTTGAGAGGAGGGTTTGGATAGGTAGATGTATTAGACATTTGGTTGCGAGGTGTGAAGGGAGGGTGCCGAGAATGTCGAAGGAGGATTTTTGGTATTTCTCAAGGAGTCGGATTTGAGCGGAAATGTCTCCTGGTATGCATGCTTAAAAAAAGTGTGTTGGTTGAAAGGATGAAAGCAGAGTAAAATGAACCCGAACCGTCTAATATTATCCCAATTCTACAACGACTTTGTAAGCCTCAAGGTCAAATTGTTTTTTTTTATGAAATACGCACAATCGCAGTCTATCCGCCATAGACAGGCTTCTCACGGCCTTCCGCACGCCGATTTCGTCAAATTTCCCTCTCAACACATGTGCGAGATCCCACTCGGTGGAATCTTGACCTTGACTTTGGCTGTGATGAAAACCCTGAGCACCACGAGACAACCGATCTTTATCCCGCTTTAATTCGGCTTTCCGAGCACTAACTCGCTCTTCTTCCAGTGACGACCGGAGCAGTCTTAACTCAGCTTGTAAAGCGTGGAGCTGAGCTGCGGATGAGCTTTGCGTCTGCTCAAGAAGACGTTTGAGCTCTGTGATTTTGGTCGTATGTGCCCGAGTTATCTGGTCCAGTGCCGCCTGAAACTGGAAAAAAGATTGGTTTTGAGCATGCGATTCTTATTTTGATGTAAAGTTCGTCTCTATATCTCTTACATCGTCATCGATCTCACCACCCTCCAATACTTCGGTCAACATCTCCATGTCCATTTCGTCAACGTGTTCAAGATCCCGGTCCCAATTCTCGTCAAAACTCTCGACTGTGCTTGTTCGTCGGCTGTCCGGCGGTGGAGGAACGTAATCAACATCACTGCCATTCAAACTCCTATTAGTATTCCCGTGTCCATTCCCAGGCTTGGAGGCGCGAGAAGGAGAATCCGCTGCCGCTGCGAATCTTGAAGAAAGTCGTTTGAGAACGCCACCTGAAGACCAAGGTACACCTGGCGCGCCCGACGGCAAAGGACCTAGACTTGAGACGTTGGAACCCGTTTTGGAGTGTGGAGGCCGTGATCTACTACCTCCCAGTGCAATTGCAGCGCCCAAGCCTGCACCGGAATGTCCTTGTGATATAGATGGTGAGCTTTCCCTACCAGTTTTCACGTTTGGTGATGACGTTTTGTGGTTGTTTCTGGCGTTTCTGGATTTGCCGTCTGTTTTGGCAGGCGTAGTAGCGTTGTTGTTCATCTTGGAAGACGCGTTTCCAGGGGACGCATGATTCAGTTTGCCGACAATAGGAGGAGATGATAGTTGGGATGGTGGAGGCATTGACATGACGCGTTGGCGCGGTGGTGACTTCACATTGGCAGAAAAAGAGGGTATCTGGTTTTCCTGTTCCAAAGACGAGACAGGCGTCGCCGGCCTTTGTTTCGTATCTGATGCAAGCAGTTTACTTCCATTACCAACAACAACTCCAAATGACTCTTTCCGGGTCGGGGTGGGCGTTTCTGGTGATTTGAAGCCGCTGCGACCGATCGCACCAGGCGTTGAAATGCGTCGGGGATTCAAGGACAGTCTGGGCAATCCACTTGCTGCGTTCGTAGCTCCGAGTTTTGCTGGCGATGGTGGACTGGTCGGATCTGGCACAGGCGTCGCGTTGGGAGAACGTGCTTGCAAAAGCTTTGTGGAAACGGGTACAGGTGCCGGCCCTTTGATTTTTGATGACGAAAGGGGAGGATTCTTCGTCGTCGTCGTTGGCGGAGATTTCGAGGGTATTGGATTTGTGGTGGTCATCGAGGAACTTCGATGTCGGACGACAGACGACAAAATTTGCCGACAACGACGACGACACGAGGCACAAGGCAACGACCAAGGCGCGCGCGTTCCTGCCACGGCCAATTTTTCTTTTTCTTTCTCACCTTACTTTTTGGTTGTGAAAATGTGACCAAATGTGACTGAAAAGTTTGAAAACGCTAAAAGCAGCCTCTCGCGCTCTTAAAATCAAAAAATCAAATTCTTGATTCAGTACGTTGTATTTTCAAAATTCTTCGTTCAAATTATATATTTTAGTGGACCATCATCAATCCAGATATGATGAACTTGCTAATTCACTTTACGGGAGTAACTTCGGAATGACCAGCCCCTACTCAAGTCCTCTCTAGTTGCCATGTCAGAGCATGCTTCTAATCCACGTCTATTAATAATGACAAACCTTCTCCACATCGCAGCGGAATATTCTTAGCTGGTTTTGTCATTTCTTTCTTAATTGACCATGCCGGATCTTCTCACATGCTGCGCTAGCTCGTCAATTGGCACCATTTACATCGGGAACATCTCGTCCTTCCAATAAACCTACGTTAGTCAAGTTGAGCAGCTCCAACATCTCGTTTCCTTCGAGTTTCACGAGTTTATAGCCTCTAATGCTAGTATCATTCAGGCACTAGGATAGTTCAAATTTCTTCATTCTGAGCTGTCAAAGAACCTTGTGCTAATCTTCAGCTTGAAAACTGGCGCAAAGGGATGAACGTTCGATTTTCACGTTATTTGAAAAATAGTCTGCTTTGCACCACAATTCTAGTTCCATATCTTAGTACTGTGTTATGAAACAATCATATCACGTACTTATGACGTACTCGTGCAATTTGAAAATTTTGAAACCACCGACCATTGGCACATTTTGTAACCCATTTCAATCATCGTACGTTTTTGTTTTATTGTTTTTTGTGCATAAATACACGAAAGATTGACGACAACTCTTTAGTAGCTCTCAACGAAGATTGCCATGAAGATCCTCACTCAACACACTCTCCTGTTCACTAGTCTCACTGCCATTTCCGCAATGGCAGCCGAAAAACGAGCTGTTTCCAACATATTGGAAGACATCACCAGCCTCACTTCAGCTGTTGTGAGTCTACTAATTCTACGTATCCTACGCAGCGCCACTGAACATATATCATAGACAAGCCTTGACAATTCCGTCAATAGTCTTCAAAGCGAAGGTATTTTTGGGGCACTGGTAAGAAATATATTATATACTCAAACTTTCAATTCCCGGGCTTAGCCGTTCTTTGTCGATATCCAGGGTATCCCTCAAGAGTTCAATAATATCATATCTGCACTTCAGAAGGTGTGTTTAATACTTTAGTAATGTTTCTGCTGTTTGAACACTCAAATCACCAAGGCACACTCTGATATAACTGTGAGTACAATGTTGGGTCCTTTTCTCCCAGGTTTCGTGCTAAAGCTATTTAGGCTACTGGTCCACTTGACTCAGCAGACGCGACCTCGGTCCTTGCCGCTGTTGAGACGGCGCAGCCAGTAATTATTCAGACTCTGAACGATATCGTCGCCCAGAAAAGTGAAGTAGAAAAACTCAATAGTGAAATACCTGGTATCACGCAAATAGCCGATTCAGGCCTTATTAATGTTGATGGTAATACGACTGTAAGTGACATCTTTTCCTTACCAACTTTGCTCTATAGTCATTTACATAACGTGTTTATTTCTTAGGCGGTCGAGAATGCCCTCATCTCTGTATTACCGGTAATCCATTCCTTCCAATATACCGATATACTTAAGAAATTAACTCTCATATTTGACACTAGGTCTCGCTCCAGCCAGCCGCGTCCATCATTTCGTCTTCTATAGGAGCTGCTTTTCAAACGGCCATTGCCGCATATGCTACTTGATTCTGCTATAGTACAGGAACGGACATTGGTGAGTGGAATATTCTACCACCGCATAACCTCAACTCGCTAATTTGGCTCGAGTTAGCAGTTCATGCTTCATGCAATGGAGCCTTTCCAATCTATCCGAATTATTTGTTAAACTGCAATACTATCAACTGAATGTGCTTGAGTTTGTAGTTTGTCATGTAGTGTTTTTAAAGCTTTGGTTTCAACACGAGTCTTTCGCCATCGAGTCCTATAGTCAGCGTCAACAGATTTGCAATTATCTGTTTATAAACCATTCCAAAGAAGTTTTAGATTGTCGAAAATTTAATTGAGAAACTCAGCAATTTTGGTCGGATTTTCCCGGTGTATAAGCCAAAGAATCCTCCGCAATCAATAGCCAATTCATTATGCTCTTGACACATCATAGCTTTCGCGTGGTACTCGAATTCAGTCTCCTGTGCTTCATCGGAGCCATTGAATTCCCGATACCCAGCCTGAATCTAACCGTCTCCAAACTTGCAATTCGATCCAAAGTAGCTCAGCTTTGAAAGTCTTCTCAGTTGAATCAAAGAAGTTCTTGCTTGCTTTTAGGAGGCGCATATTGATGAGCGTCCGTGATCTCCCGCCACTTGTTCTTTGTTGACACCAATCTTCTATTAATTGAATTTTAGCAATCTGCTGACCATGCTTTGCGCAACAGCCCTCGACAAGCCACATTTTGCCATTTGGCAACGTGGTGATTGAAAAACAGAGCCTAAAAGAAGTCTGTGTCTGAATTGACTCCAATTTCATCATCGATATGTAGGTGCTCTGTATAAAATACTAGATCTGTTGACCCACAATTTTTGTTTCAACCCTCAAGTTTTACTACGATGAAAAATCTCGCTCCAGCCGTTTTCTTATTGACTAGTGCTCTGACTTATGGTGTTTCCGCGGTGACAATAGAGAAACGCGGCAGTGTTGCTACTGTACTGGCCGATCTCAGCGATATCACTTCATCCGTTGTAGGTTGTCAACTTATCTAATAAAATATGATCCTGTAGGGCTCACTGGATCACATTTCAGAAAACTCTTGATAACTCTGTCAACAGCCTTCCGGAGGAAGGACTCCTAGGAGCGCTGGTAAGAAACGCCGTCGAGTTTATCATTAACAACTTCTGAGACTGGACTCAGGCGATTGAGCAAGATGTGAATAACTTAATAACCTTGCTTCAGAAAGTACGTTTAGAATATTTGTCATCCCCAACTTACCACTTACGCTGGTCCTTTCAGACGCGTTCTGATATTATCGTAGGAGCGATCGTTTTCTTAAATCGCAGTAATTGATTTTTCTCTTGAAGGCGGCTGGATCAGTGACCCCCACTGATGCCACTTCCGTTTTGACTGCGGTGGAGACCATCAAGCCAGTCATTATTCAAACTCTTCAAGATTTCGTCACTCAAAAGCCCGAAGTGGAGAAACTCAATGGCCAGTTAGCCGGTCTGACGAAATTAGCCGAATCAGATCTCATCGCCCTTGAGAGTAACACGTCTGTTAGTGGCTCTGATTTAAATATTTAACAAGCATCACTGAGGTTCACATCGTTTACTTAGGCTGTTGAAAGTGCTTTAATCTCTGCTGCACCGGTATTTCTCTTTCCTCAGGGCACTATTTTCGAGTAGTCATTCTCATGTTTTGAATATGCAGGCTTCGTTGAGACCGACAGCCTCGGTCATATCATCTTCCATAGGCGCTGCATTCCAAACTGCAATTGCAGCATACGCAAATTAGCTTCGATTGTTGTAATACAGGTCGTCAACAAGCAGGGTACAATGTATTGCACTCCTCGCTAAAATTTCAAATAAAGGGACATCAAATCATGAAGGTTCTACCACGAAAAACTTTAATATAACAAGCAAGCATGCGTGACTGTCCTGCACTTATTCAAGATTGACAACCAGATATTCTTGCAATAATTGACGTGCATTGATGAGATTGCGAACGCATTCTTACTTCCATATCAAAAGTATTTCAGACAGGAAGTTTGATAGCATTTTAGTGTTTTGAGAACTTTTAATTCCAGATAGTGAACTATCAAGAAGGGAGGAGGTCGCTTTCAAATTTGATCCGAGTGTGAAAGTTGTTGAGCAAACAAATGGTTCGTTTCAATCCTTTTGGATTTTCTTGTTTGGTCGGCCGTTGACCGTAATATAATTCGGAATGAAAATGCGAAAAGTAAGTCTCAAATATGAGTTGTTGGTGCTGCACGAGTACCATTGGCGTCTGCCATCTAGACTCAGGCACGGGTTTTGCCGAATGCTTTCTTGTTGAACCATCTATTCAAATGAACCGCGTTAAACTCCCCTTCTTTGATCCAGTTTCGCATCCACTAAAATTTGAATTCTTCAGACTTTATAATTCATGCCGATTGGCACCACCGTTAGATTATGGCAGCTTGTTTGTCAGAGGTTTTTTTGTCAATTAAGGAAGTTGAGGTCCCACAATCTGGCCTCATGTAAATGTGATAACAAACGTTCATCGATATAGCCTTTGTTCTCATCTGGGTTCTCAATTATGCTTATGTCCACATGCAAACATGATAAGAATTCAAAAGTATATTTTGGTAACACATTGATATGTATAAATTCTGGGGCAATTATGTTCATAATGTGTACAATTTCCCAGTTTCCTAAATTTCAGAGATGAGAGTTCTCGCACAGCTCGTCCTTCTGTTCGGTAGTCTCACCGTATTCGCCTCGCCAATATTAGAGAAACGCGACGCTGTTGATACCGTTCTAAACGACCTCAGCACTCTTACTACCTCTGTTGTGAGTCAAATTTATTCCGCTCATCACGATGTATATCAGCTGAATGAGCCGACGTGGAGAATATGCTTGATAGCTCTGTCAACAGCCTTCCGCAAGAAGGCTTGGTGGCGGCGGTGGTAAGCCTGAAAACCATTTTCAAATATTGTCAATACCAGACGCTTCTCGTCAGGCTATAGAACAAGAAGTGGACAGTATCATATCCATGCTTCAGAAAGTGGGTATCCTTGTTTATTTGTGTTAAGTTAAGGGTTAACAAATTATGTTCGTGAAGACGCAGTCTGACGTACTTGTGAGCCCAGCGCAACAACCATCAATGGCGATTCTTACGACAATTACACAGGCAGCTAGTCCATTCCCCTTATCCGACGCGGTAACCATTTTAAATGCTATTGAAACCTTACAGCCAGTAATTGTTCAAACTCTCAATGATCTCGTCACCCAAAAGAGCGAAGTGGAGAAATTGAATGAGGAATTGGCTGGTCTTATGCAATTAGTTGAATCAGATCTTAAGAATCTTCAGAGTAATACGACTGTCAGTATCCAATTATTTTTGACTTTTTGTTTTGATATTTGATATGTTGTTACCTTTAGTCCGTTGAAAATGCATTTATTTCCGCAGCGCAGGTAAGTCCTCGTTACAAGCTGTATGGAGCACGTACTTAACGTTGACGTATAGGATTCACTGAATCAGGCGGCGTCTTCCATTGAAGCTTCTATAGGAGGCGCTTTCGAAACTGCCGTTGCTGCATATGCAGATTGATTTCATACAAATTACGGAGCAAATGGAAAACAAGAAACGAGCGGAACGCACTGTTGCAATGTTGTATATATATGACTAGGTGTTGAATGTGATATTTTGGACCTGTTTTCAGTGTGCGATATGAGGGGAAGTTAAGCAAACAACGGACATGACATTCTGTGTACTTCCACCTTTCGAGTGCGTAGTGGTATTCGTCCGAACCGTTCAACCATTTTACCGGGGAGATAAAGGTTACATAAGTTATTATGAAGACTGTAACTGATTGTGTTTGTTCTCAGCCTAACAATAACAAAACTGCGTACTCACTTTTGGCTAGGATCATAGGTAAATTGGTTCTACGAACTAAAGTATACCTTGTGTCAAGGGGTGGACCCCAGTTGGAAGTCCGAATGATTGGGAAAACGACTTCCTTCAGTGATCTCGGAACATTTCTATAAGCACAAGTCGTGATGTTCTTTTCAACGAGATATCATCTCACCATGTGGTGTGGTACCTCGAACTTGAGAAAACTTTGGATCACATGCGAGCCTAGTATGAGAAAATAAGCAGAAAAAGCGGACATGATAATGTTATGCCCGTTGCGGAGACTCCGAGAATGATCCGTCTTTGACCATCTCCCATTACACGTACGCTCATGTCTAGATAATAGGGTTGGTGTCTGCGTAGTCTCGCAAGATGATGAATGAGACTGCACAGCAATAAACTCATTAGTTTAAAATTGGAAGTTTTCTTGCAACCAATCAAGTCGGCATTACATACTGGTCGTTGTTATAATCCGTCTCTCCGTATCGCCTTCTGATGCCACAAATCAACATACAAATCAACATATGTCGATTCAAAACTCCAGAATCTTCCTCTTGGATCCAACGGAAAACGCGATGGATCATCCATTAATCTTTAAGAAATCCCGATTCCACCTCGGAAGCTAATACTTCCTTTCGGTGCGGAAGCCGTTCCACAATATTCCGGTTGTCTGAAGTGGAGTCTGTCTTATTTTCGGAAAATGTCCAGATGATGAAAATGATTTGTGAATACACCGGTCGCACACTTAAAGGGATACTTGAGTGATGGGAGTTACAAACGAAAGAGTTAGCGTGACTGTCGAAAAATGAAATTCGTGACTCTTTTTAGTCACCTGCCCTCCTTGTTGCGTCAAACTCTCAAGACTGACATTGCCAGCAAAGTCTGCTTAATTGTCGAAGCTTGCAGAATGTTAGACACTGTTCTTGTGGTCGAGGCACTTGTTCAAGCCCACAGTTATTAATCTTCTTCGTATCACAACATGATCGATATGACCGTGCTTTCTCGGAGGAATGTTGCAATGCGTAGGCAGCGGCTATTGGCCTACGGAGGAATTGTGTTTTGCAAGCTTTGTTTTTCCAACAAATTCTCAGCCTTCTTAGCGATAAAACTCTCCACCTGTGGCCAATGATTGCCCTATTTTTGTGGTTCGCGCCAGGCTCAAGTTTGCGAGATAATCCCGAGCAAGCATTTTCCCGGCTCCCCCGACAAAACGTATACATACTTTACTACCTGACTTCAACCGGTCAGTAAAGAAATAGTTTTATGAAATGGTTTATGACCCTGCTTGATGATCCCCGTGGAGAACCCCAAAGATGAACCTTCTAAAAAGAGACATCTCTAACGATCAACGCAATAGTCTAATTCCGTCTTATCGCGAATTTGGAAGCTCAAGAACACGGGGTATCAGATCTTTCGTTTCGCATAAAAGAAGCTATCTTGCCAGGTCAATGCATCCAGTGGTATCCTCCCAACTGGTCTTTGTTCCATCCCCACCTATCCTTCGTTAAACTCGAATAGATATCTAATGGGTGCCGGTGCCGTAGCAACTGCAGGTGCAGCGCATTATGCCCATTTGTTAGACACTACGACCCCATGGTGGAAGAAGAAACGTGAGTGTTGCTTGTATACTTCCTAAGCGGTCTTCATTGACAAGTTGCTAATAAGGTCTCGTGTTGTTAAACTCATGCATTCTTCTTCTGTTGATAACCTCGTCCACTAATGGTTATGATGGTACGCTTTTAACATGTCGTTTGGTTACTTCTACTCACGATCATTTGTAGGGAGTATGATGAGTACGTGACAGATCTTGAACTTCGCTAGTAACTGAACTTTACTAACAATGATCATTAAGATGGGCTACAATCTTTGGAACAATGGAGGTCTGCCTTCAACAACCCGACTGGAGGAATGGTAAAGTATATGACAATGCTAAAGCGACATTATTTGACTGACTTTGCACATAGTTAGGGCTTCTCAACGCCATTCAAGTACATATTCCGACTCTACTTCTACCTGTACGTAGTCATGCTAACAATTTCTCAGAATATTGGTTCACTTGCGGGTTATCCCTTCGCACCCTATCTCTCGGATGGTCTGGGTCGTAAACGTACCATTTTGTTCGGAGCTTTCGTTATGACAGCCGCCACCATCCTTCAAACAGCCAGTCAAACCGTTGGAATGTTCATTGGTGCTCGTTTCTTGAGTGCGTTATACCACCCTGTTTATCCATTCCCGTTGTTCCGTGCTGACATTGTTGATATTTCAGTTGGCTTCGGATTAACATTTTGTGCCAATGCAGCTCCTTTGCTTGTATCAGAAGTGGCGTACCCATCTCAGCGCGCGGCGCTTACCTCCACATACAATTCACTCTGGTAAGCTAACTTCTCATACAATCAAAAAAGCGCATAACTGATCCTGGATTAGGTATGCTGGCTCTATCATGTGAGTGTTTCATGAGTTATTGAAGGTTATTGACTCAATGGCCGAATCCCGAATTTGAATCGCTTCTCTGGTACAGTGCCGCATGGACAGTGAGTGATACCTTCTTACGTGTCGAATTTGATATCATTTACTGATTTCATTAGACTTACGGAACGTTCCGCATTAACTCGAGTTGGTCATGGAGAATACCGTCTGCTCTGCAAGGATTACCGTCTGTCTTGCAGTTGGCCCTTATCTGGTTTGTACCGGAATCACCCCGTTGGTTAATTAGCAAGGGAAAGTGAGGCAAAATTTTCTTTTTTTATATAATCACTTTTTAATCGTTCCTTCAGAGAAGAGCGCGCGACTGAAATCATCGCATACTATCACGCCGACGGAAACAGGTGCGTTTGGGGAATGCATTGGATTTATAGATATACTCATGCCCTCGTGTTGCAGGGACGACCCCCTTGTAGGATATCAGATCGAAGAAATCAAAACCGCCATCGAATTGGATAGCCAAGCCAAACAAGTCGGCTACCTCAGTCTTTTCAAGTCTCGCAGTAACCTCCGTCGGATCCGTATCATCATTGCCCTCGGATTTTTCTCCCAATGGTCTGGAAATGGTCTTATCAGTTATTACCAGAACAAAGTTTTCGATCAACTCGGTATCAGCGGCACGGGCACCCAACTGCTTATTAACGGCATTCTTCAAATTTGGAATCTTATTGTCGCACTTATCGCGTCATTCCTTTGTGAACGAGCCGGGAGAAGACCCTTGTTTATCATATCATGTGTTGGAATGTTGCTCATGTGGACCGCCCAAACTGTTTGTTTCGCCGAATTTTCAATTCATGGAACCTCGACGGCAGCACATGCCTTTATCGCGTTCATCTGTGAGTTTTTCTGGGTCTGCGTAATATTTAATGATCATCGTTGTGACGCACATAAAAGTCTTGTATTATGGTGCATACGATGTAAGTATTAGCAAGCACTGCGGACATGCAAATTTCAACCAACTGACGTTTGACGCAGATCGCCTTCACCCCTCTAATCGTCTCGTAAGTTGTACTTTCCGGTAGTATCGGTAATCGTTCGTAACTGATAAACCCTTCACTCATTAGCTACACGGTCGAGATTTTACCTTTCGCAATTCGTGCCAAGGGTTTCAACATTTTCAATTTCGTAATCTCCTTGGCCTTGATTTTCAATCAGTGAGCAATACTTAATACCTTTACATATAATTTAGCATATCTGACGAAATCCTGCTACTTAGATATATTAATCCGATTGCCTTGAAGGCCATTGGATGGAAGTACTATGTACGTTTATTTTCTCGAGAATGTCGGCTATCCTTGATCACCGCCATTTTCTAGCTTGTCTATGATGTATGGTTGGTAGTAGAGTTATTATTCGTCTTGAGATATATCATCGAGGTCCGTGTCCCCCGTGTCATTTACCTATAAACGCTGATTATCTCGTTGATTAACTAGACCAAGGGTGTAAGTATCGTAATTGATTTTTTCATATTGCATTTTACTCAATCTCGCTCAAATATAGCGTACTTTGGAGGAAACGGCCGCGTACGTTCGGTATTCAACGTCAAGAGTATTTTACTTACTTTTTATTCAGCTTATTCGATGGCGAAGAGAGAGTTGATCAGCTCGAAGCTGCCGGTCAAATTGTGGAAACACACGTCGACGAAATCAAAAGTGATAGCGAATCTGGAAAGGGATCCGACATCAAGGGCCAGTAAATCGAGAAGACGAAAGTGGTCCGATCTCAACAAACAAGAACAAGAATATAAACAATGGCATAGCGGTACAGCGAGTCCATTTGAGATTGTTTCGTCTAATTCATACGTTGAATTTTTGTACATTATTTCCTTGCATGTATTCACGACTTGCCTATGTCCTTTTTTATTATATCGCTAGAAATTGAATACATTCTCCTCTCTTCTCATGTCTCAAATTGGTTTTCATACTCTACGACGGTTGAAGATGAAAGCTTGATAAGAGCCCGCGGGCTGCGGCTCATTATTGGCGAAATGCTCGGCTAAGTAAACTAACAAGAGCTAATGGCGAAACGAAACCTTTACGGTATTGCTTAATAGTACAATATGCAAAACATCAAAGCACAACTAAAACTACTACAAAAGCATGAAAAACAACTCAATTGCTGCAATACTAATCGTCTTTCTTTTTCTTCTTCTTTTCATGCTACCAGTATCGTAAGATAAAGAACCAACACGCAACATTAGAAGACCTACTTCGAGATCTTCCAGAATAAATTGGGCAAGATAGGAAATCAATCCTGCTGTCTCTTCTCCGGTAGGTCTGATATGTCGTTTTGGAAGTACGTACCCATACTACGCCCGTGAACAGGCGATGGATGAACAAACACGATTGTATGTTAGACCTTCGTCAGAATGATGAAAGATCACTTACCGTTCCAGTATCCCGTAAATGGACAGCATAACTGTACTTCACATGGTTCTCTTCATACATCCAATCAACAACGTTTCCTGGCGCTCTGTTAAGAAGGGGAAGAGGAGATACGGAAAGTTCCGAGTTTGATGAGAAAATTGGAGTGTATATAAAAAAGAATTAAGTTAGTGCCTTGTTTTTTTTTGGAGTCAAGTAAATACCCACCGGTATAATGTGTCACATAATTGACCAACCTAAGTTGCAGAATTTAATACGCATCCAAAGAGAATTCGTGGATTTCAGCTTACGGCCATAGGAAGTCCGTGCACTGCTTTTGATGCGGCTGCAGCACCGTATGCAGCTTCCAGGATATCTTCTGCGTCTCGCGGCATCACATCACAGGTATGCGAATATGGTATTGAAACTGATCGGGAAATCAAAATAGAGAAATCAAAAAGAGTAATCAAAGGATGGATGCCAATGAGACGTGACAGAAAGCTATAGTTGGAGTGGTCGGCACTTACTCATTTGACCATAGCTTCGTAAATCGATGAAACCAACTATACGTTTGATATTCTTGAAATATTTTGCTAGAGCTCGGACTTCTGGGGCTTGGAAGGGATATTCTCCCGGATACCATGGAGCGCATGGGCCAGCGTGTGGCAAAGAGGCTGCTTCCCAGCCATAGCCCTGTTTTTGGTAATAGTGAGAAGGTGTAATAAAAATATACGACTTCTTTTCTAAAAAATGCAAGATACAAACCCAGTTTCTAAGAGTAAGTATATGGGCTAGTTGAGCGACGCGATGTGTTTTGGACATGTATTAGACGAACCTGTTCATGTCAATACCGCTGCACCCATCATCGTTTTGCAAACGCATCGTGTTCTTGTACCTGTGAAACAGAAATGTCGTCAGCCGGAGAAATTCTAAAAATGGAGCCAATCAAAAAAAAAACACAAAAAATCGGACACACCAATGTCGATCAGATTCCCATGTATATTCGTAACCGTCTGGATTTGACACTGGAATGATGTAAAAGTCCTGTACAACTGAATGAATGACTGATAATAACAAATCAAGAAATGGGACCGACGAAGTCATTGAGTAGCTTGCTGATAGAATTCGGGTCCTTTTCATCCAGTAAAAGGGCGTGCGCTATATAGAGAGCTGTCGAAGTTGAAATCCACTAAAATGTAAGTCATCGGCTGTAAGTATTTCAATTTGAATATTGAAATCCTTGGACAGTTTACCTCGCGTGCGTGTTGAGCACCCATGATAACAATAGCAGGTTTGTTGTTAGACTTTTTTTTATTCTTTTTCTTGTTTTGATGTTTTATCGATAAACTTGTGAGTGGCTTCTTTTCTGTGCTCCATCCGATGTAGTCTAATTTGACGTTATCTGGACGGATCGCCGCAAAGGTATGGATGTATTGTTCAATTTCTCGCAGTGGGTGATAGGTTTCGTGGAAGGTCATATCTCCAAGTGGATCAAGTAACCACTTGTGAAAGGCTTTCTTAGGATTCATATATCATAGAAAGCCTATGAGGAACGTACCGATGCGTTTAGAGAGGGTTCCTCTTTGAAATGCCATTGTGTGGGTACTTCTTGTGGCAGACAGCTAACAGATAGCAGCGCAGAGAGTAGGAGAATCGATATCCTAGGACTCGGGATCACCATTTGGGATGGGATGGTATGTTTTCGAAAAGAAAAGAGAGGGTAGAAATGGAATCAGAAGTGGGCACACGACCTTAAATTTGAGACATTCCTTTTGGCTCCGTCTGAGCGTTCAGGAAGCTCACGTGATGTTGTCGTTGGCCTCGTGCCCTGGAAGTCGGGATCTTCTGCCCGAGCATCAGTATTAGTGCTGACAAATGCGTTATGTAACGACGCCGTGGCATCGATTTGTCAATGGCTCAATCAGGAACGTTCTAAGAACAGTTCGCCGTATTCCAACTGTGTTTTTAATTACCGTTATATTCATTGAGAAACGAAGCTACATTAGAATTTATTGAACTTATTGAGAGATATAATAGGATATATTATCGATATCACGGTTATAGTCGGCGTATAATAATACAGCCGAGAGGTGCCTAGACTCCTGGACAGAAGGCGTTCTTGGCTCACCGCCGTCCGCGTCATGATGCACCAATCTCTCCTATCTACGTATCTGTCCGTAGCACGTAATTGTCAGAATTTATCACTACAGGTTGTCTCGTATCCACTTCTTAGCCGATAACCCGACAGGTGTAAATGGGGAGAACTGTGTCTATCTAAACAAAGCATATTAAAATGCCAATGTATGGCTCTGTTTGTCAACTGGCAGAGCTGGCAAAGTAATTGCCAACACTACTGTAAATATTGATTTTGTGATTGAGACTTGGTCTAACGATGTACGTCAGCCAATACGACTGCTCTTCATCCGCAGTGATTAACTAAAATCCTTTTTTTCAGGAAAACCGTGATTGGATCGGTACGGTCCATAATCTATTGAAGAAATGCGGGAAGATTCTCGAAAGTAACACGTAGCAAACTTTTTTTTGTCGCAGTTATCGTTCGATGACCGCCCCGAGATGAACGTTTACTTCATATTGTTTTGGTGACCATCGATACTAACCCAAGACACCAGCAACGTTTGCCCGCAATCACCGGCGAGAAACACCTTGCTGAACAAATAGAGAAATCATACCAAATATCAACACGAAACTAGGCGGAAAAACCAATATCTAGTAAAATACTTCTGTGTGCCGTGATACCAAAGGAAAAAAAATGTTTGCCTACCATCGTTTGAATGATAGCTGCGAGGTGAGGATAACGATAACCGCTTAGCCGCTTACAGATAGCCGGCTTTTGTTCACTTTCGATGAAATAATGCAAGATATGTGGATTGTGTTTTTGAGATAAGCGTAAGTAACAAAGCACTCAATATTCGCTGGTTTCATTATCCAGCCAATCCCACAAGCGTTTCCCTAATTCGGATTGCTCCGCTATGGAAGGCATCTGAGCCACCTTCGCCCATGGAATAAGGTACTGTTAATGTTTCAGATAAAGCTTGACCATACAAAACTAGGGTATCGGTATCTGACTAACTTTTCCGTTTACACTCTGACCTTCCGAAGTAGTGCCGGCGTAAAGTCCAGTAAGAATACCGAGTGAGATAGGGTAGAAGAACCACCATGACTTTAGAAAGAATGCTGATGAGTTCCCGGGCTGGCATGCTATGATAACAACACATTACATACAAGGATGGTGAACAGTTTCGAAGTATGTCTTTGAATTCCTGTCCGGATGTTACCCGGGTTGACCGCAACCGATACGATTCCGTCGTCTTTATATCTCCGAGACATCTCATTCGAAAGGAGGAGATTTGCCTAAGAAAAAATGTGAAGAGGGAAAAGTAAAGGCAAGTATTTTTGCGAACTAACCAGTTTGCTCTGCATATACATTTGTGCCGAGCCTATCCTTTTTAACGCTTCAATGTCTTTCATTGCTTCCAAATCCGGGGGGTTTGAGAAATGAAGGGCCGATGAAGATGAGTGAATGACTCGTGCTCCGCCATTTTTCGCTGAAGCGCAAAGGAGAGGATGAAGGGATTTGGTGAAAAGATAATGCCCAATCACGTTGGTCCCAAATTGGCATTCATACCCATCCGTAGTGAGTTGGTTTATTGGGGTATTCATGACACCGCTATTGATAGATGTGCATGGTGAGTAACAAAATTTAACCGTGTGAAAAACTGACCCGTTATTGAAAAGAATGTCAACTTTTTGTTCTTTGCTATTGACGGTAAAAAATGACTAATCGTCAGCCTTGGAGATTTACAAGAAGAAACTTACTCACGATTCAATTTCACGAGCAGCATTTTTAACAGACTTCAAATCACCTAGATCCATTTGCACAAACATGACTTCTTTGCCTGTCGCTTCTTTCAAGTGGGAAATCGCAGCCAATGCGCGTTCCTTAGATCGACACACAATGTACACCTTTGCGTTCTTTGACAGAAGAACCTAAGCATCAAGAAGAAAGTTTTAGCGTAATGTCGATCATAAAAAGCGTGAAAAAAACCTTTGCTGTTTCATATCCAATTCCAGAATTTCCTCCTTGTTATCAAACATTACACCATGACTTAAAAGAAACCAGGATTATCGTGAGATTTTTTTTACCAGTTATAACGACCACTTTTCCAGTCATATCCGGGATGTCTTCGACGCTAAAGGTAGTTTTGGATGGAAAACCTTCAGAAAAATAGTTGAATAACGCGCCCATCCTTTAGCTCAATAGCTCAATAGCAGAGAGTAAACGCAAAATATCCGCTACGGTCTCTGTTGACCGAAACAACATCCTCTGTTTGACTCTGTTTGAGTGGATGAGAGAATCTACGCGGAGCGCCGATCGGAGTGTGGATATGGAGCCGAGGTGCAAGCTCCCTGCTAAAATGGCGCGGTTCTCTCCTTTTGATTTCACAGACTGAATACTGGGTGTTTACAGCACCGTTTACTTCGCATAATTTCATCGTTCCACGTCAATAACAGCTGATAAACAGGGCGTAAACTGTAATTGTCCTGTTCCGTTTTTTGAGCGATAGAGGACCGTGCAGCCTGACGCTCATAAATCTCTTGGTAGCTTTTTTTTTCATTTGTCGCGGTGATAATAATCCCTTTCTAGAACTAGAATGAGAAAATATTGGTGTCCGTGTAATCCCATCTGGTTCTGATGGTTCAATTGGTCAATGGGCTGCTCGCAAGGTCTCGTAGTACCGAACTGGACCCATCACCAGCGTCAACGTCAACGTGTGGAGAGCAACCAGCTAGCGGAAAAACACAAAAAAATGGTTTATATACAAGATAATGCATCTACTGTATCTTCAAAAGAGGTAAACAAGAAAAATAGCGTTTTGACTTTTCACTAACTTGAAATGACGAGTGCACGCTCTTCAACTTGAAGATCCGAAGTAGTCCGTAGTCAACCTCCGTAATTCTCTCCTCGATTCACCGTGTTCTTCCCACAAACTGTTCAATCTCTTTTTCAACTCTTCGGCCTTCTCCCGCTTCCGTTGACCATCAAGTCCCCAAGCCTTATCCATAATATCCAGGAATTCTTCTTCAACGGCTTTCATCGTCCCTCGCGGGGTTATTCCTCTATATAAAGGTTTCAGACCATTCCCCGTGCGTACCTCGATCAACTCATATGCGACCTGTAATTTCAAGCTAATGTATGCAGCATTCAAAGGCTGATCCGTGTCAATAGGCCATGCAATCCTGGTTTAGATATTGAGGTAATTGTGCTCCCGTTAGCTGTGGTAAAAGATATCATTATACTTACATGGGTACCCCATGGTATAGTGCTTCCATCACGCTGTTTTGACCACAGTGCGTCAAGAACCAACCAGTCGCCTAAAATTCCACATTTTTAGATAGGGGGGTAACCGCGAGGATAAGGGGATGATAATACCTTGTGCTTCAGAACGGTATTTTGTGGTGCCCATGGAGTGATCATGGCGGTTTCTGAGCTCAACAGGCTAGAGCGCAAAGACTGTGGCATAACCACTCGTTGATCGTCATGTGATAGTAGCTAAGTTTACAATCAGTTTATATCGGAATTTATAGAAAAGAGCAGAACAAGGTTACCATAGGTGTATTACTGTTAAGCAGAATTTCAAGAATCTTCCAACTTGCTTCAAGATTAGGAGGCCAGAATACTGACCCGAATGAGATCTGGATATGGATGAGTTGTCAAACTCAAGTCAAAACGTTCATCTCCAAAAATAACTCACGTAAATAAGAGATTTTTCTCCGTGTTTTTCTACAATCCGATCCAAGAAGGCCACAACTTCTTCCTTGTCCGGAGAAGGTTCTCTATCAATTTGTTCCGCTGTTGTGAGACCTAGCGGTCCAATGACATAGAGTGGTCGATTAGTTTTGGAAAGATGCTCTTCGAGGGCTGCGGTACTTTCAGGTTCAAATACACGAGGGCTAGCAGCTATCACGCCATTACAGTCTTGTAAAGAGCTAGAGGAGCGGGTGGGTTTTATTGCGGACCTCTTATAGTTTCTGCACCTACTCATAAGACTGAGGGCCAAATTTCTTTAGAAGCCTCAACACGACAGGCTGTAATACAGTGAAGTAAATTATAATTTTCTGAATTTGAGGTCAGAAACGTGCATACTGAAATCTGGGGGACGATCTCATAATCGTATATGGGGAATAACCCTGGTATATTGACGACAGCACCCTCATTGGGTTGATAAAACTGAAAAGTTTCAGAAAGACGCAACTACAAGGATAATTATCTCACTTTGATGAGTACATCTTCTATCGGTTCTCCAGTTTCTTGAGACATGCGTTCAGCTTGGGCAGGAACGTCCCCACGTACCAGTATACGTAAAATCATAGAGGTGCTACCAAAAGAGAAAGCCAATATAGGAACAGGCTGGGTTATTCGACGGACCACTTTCATAATGTCACCAAGGAGAGGCTAAATAGTTGGAAATGAATGGATTGTCATTTTCTTCTGCCGAATGTTACAACTGAACGCTGTTACTCACGTCCACCATGCACACTTCAGGAGGGTTTATTGGTGGTAATACGTCTCCATTCAAGTTCTCGTAGGAAGAATCCGAGGCCAGCGCGAAATAAAACGTCTCAAACTCGCTGGTAAACGTCCGAAAGTTTTGATCGGGGTGGACATGAGGTCCTATTGCGATGATCCTATTTTATTTTTGGTGAGTTATATTACTTAAAGGAAGGAATGCAGAAGTGAATTAACCTGAGTTTGTTTCGCAGTAATCGGTCTTTTTCATCAGTGAAATGTTGCTCAACCTGTTTAATAATATCCGGTTGCAAACTAAGAGCGACCGGAAATGTGATTGTGAGATTGGGAGTCTCTTTAATCAAATTTGCCCCAAAAGTAATTGCTGGCCTTAAATGTCCTTTGGAGTAGATGAAAACATGATGACTTTGATCTGTACTCGATAAGAAAGAAATAACTCACCCCATCTTGGAACAACAGCGAAGAGAATATGTCGTTCAGTGTGGGCTGGCATTGATGCGGAGAAAGATAAGTATTAGAACTTATTACACCTTTTGGCTTTATATATATGGTATACTCCTATTCTATTATCGATTACTTTGACTGCAGACATTTGGGCACTTTATACCTCTCAATATAGTGATGTATGGGACCATTGGCACTGGCATTTTGACGGGCGCTGGAAGTTTCAGTTCCTTCTTCTTGGCTAAGAGAGAATTGAATTCTATCAATAGGTTGTACCAATTGAAGCCTATTCCGGGTAAGCATGGGAAATTCCTTTACGATTTACATAAATACAGCATGTGACGTGGCACGCATTGTAATTGAACACGAGAGTTTTTTTACATCCACCGTGTCAGGTCCCAAGTACTCTCAGTTTATTGCCAGCTCCGACATCATGGTCAAGTCAAAAGGGTTTTGAGTATAAAGAGAAGTTGAGGATTATTATCATGAATGAGTGAACTACTATCCCCGTAAGTAATACATTGTACACATTTCCCCTAGTCTGATCAGGCTCTTGTTTATATGGTGCGCCTTTCCACGATCTGGCAGTTTATTGACCCGAGTTTTAGATAGATGTACCGCCGCCTATGATTTTGAATACCGATGGCGTATCGGAGAATGTGAATATGAACCGACAGCGATCAGGAAATGGCATCTGAAACAGCGCCAGTATCTCATGTTTCGTGAGACGCGTCATCAGTGTAAATCGCCTAATTCGCTATTTATCTGTAGTTAAGCAATTGCAAGGACTGCAACAGGCAACATTCACTGGCCTATGTCTGAGTCCATGAATAAAAGCGACGTCGTTAATGTTTCAGCTCCCACTGGTTTGCGACGGTGAACTACAATAAATACCCCGTCCGAGTTGCCTCCTGCCACGTCTTCTTTCACATGCTTGAAGAACAAATTTCAAGGAGGGAAACTCGGAAAACTCCGTTCAAAGACGAGGCACATACGTGTTTGAAGACTAAGCTTTTGAAAATAAAGGTTTTGATACATATTTATGTAATTCACCGTTCTGTCTGACATCAATGTGTACATGGCGGCTAGGTCATATTTCAAGTAATTCGGATCCAGTTCTATGTAAAAACGTCAGATAATTACTATTCTCATGAATGACCAAATCACTTACTGAACACTCAATATGTAAAACATATAAAAGTACATATAACAATGTATAGATAATACACTCGGTGACCGGTGACGCCGTATCTGAATCTAATCCTCGCGTTCACGTTTACTAGTACTTTCACCACGCGTCGAGTGCCATTCAGGAAAGTCCACGTCGTCGTTGTCTATATCGCTCCCATCGTCTGGAAGATCATCTTTCACGTAAACTAAGGTAATGGAATGCTCAAGTGGACTGGGGGGTATCTCTGGCACCGCATTCAAGTTTTCGACGGTTGACTTAAGAGGATTGATTACAGATCGACATCAGTATGCTGTTTTTGCGGTCCAAAAAATAAAAAGAAAAAATATTTACGGATGATTTTTCTCCATATTCGACTAAATTATCCAGCGAGTCTCTTTTTAATTCATGACCTTCATCATTCCATAGAACATGTCTAGGTAAATGCTGCTGGTACGATCTTTAAAATTTCTCCCTCCAAGCAGGAAAAGATAAGCATGCACGTACCTCTGAAGCAGGGCCAGCGTTGTTTTCATTGACAATTTGAGTGTTATCCCCGTATGATGGCTGCTCTCCTTCATCTGCCAGTGGTTGAGTACTATCTGCCGCCGCCGCCGCTGTCAAATTGAAAAGTTCCAAAAGCTTTGGCAAGTTGACAAAATCTTCTAAATCTTTTAATCTGGGATCAGAAGCTTTGAGCGCGTGGTCGATATTGTTTATCTTGATGAACTGCCGGAGAACTCTGCCGCGAAGCTCATCGGCTCTTTCTCGACTCAGTGCAGTGGCGCTCGGAGGGATGATTGGTGGAGGTGGACCCTGGGAGAGCATAGAAGGAGCGGGTGACGGATAGATGGGAGCCGTGGTCACTGGAAACAAAGTACCACTTCCGAACTCTTTATGAGTTGGCATCGGATCGCTACCACTGTCATTTTTCGCGGTAGGGGAGGATGCCCTCGCTTCTTCAGCACCCTGAAAAAAAAAGAAGAAAAAAGGTTTGCATAACTGTTGTGTCTTGAAAGGGGAAAGTGAAAGATGAAAAACAGGTCTTACTGGGGTAGGGACCGACCATAAGCTAATACGCGGCGGCTTCTGAGACTGAGAGCTTGGAGAGTGTGTGTGAGCCGGGTTATTCACATCACCAGTCGGTAAAGGCGGGACATATGTTGAAAGGTGAGATGGTGGTGGTGATAGTGGAAATTGCGTAGCTACAGGCGGGGGTGCTTTGCGTGGTGATGGGAATAGCGATGAGGCTGATGATGAGGGCGATGATGGAACATCTTTAGGAGAAGCTACAGGATCTGAAGGGTGTTCGTGATGAGGTGAGATGAGTGGTGGGATGAATGGAGATGGGGGAGATATAGATTTTCGATGAGGCCGTGCAGGATCACCGAACTGGGCACCCGGTTTAAAGCGAACTTGTTTGTTGGAATCTCGACTATCTTTGTCTCTAGTCGTGGGCAACCACACGGGTGGCGAACGTGGTCGTGGTCGGTCGATGGAACCCCGTGGATCAGGAATGTGTGGGCGCTGAGGAAAGGATGAAGGGTTGTAATAAGGTGTAGATGTCAAGAGCGCGGGATTGATATATAACGTCAGGGCGGGTTGTTGATTTGGATACGCAGGATGGTTCTGGAAAGCAGGCGATAGTGGCCGAGGCGGTGGCGGAGGTTGATAGTCAGCTGGATTGATGGGTGGTGGTGGCGCTGGACGAAAACCGTACGGGGCTACGGATGAATTTGACCAAGGTGGCTGCTGCCAATACGGCTGTGGTGGTCCCGGCGGTGGCGGCGGGGGGTATGCGGGAGCTGGAGGGGCCCAAGCCGTTGCGTCGTATTGCGGTGGGTAATATGACGGATCGTAGCCTCTACGAGATGGCGATGATGGAGGTGAAGGGTAGCCATAATAAGGATAGTAAGGATAGTTTGGGTAGTAAGGATAAGGTGTACTTGTATATGATCTTTTCGGGGCGTAAGAGCTACTGTGATGGGATTTGCGCGAGAAAGGCTCTGGCCATGGTCTGGGACTCCATGTGTTGGGATTATCTGAGGCTGCAGCATAATACGCCATCTCCGCTCGTTATTTCGTGGTGGCAAAGAAAGTATCAAAGCATCATTTCCGCAAAGCGCCTATTAGCCGATGTCGCTCGCTTGATACGGTTTTCTTACATCTGATTGACAAGAATACACGTTCTTTTTTGCTTGTACATATTACAGACTGTACCATACTCTACTTGTAAAATTTATAAATTAACGACCCAGGTTGATTATCTGAACCATCATGGCATGGTTCTTATATATAACGGCTCAACACTTTTCGTTTCCAGAAGCTGCTCAGCAGCGGTCGGACTACTCTCGTTCCTTTCGTAAGGACGGTCCCCAAAACTATCCTGTATAGAGCGATGAAAACGATCGATCGCCTGGAAAACAATATGCATTGACCCAGTCGTTGTTGACCATATCATTGTTTGAGTCATGTCCGATCCAATGGCTTGTGCACTACATCGACGACGCAGTTCAACGGTAAATTGACAAACAATGATCGCGGCTAGACTGTACATGCCAAATGTATGTTAAACTTGATTATGGTAAAAAAGATGATCATCACGTACGCGCTCTGCAGTGTGTTCCAAAATTCGACGGGGATTGTGGTCTAGTAGTAAGCGTCATTATCATTTAAAGGGCATGAGCGGATCACCCCTGCTTACAATGTTTTTCTGTGCAAGTCTCAGTAAAAGCTATTAAGAGATAATAAAAATAACATACCGCAACTAAGAAAAGATTTACCGCTCCAGCTATAGTGACATATCTTATTAATGCTCAGCCTCAACACATGAACATTGTGAACTCCCAGAGCACTCACAAGTACCGTAAAGCACCTGCCAAAAAAAAAAAACAATTTCATGTCAAAACTTGCTATGGTCAATGCCACAAGTTTAGTACCTTGTTTCAGTAAAACCTGCGCTATCGGACTATTTGACTTTCCCCCATGATATTCCCGTTTGAAGGTATCAAAGGTGGCATGTACTATTATCGCCGAAACGATTGTTTCTATGACCAACGTCAATATATTCTGACTCAGCGTTACTAACAAAAGAAAGAAATTGATTTTTAATTCTTCTTAAATATAACAGCGAAAAATCGAACCAACGTTTACTGTAGTCTACGCTTATTATCACATTCATCGACGGTCTTATCGAGATGCAGCGTACGACAAGACCAGCTTGGACGATACACCCCGGAGCAAGTAAGATGGCTAACAAAATATTAACGTCTTATTTAGCAGTTCCTTCCATCATAACAGAGATAAGAGGCGTACGTATGATTGATAACACTACCGCAGCACAAAATACAGACCCGAGAACTCCGGTCGCGATCCATTTCAAGTTAGAATATCTTGCCACTGCAATTGCACGAGCGATGAATATACCTGATAATGATCCGGGCGTTGGGTATATAGTCTGCATTTGTACCAGTACTTCAAACTCACCCTGAATTCCAATATATCCAAGAATCTCAAAGACGTATCCCGCGTATGTAAAAGAATTGCAGGCGCTAGATTGAATATGTACATCTATCAAAAGGGGGTAACTGGGAAGGGATATTGTTGAGATTCTCACCTTACTCCCTGTTTTCGTTAGTTTTTTCTATTAATAGAGAATATGAAAAGAACAAGCTGACTGACCTTGGTAAACACTGGCATCAGACCGACTATGAGCGAAACGAGCGTTGCGTATTGGGCGAGGCAATAAAGCAAGGTGGCAATGGTGAATTTTTCACCCCATATGTACTTCTTTTCACGATCGAATGAGATAACGATGCTATACGTCAACAGAGCTAGCAGCGTGAAAAAATATATAGAGAGAGTTTAGGCGGGAATGTTATTTAAGAAATGTTGGTGACACTCACCGATGCCTGCGAAAAGTGAACGAGCAAATGTATAACTATTATTCCGTTCCGAACGGATATATCAGTAAAAACTTATTATTAGAAAGAAGATGAATTGTGGAAGATTTTTGTACCTTGCTAGAGCAGACTGGGATGCGCTACTCATATCCATATCCATGAACAGAGAGGGATATAGAGGAAGGAATTTCGTCAGAATTCACTGTAGATGTACGTGTTGCCAGCACCAAATATATATATATATATATATAATACTTGGTCCTATTGTTATTTTGATCCTTGTTCTTAGTGGAGCGTTCAGTTACAAAAGTCCTATTGGATGAACTTTGACAGATCCTTTATACTAAACGCTCTGGAATCTTGGTCTGAGATTCTGGTCCCGGTGAGTATTTTGTGAGATCAGGATCAAACTTTTTTGCCAAGTTCAGCGCTGTGCATAGCCCTCTTCAAAATTCAAAGGAAGAATACCGCCCACAATATGACTCTCCATAATTTCAGGTGAAAATGAAATGAAAAGCTTCTCGAAGACGACGATGAGAGGATTTCGATTCCGATTTCGGGGATCAGAATTCTAGCTTTTTTGATTAGTAGCGCTCATGAATCAAAGAAGGAAAAAAAAACATTGAGATGGCCTTTTGCGTTGCTTATCGCGTGATAGGTGTGTGTTATTGCGGGAACACGTCATTCACACGCGGCTGGCAGCACAGCACTGTCATCGGCTCATTAGCAAGACGTCACGATTTCGGATCGGGTCATTTATTGTTCTGTTGATCAGTGCAGACGTTTTGAAATCGGTTCAGCTTGCCATGAGTTTGTGAAACGATTCCGAACTCATGAATCCAATATGAAGTTTTTGCTGGCAAAAAATTGTTCAACGAACATTTTGACGATGTGAAAAGGAGTCGTTAACTCACTTTTTTTCCTCCTTATCAGAGAACCGAATATATGGAATATGTCTGTATGTATGATGATACGTGTTGACACTAGTAGCTTACTTGGCAGCTTTTTTTGATGTCTTTCCGTTTTGGGAAGCTTAGCACTACCACGACTAGGACTATTTGCGAACGGGAGCGGAAATTGCTTCTCAACCTGCGACTTGCCTGCGACGATATCGTGGACCACGACAATCGGATTAACTGATGGGGGCAAAACATAAAATAAAATCATGGTTCAAAGGTAAACACCCTTTGAAGTCAAAGATGTGTTTTACGGAAATCGCGTACCTGCGCTCATCCTCGCTAATTAGCCCCGCCATCGGCCTTCCCCTGTCTCCTCGAACGCATATCATATATATCAGTGCCGATCATTTCTAGTTTGTATACTCGGGGCTGTGCATAATGTACATACCTAGTACAAACCAGCACATGTGGTCTTCCTGAGAAATTGAATCAGATATTACAGAAGCATAATTATATTCTCGGAAATTTACAGTTCGATTATTATTGTTGAGTGAAACATGTTGGCCTGACTCAGCCGCAATCGCATATGACTGTGTGATTTGGACCCATCAGGCTCATCACATATAGGAAACCATTTGATCAGGAACCAGTTGAGGGCTGGACAGCCATAAATAAACTACGATGTCAATATACGATCCATATTCTCAAAACAAAAACATTGGAATCTGACCGTTAAAAATTAATCTATCAACTTTCACGACAACCGATGATGAATCAGATATGACCTATGCAACTTTAATCCGGTCTAGTACTTACTAAACGCCGGCGAGGTCGAATAGGAGAATCGAGATTCGAGACTGGTTCAACCGAGCGCGAGGCAGTATGAACATTGAAATATTGACGCGTGACGCGTGACGTATGATTTGGTTTTGATTTGATTTTGACTGTATAAAGTATGATTCGCGTTGGCTTGCTTGTTGTGAACGCGCAGAGCCAGACAGAACTTTAAAAAGCTGCCCAGTATTGGCGGGCCGGCGGCTGGCCAATAGCGAGTGAAGGATTTTGTTTTGTTGTTCGGATATACATTAAAGAACCAAGACGAGTTTCGGAACATACTTTAAAGTTCCATATTCGGTCCGCAGTGTCTGTCTTTTTTCCGCATGACGACAAGTTGCAATTGTAGTTGTTTCTGTCGCGCGCCCGTCGTCATTGACAGCAACAGCAGCTTGGCGACAAGTGACGAAGGTGTGACTAATATTACGTGTACTCTGGTTCGGCAAAGCTCGTTCCACACTCCGATTAAGGCTCCGAACCTAGCGATCTTCTACGATGAAAATTAAAATTGTTCTTAAAAGTCGTGCCAACTGGTTGACCACGTTTGTGCGACTACGTTGTAACACTCTGTCCCCAACTCACAACACTGTTGGTCCAGTGGTGAACCGAAACAGATGCTTGGTCGATTCCCATACGAAATATTCAGAGAGATTATCAGGTTCTCAACTACCCACCATTTATCCCTTACTTCATCCTTCCAATTCGACGAGATAAATCTACCTCCGATCAACGCGACACATGTCTGCCATTCATGGAGAATCGCACTTTTGTCTGACCCGACTATGTGGACGTGCATCATGCTCTCTTGCAGGACCAAATTCTACCTGCATCAATTGGTCGAAATACTTTCTCGTTCCTGCTCCGCCCCATTGAACGTGCTCATCGACCTCGATCAAAATAAAATTGTCGCAGACCCGCTTAATAAGCTCGAGCTACGAGACATGCTTACTTGCGTTTCGCGACAAATGCCCAGATGTCGACAGCTCTTGGTTTCTATCCCGAAGGAGTTTGCATCTTTGGTCCAATCCCTTAGCAAACCCGCCCCTATGTTACGAAAGTTCTATCTCGAGGTCAAAGTACGGGAAAGCTGGAGCGATCTTGATCAGGGACGAAGTGATACACTTGGAAAAATTCACGATGCTCTGTTTTCTGGACATGCACCCAATCTCGAGCATGTACATCTCCAAGTATCCCGCGGTTTGAAAGATCTCCATCTATCTTTACTCAAAGATTTAACAAACCTCCATCTTTATTTTGAGTTTGATGCCCACATCGACTGTGACATAATGCTGGATATTCTTCGATCATCACCTTCTCTTCGTGTCCTAGACATTTCGTTGCATGGTTTGGATCAAACAGAAATCGCCTTATCGAAGCCTTCCAACTATCGGATTCCCTTACCACGTCTGCAAGAGCTAAAACTTCACACCGTTTCAAGGGTGGATATTCTGAACCTCCTTCTGGAGCACCTCGATTTTCCGATAAATAGTGTCAATTTTGATATCACATGTGGTATTTCCCGCTCCGAGATCCCCGATTCCTCGTCTTTAGCGTGCTTCCTTGAACAACAATCTTTCACATGTCTGTCGATCTTTCCCAGTAGGTATCAAACAAGCGTGGAATTCTCTGAAAGGATGGATAAAGCGCCCGCTCAGGCTGGTTCGGAATTCAAAATAATATCTTATCCCCCTGGCGTTTTCACGAAGAATCCGTCCATATTTCTGCGATTAATCAATCCGTTAAACATTACACATCTGTCCCTTTCGGATCCTATCCCAAAATCAGCAACACTCAGGAGTATTTTCGTTGCGCTAGCGAATCTGCAATCCTTTTGCGTCTCTCATGTGTTCGAGGATGGTGGGGATGATGACCCTTCGCTAGGCTTTTTAATGTCAACGTCTTACTTCAAAGCATTGATGCTGAGATCATCGCGGCGTTCAAACCTCCATGGGAGAGCAGGTGCGGTGTCAAATGAGGTTACGAACCTTGTAACGAGCTTGGAATTGGACGAGACTGCCACTGCCATCCGAGCACCCTTGACACTCGGACTCCCTTGTCCCTCTTTGCGCATGTTCGAAATAAGGCTATCTTTCTATAAATATTCGACAACATTAGATGAAGCCTATCTCCGAGCACTGGAGTGGTGTTACCGGGTTCGAGAACAAGCTGGATGCCAAATCCAGTTCATAGTCATTTTGATTAGTGGGGGTGTCGGCTTAGTAGAAGGGATTGACGAGTGGTTGCATACCCATGAAGGTTTTCCCATGGAAGTCCGAAATGAGATAAAATTAAGGAATCAACGCACAGTATTTTGTAAGTTAATATTTCATAGATAGATGATGCAATTGGATTAAATCGCATTGTGCGTAGAATTTGTCTGAAAAAGAAGAAAAAAAATAACTACTCTTTCGCGAGGCGTGCCGCAGTCAGTGGCAGTGCCTGTATCGACTCAGCTTGATGTGCTGCTTAACAACTTAGTTCTCCTTGAAATATGTCCAATAAGATATCATCATTATTTTCTATACGCACTTCCGCGGCTGCAGCTGAGCGCATTATTCCAAATGGTTTTTAATTTGCTCAAGAATCTGGTCAAATTCTAGTGTTGAACATGCTCCCGGGCGCGTACTAGTCAAGATAATGCAAGGGAAGCAGCAGGAGCATAACGAACTGGGTCGTTAAATGTTCCTTTAATTAATGCCATTTCCATCGTTATGCAGTGGTTTATTTTCTTCAGTCATGTTTTTTCTTGTTGAAATCTAATTTTAACTGTATTTGTAGTACAGTCTAAATGGGGGTCATCGCCCTTTGTTCCATTGTTCCAATGCCCTTGCACGACGTCATTTCGGACTTTCACGACCAATGACGATCAGAAAAACAAAGGAATTAAACATAATACGTCAAAACACGCCAAAAACATATAAATACAACGGATTCTGCCATTAACTGATACATACACATTACTACTACGACTCTGGCTCTGAAGATTCAAATTCAGATTTTTCAAATTCCTCAACGACATCTGGACTTTTCCATTTTTCCTTCTCCTTCATTCCCAGCCGTTGAACATAAAACTCGGGATGACTCTGCTTTTCGTGAGTCTTCCGGACATTGTCCGTCCGCCACACCTGCCCCCTCCAAGCGCACCCTTTAACTCTACACCTCACGACCACCTTGGGTAGCCGTGTCAGCAGGACGGCATCTTCCTCCCGAAGCCATCCCTTGTTAACGAGGCGTTGTTCTTGTCGAGCATGCGTCGCGAGATGGCGGTACCGCCCACGTGGTACTGGGTTGGTAATGATCCTCGCGCAGACCTTGCCAGTCTCAAGGTCTCTGTATCGACACTTCAACCCATCGAACGAGGGAACAAAGAACGCTTCTTCAGGACATTTTCCGTCGTAGGATGAGGTATCCGCTTCGATGGGCGCGGCAGGAGGAAGGGGGCTGCCAGAGTTGGCAGGTTGAGCGGAACTACTAGAAGGCGAGGTTCCCTTGGGGCGCTTAGAGGGTCTCGCTGTTCGCGCAGTGCCAACTTCCTCTTCGCGTTGACGTTTGCGTGAAGACTGCGCTTGTTTTGCTTTCTCTAATAACAAAAATTAGCATATATTACGGGAGACGGATACTGGAGAAAGAGTTTCTTACTATTTTTCGAGCTCCCCTGAACAAATGGAGCCCGGTGATCTCCAAGTCGGGTGGTTGAGCGAGGCTGTTTGTCGCCATGAAGGTCGACGTCTATACGTGAAATTAAATTTTTGTTCGTGAAACGATGTTTACGCTTCAAACTCACTGTTTTTAGTTTTGAATAGGGAACTTTGTCCTTGCTTCAATAGCTGAAAACAGCATAGTCAGAGATTTGTAAACGGAGAAAAAAAACACAATTTACTTCATAATCCTCGGATTGTAATTGAATCCCGTACTTCTTCTCAATATATTGAACGGCCTCAGATTTCCGTTCTGAAGGCCGATGATGTACATTGAGAGAATTATGGGAAGCATTTACCTGCTGGGTACACGGTTAAGAAAGTGTGGAGATTTGAAAGAAAATATAACACATACCAGATCGGATTGGGAATCCGTACTCATATTGATAGACTCATAGTACTCGTCATCCGTAGAACCCTCAGCGTCAGGGTCATCAAAATATTCTTGCACCGGCTCAATTAAAGGATTAAAATTGGCCGCTGATGATGCAGCGGTATCGCCGGAATTTTGTTGTTGCTGAGGAAAGACGTTCTCGGGATGATATGGTGCTTGAGAAAGATTATGGCGATTGGCGTTCACCAATGGTCGGGTGTTGTGCGTGTTATGAGTGAACGCAGGGCAGTGATCCGTTTGAGAAACCAGTTTTTGGGTAATATTTTGACCATTCGAGTGCGGCATTGGGATTCCGATGTGTTGGCGATTCTGAATCGAGTTTATCCCACAGTAAGGTTCCGCACGAAGGATATTGGGTGTCTTGGGGTTAAACATCGAGAGGTCCGCGCCAGTGCAGACGGGCTTATTCTCGTTCTGAGATGGTATATCACGACAAACGTTCGGAAGATGTGAAGTCCGAACGTTGTCGGCTAACCGTGATGCATTATTTTCTTGACGAGGAGGGGTGTTTCGGAGATTCGAATTGGTAAACGGAATCGCTGAATGACGTGGATTATTAAAGGCTAAAATTTGGCCTATAGTGATTCCAGATATTATAGATGGACCTTGGTGAACTACTGTACTATGAGTGGGGTATTGGGAGTGGGAATCATTGGTGTTTGGAGGATTTGAAGCGACTGGGTAATCACCGGGAACCTGAGACGTCGAAAATATTTGGTCAGAGGCTAGTCAATGACTTTCGTTGATTGAAGCGCGTTGAACGCACCTGTGCGCCTTGGTATTCAGCACTCGTTTGAGGGGCTCGGTGCGCGACTTGGCCCGGGTGCTGAGGATGAATTGTTAAGTTGTAAGGAACGGAAGTTGGAAGCTACGAAATACGTTAAATAGGGCATCATACACGCGTTGCAGCTCTTGGGGAAAAAAATATACCTCATTTGCATGGCTTCTATTCTGGGCATTTTCTGCGACAGCACCCTGAGCGATGGTGTTCGCAGGGATAACAGTGATGTAATCTGGAGGAAATTCGAGAAACCTATTCTGATTGGTGTAAGGAATGAACGTGTTCTGGTGGGCATTGCGCCCGCAGGTATGTGTTGGTGCGCCTGCCTGAGGCTAATCATAAAAAAACGCGTCAATACAAAATGGCCTAGAGGTGATAATAATATTCAAGTTCCTACCTGGATAGTGGAAGAACCGCTATTGAATTGCATGGTTAATATTCAACAAGTAACAGTTGATGTAGAGAGGAGAATGAAATTTTGTGGCTGAAGAAGTTGGAAGGAGGGATGTGCGATGTGATGGAGGAAAAGGAATAGGTTTGAGGAATATATATATGACAAGGAGCCATGTCCTTTTTTTTTCTTGGACGGGGAAATGTGTTGTTCACCGGACGATGTAGGTTATGTGGTCAAATCGATTGTGTCCTTCAGACTCGGAGTGGGCAGCCATGAGGAATATTGGCTTCCTTGAAGGTCCAAGCTGGTACCAAACGATTCACCTTTACATTGGGGACGCGAGGGTAACGAGATGAAAAAAGATTCTTAATAATACTTTGGGAGGCGCGAACGCAAATTTCCTAACGCCAACTGTGGACCCTTCCGTGATACTCAATAATTTTGACAGTGTCGTGCAAATCATACGGGCTAAGGAAACATTATCGCATCTCACTTTCAAAAGGGCGATCAGGATTGCATTTTGCGGTTTTGGTGGGAATTTGTTGAGTTCCTAAAGATTATCAATAAGAGGTGGGCGAAAACTTGTTGGGAAGACATAACGAACTATGTTTTGAGAAAAAAAGGATTCGCGGACCCAATAAATTAGTTTTGATACTCTTATAAGATGGGTGTTGGTCATCCCTGAGCAAGTATGGTGGGCCCACGTAATCGCTACATCTCTATATTGAGACAACACACTTTTTCTGACCTTTGTCCTCTAAAATGGCCGTTCTTGACGGTACCATATGAAAAGGCGGCACTGTAATTATCTGCCTTTTGAAGAGTCTGAGACTTATATAACGACTGAAGAAATGAGATAATCTTGCCATTCAAAGTAGGACAACGGCAATCACCTATGTCGAAAGTATGGTGTCAATCGGCGTTGACGTTGAGGTTGAGGACCGAACAGTTTCAGTTCCGGCCATGTTTTGGGTGCAAGAGACGGAGTTTCAAATTTTCCTGCTCTCATCCCGCTAGTCTCAGTGCCAAAGTATCTATAGCGCATGGGAGGAAACGTGGCAGGTATAGTAGTTCTCAACAATATTCTAAGCTAGAACCAAAACTCTTTTTTATCCACAGTTATATTGGTCATCGACATCTGGATGATCAGATTGAGAGATAGAGACCAGAACTGTGTTACGTCGTAGAACAGGTAAAAGCGCGTTTCCTCTACTTGTCCTCATTCCGCCTCAAAATTCTTCAATTTAGGCATCCACCCGAATGTTACGAGGTACCTCTTTGCGTGACTAGAATGAGTACAATGCAGTATACATCTGCAAGGAGCCCATTCGTAATTCGTATACGTATGTACCTTCTTTAACCCCAGCACACATATTATCTTACATCTTCCTAGACTAGAATGCGGGCACTCTTCATGCCGTTAATTTTTGCGCAAATGCTGGCTGATTTGGACCTTAATATTGCATTCTACTTCATAATATGACTGATGCAGTCTCGATCGACGAAGAAGCGACCACGTCATCGACCTTGCAAGATCTCCGGCATCGTCATCCGGACTCGTTGACGGTCCATCAGATATGCATTGTCGGAAGTGTAGACAAACCGCCACGGGACATTCCGTGTTGGACTAAACACTACGAAACAGAGTTGACACCTTGCGACCTTCACGGCTTTCATCGATGACTTAACTGAAGAGGAGGGAGAAGAGATGGTGTCGACCTCAGACGAAAGGGTGCATGGAAGGTTGTCTTTCCGTCTAGTGCTGATGTGTTGGTGGCTCAGCGAGAAGAAGTACCCAGGCCCAGTTCTTTTTATATACACCGCCCCTTCGAATGGCATTTACTAACAACATTGTACGGAAAGAAACGCGGGCTGAGGGTGTACGATCCTATCCGTGGAGCTCTTAATGGAACAGAGAGCAGCGAGAACGTTAATCACATTCTCGTTCTTCGTCGCCTCCGAATGAACACGCATCCAGACCAAGTATTACTCGGACTCGCTTAAATGTGATTGTTGATTTTGATATCACAGATGAATGCTTTCGATACTTTCATGTCGTCGACGCCTCCGTCTCCCGTTGTAATGTAAAACGGCCCTACGTCAGTCTCGGGGAGCAGATGTAGTATTAGCCAATGAGGCAAAAAATGTCCAATTACCCGTCTATGCGGCTCGGCGTGAGAGTGTTCGCTTGTATATAGGCGATAATTGAATCGGAACTTCAAAAATACTTTATAGTTGCACAAAGTTGTGTGTTTATGAGTGTGTTTACTCGCGATGCCTTTCCTTCAACTTTTACCTTCAGAGACCCTAGATAACATCATTCACCATGTCGAAACTCCAAATGACTTATTTCACTTCGCCTTAACTTGCAAACATCTACGCGACTTGATTATTCCAACATACCATTTGCATCTCGCCAGTATCGGTTGCAGTGTCGCAGACACTTCCTCGACATTCTGGCAAATACTGTCGGCGTCCCCTCGATTTCGCGCTATGGTTCGCCATATAGAAGTCTGTGAAACTCAGTTTCTCCCACAAATTTCCCTTATTCGATAATCACCTATCGTCTTTATGGATAAACAATTCGTTACGGAATGGGCGGACTCAAAATTCCAGTTACCTCGTACGGATCGGTCTAATTTCGAAAACTTCTTTCAGTGTCTAGGCGGTCTAGTCAATTGTCAATCTGTCACCCTTTTCGAGTCATTCTCCCAAAACGAGTATGAAGACATTTTCACGTTCATTGCGATTAACTTATCGAAAAATCTCCAAACACTGGTCATCAAAAATTTTGAACGGCGCAGAATTGAAGAAGAGGAGTACGTACCACGATATAAATTTTCGGTAGGCTGCTTTGCTATGACCATCAGTTTTAATCCTCATGATGAAATAGCCAAAAATACCTTGCTCTTTTAATCGTTTGACAACATTCCATATCGATCTCGACTTACTCGAATGTGATTTCCTGCAATTAAGAAGAATGTTAAAATCACTTATTCTCGACTGCTCAACACTGATCAACTTTGCCTTAATGCTGACGTGTTGGCAACTATCATTCACCTGGGCTTCTTTGCTGAAGAGGGCCAACTGGCCGTCGTTAAAAAGTTGAAATTGAAAGAGATAGAGCTCTTCAGTGAGAATAAAAGACGCGCACTGGACATATACATATCTTTCTTGGAAAGACATCCACAAATTGAATGTTTACTCTTGGAGAACCTTGATGGCGAGGATGATTTGGAAGCCATATTGCAATCCCCCCTTCCACCCCACGTGCTGCCTCGCCTCAGGTCACTTCACTCTGACTTCCCACTCCACTCGGATATCTTACCTCGTCTTCATCATATCTCCTATTTACACATTTTCGATCCCTCCACATATTCTTTGGCTAGTTCTCTCCGCAGCTGCACTCTCTTTCTCCCAGATGATATTATTGATCGTGTCGTTGGGGCATTCCCTCAGCTGGAATGTCTTTATCTCTACCTTCGTTGGTGCTCTTCAGACTGCGCGCCGGATCCATGCGACTGTATCTTTTCGTTTAATCTGCAAGCTATATCGGGGTTGAAAAACCTTACAAATTTAGGTATCCTCGCAAGGAACATAGATGTGTGGATAACGAGCAGCTTAATAGAAGACTTGATCCCATGTCTTCCCCTCCTGTCGTATGTTTATCTTTACATCGATCGACCTTTACAGTGCCAAATTGTTCGAAATGCTGCTACTGGATCTTTTGATCTGAAACGTTGCGAACATTCAATTCAGCTCTCAAAAGGCATAGAGTTCGAAGACATTTTTGATCTCCCTATCAAGGGTAGACCTCTTTGGTAAATCCTCAAGCTTCTATTAATTGACTATCAAAAAGTAGTATGTATATAATTACATAGAATGTGCCGGCGAACGTGTCAACATTGATTGCATTAAGTTAGAGTCTTACTTTACTTTATTGAGTTTGAAGTGTGTTGGAGTGTTCAGAGGGTGGAGGTACTACAATGACTTAAAATATTTGCCATGTCTGAGCGGTAGCGTTTAGTACTAGACTTCTAAGAGACAGAACTTTAAAAACCGCTACTGGCAGCTGACCACTAGTGGGAGAAGTATTTTTTTTTTGAGTTTTCTGTAGAAGAGTTAAGAACATACTTCAAAGCTCCATATTATCCGTAGTGTCTTTTTTTGCGCATTACGACAAGCGTTGTTCGTGGCGCGCGCCGCGCACTGGCGGCCGGTTATCCAACTAGCATCACGTGCTTAAATGGAAGACGCCGAACAGCGGAGGCGAAGCAACGAATTACCGCTTTGTCCACACTTTGTCCCTGCTCACAGCACCGCTAGTCTAGTGGTAGACCGAAAAAGATGCTTGACCGAGTTCCATACGAGATATTCCGAGAAATCATCAGGTTCTCAACTATCCACCTTTTATACCTTACTTCATCCTTTCAATTCGACGAGATAAACTTGCCTCCCATCAAGGCAACCCATGTCTGTCATTCGTGGAGAGTCGCACTTCTATCCGATCCGACTATGTGGACGTGCATCACGCTCTCTTACAGAACCAAATTCCACCCGTATCAATTAGTCGAGATACTTTCTCGTTCTCGCTCCGCCCCATTGAACGTGCTTATCGATCAAAACAACATTGTCGCAGACCCGCTTTTTACACTCATGCTATGCGACATGCTACTCTTTGTTTCTCAACAAATGCACAGATGTCGACAGCTTTTGATTATTATCTCTAAGGAATTTGCATATTTGATCTCGATGCCTTCACAAACCCGTACCTATGTTACAAAAGTTCTATCTTGAGGTCGACGTACGGTGAGACTCGGACGATCAGGAACGAAATGATACACTTGGAGAAATTTATGATGTTCTGTTCTCTGGAGATGCGCCCAATCTCAAGCATGTACATCTCCAAGTTCGCTCCGGTTTAGAAGATCTTCAAATATCTCTACCTTTATTTTGACACCAATACCTACATCGACTGTGACATACTGCTAGACATTCTCCAATTATCACCTTCTCTTCGTGTCCTAGACATTTTGTCGCATGGTTCGGATCAAGAAGAAACCGTCTTATCGAAGCCTTTCAACTATCGGATTCCCTTACCACGTCTGCAAGAGCTAAAATTCTTCGCCATTGCTAGGGTCGATATTCTGAACCTACTTCTGAAGTACCTCGAGTTTCCGATAAAGAGTGTCAATTTTGATATCACGTGTGGTATTTCCCACTCCAAGATTCCCGATTCCTCGTCCTTAGCATACTTCCTTGAACAACAATCTTTCACATATCTATCGATCTATCCCAGTACCTATCAAACCTGTCAAATAAACATGGAATTCTCTGAACGGATGGACAAAAGGCCCGCTCAGGCTGGTTCGGAATTCAAAATAATCTCTTACCTCCCTGGCGCTATCGCGAAGAATCTGTCCATAATTCTGGTCATTCAATCCGTTGAACATCACAAACCTGTTCCTTTCGGCTCCTATTCCAAAACCAGCAACACTCAGAAGTATTTTCGTTGCGCTAGCGAATTTGCAATTCTTTTGCGTCTCTCATGTGTGCGAGGATGAAGACGAGGATGATCACTCTTCGTCAGGCTTTTTAATGTCAACGTCTTACTTCAAAGCATTGATGCCGAGATCATCGCGGCGTTCAAATCTCCATAGGAGAGCAGGTGCGGTGTCAAATGAGGTTACGAACCTCGTAATGAGTTTGAAAATCGACGAGACTGCCAGCCGAGCACCCTTGTCATTCCCTTGTCCCTCTTTGCGTATATTCAAAATAAGGCTGTTTTTCTATGAGCCTTCGACGACATTGGATGAAGCCTATCTCCGAGCACTGGAGAGGTGTTACCGGGCTCGAGAACAAGCTGGATGCCCGATCCAGTTCATAGTCATCTTGGGTAGTGGGGTGTCGGCTTAGCAGAAGGTGTTGACGAGTGGTTGCAAACCCATGAAGGTTTTCCCATGGAAGTCCGAAATGAGTTGGAATTATGGAATCAGTGCTCAAGATAATGTGAGTTAATAATTCCTAGATAGGTGGTGTAATTGAATTAATTTTCGCATTCTACATAGGATTTATCTGAGAAAGACAAGAAAAAGTAACGTTAACTGTTCGTTCGCGTGGCGCACCTGTATCGACTCAACTTGATGTGTCTTACCAACTCGGTTCTCCTTGTAATATGTCCAATAAAATATCATCATCATTTCTATGAATTGACACTTCCGCAACTGCAGCGGGGCGCATTATCCCAACTGGTTTTTAAATTGTTCAGGAGTCTGGTCAAATTCCAGTCTTGAACATGTCCACGCGCGCGTAGTCAAGATAATGTAAAGGGAAGCGGCAGGGGCATAATTTTAATAAATGAGAGGCGCATGAAGAATTGGGTCGTTAGATGTTCCTCTAGTTAATGCAAATTCCATAGTTATGCAGCTGTTTATTTTCTTCAGCCATGTCTCATCCTTGTTGAAGTCTTGCTTTAATTTCAAGCTGTACAATCCGAATGAGGTCATCGCCCTTTGTTCCATTGTTCTGCCCTTGCACGACGTCATTTGGGACGATCCCTTTCACGAACCAATGATTAGAAAAACAAAGGAATCAAACGTAATACTTGAGTCAATATAGACTTAAAACATATAAATACAATGTCCCAGTAATCTACATGAATTCTGCGATCAGCTAGCCTAAGTACATATTACTACTACGAGTCTGGCTCTGAAGATTCAGATTCAGACTCTTCAAACTCCTCAACGACACTTGCATTTTTCTGTTTCTGTTTCTGTTTCCGCTTCTCCTTCATTTCCAACCGTTTAGCATACAGCTCCGGATGACTCTCCTTTTCGTGAGTCTTCCGGACATTGTCTGTCCGCCACACCTGCCCCCTCCAAGCGCACCCTTTAACTTTACACGCCACGACCGTCTTGGGTAGTCGTGTCAACAAGACGGCATCCTCCTCTCGAAGCCGTCCCTTGTTAATGAGGTCTTGCTCTTTTTGAGCATGCGTGGCGAGGTGTCGGTACCGCCCACGTGTTTTGTGGTTGGTAATCACCTTCGTGCAGAGCTTACCGGTCCTAATGTGTCTGTATCGACACCTCGACCCGTCGAACGAACGAACGAAGAAAGCCTCTTCGGGACATTTTTCGTCGTAAAATGAGGTATCCGGTTCGATGGGTGCGGCAGAAGGAAGGGGGTTGGAACTTGCAGGTTGAGCGGAACTACTAGCAGGCGAGGCGCTCCTGAGGCGCCGGGTGGGTCTCGCAGTTGGCGCAGTGCCAACTTCCTCTTCACGCTGCCGTTTGCATGAAGACCGCCCTTGTTTTTCTCCATCTAATAAACCAAAGATTAACATATTACAGGCGATGGATACTCGGGAAAGAGCTTATTACCATCTTTAGAGATCCCCTGAGCAAAAGGAGCTTGATGGTCTCGGGTGATCGAGGGAGGCTTGTCGCCATGAAGGTCGACGTCTATACGGGGAATTAGATTGTTGCTCGTGCAACGATGTTTATGTTTCAAACTCACTGTTTTTGGATTTGGATGTCGGATTTTGTCCTTGATTCAAAAGCTGAAAGCAACATAGTCAGAGATTTGTAACCAAAAAAAAAACACAATCTACTTCATAATCCTCTAACTGTAATTGAATGCCATATCTCTTTTCAAGATACCTGACAGTCTCAGATTTCCGCTCCGAAGGCCGTTGACGCACATTGGGAGAGTCATGAGAAGCATTCACCTGCTGGGTACACTGTTTGAGAATTTGTCTCAAACGTTGCGCAATAAACAACTTACCGAGCAAAATTCATGTACTGCTTTCTGCCTGGCAGCCTGTGGCATCTGGGATGGTAGCGCCGACTGCGAATCCGGACGCCCAGTCTGAAACAACACCGTAAAAAAGGTGGAGAGATTTAAAAGAAAACATAGCGCATACCAGATCGGATTGGGGTTCTGAACTCATATCGATAGACTCATAGTACTCGTCATCCGTAGAACCCTCAGCGTCGGGGTCATCAAAATATTCTTGCACCGGCTCAATTAAAGGTACAGAAAGCTGCGTTAAAAAATGAGAAGTATGTCCGTTTAAACCGAAAATCAAAACAAAAAAAATCATGTACACATACTCGTTCTTTTGATTTAGGAGATTTCTGGGGATCCGGACACGCTCGTCCAAATTGTGCAGTAGAGACTCGAGGAACGCCTTGAGGACTGAAATTGGCCGCTGATAATGCAGCCCTGTCGCCTGAATTTCGTTTTTGCTGTTGCAGTTGTTGCTGAGAAACGATGTTTTCGGGATGATACGGTGCTTGAGAAAGATCTTGGCGATTGGCGTTCGCCAGTGGTCGGGTGTTGTGTATGTTATGAACGGACGAGCAGTGATCCGTTTGATAAGCTGGCTTTTGGGAAATATTTTGATAATTCGAGTGTTGCATTGGCATTCCGGCGTTTTGGCGATATTGAATCGAATTTCTCCCCCTGTAAGGTTGTGCACGAAGGATGTTGGGTGTCTTGGGGTTAAACACTGAGAGGTCGGCGCCAGTGCCGACGGGCTTATTCTCGTTCTGAGATGATATACCACGAGAAACGTTGGGAAGGTGGGGGCCCAGGCTCAGCGTTGAAGCCCTAGCGTTGTCAGATAACCGTAATGCATTATTCTCTTGATGAGGAGGAATATTTCGGAGATTCGAATTGGTAGACGGAATTGTTGAATGGCCCGTATTGTGATTGAAGGCTAGGATTTGACCTATGGTGATGCCAGATATTATAGATGGACCTTGGTGAACTACTGTACTATGAGGGGGGTATTGGGAGTGGGGATTGGAGTTTGGCATCGGTGAGCCCTCGCTTCTGGAGTGCTGCAACACACCTACGCCGTTCATGTGAGGATTTGAAACGACTGGGTAAGCACTGGGAACCTGAGACATCAAAATATTTGGTCAGGGGGTAGTCAAGATTTCGTTGATTGAAAAGCGTGAACGCACCTGTGCGCCTTGGTATTCAGCACTCATTTGAGTGCCTCGGAGCACGACTTGGCCCAGGTGCTGAGGATGAATTGCTAAGTTGTAAGGAACGGAAGGTTGAAGCTACAAAATACGTTAGAATAGGTATCATACACGCGTTGCAGCTCTTGAAAAAATATACCTCATTTGCATTGCTCCTATTCTGGGTATTTTCCGCCACATCACCAGCAATAGTGTTCGCAGAGATAACAGTGGTGTAATCTGGAGGAAAGTCGAGGAATCCGTTCTGATTGGTGTAAGGAATGAACGTGTTCTGGTGGGCGTTGCGCCCGCAGGTATGAGTTGGTACGCCTGCTTGGGGCTAATCACAAAGACGCGTCAGTACAAAATGGCGCTGAAGTTATGATATTCAAATTCCTACCTGGATAGTGGAAGAACCGCTATTGAATTGCATGGTTGATATTCAACAAGTAAAATTTGATGTAGAGGAGATTGAAGTGTTGTGGCTGAAGAAGTCGGAAGGAGGGATGTGCGATGCGATGGAGGAGGGAATAGGTTTGAGGGATATATATATGACAAGGAGCCATGTCCTTTGCTTTTTTTAGACGGAGAAAATGTGCTGTTCCCCGCCGGACGATGTAGGTTATGTGGTCAAATCGAATGTGCCCTTCGGACTCGGAGTGGGCAGCCATGAGGAATATTGGTTTCCTTGAAGGTCCAAGCTGGTACCAAACGATTCACCTTTACATTGGGGACGCGAGGGTAACGAGATGAAAAAAGTGTCACGATTCTTAACACTCTGGGACGCGTGAACGCAAATTTCCTAACGCCAACTGTGGACCCTTCCGCGATACTCAATTTTCACAGAACCGTGCGAATCATACGGGCTAATGCACAGATGATGTCGACAAATGGTCAGAATCATAATGGACACAGGACAATACCTACGAGCAGGCTTTCCGTCACGACCGAGACATAATCGCATCTCTTTCGAAAAAGCGATCAGAATTACATTTTGCATGGCTATTAGTGAGAACATGTTGAGTTCCTAAAGCTTGTCAATAAGAGATGGACGAAAATTTGTTGGGAAGGCATAACGCACTATGTTTCGAAAACAAGGCATTTGCGGACCCAATAAATTAATTTTGATACTCTCATAAGTAATAATAATATGGGTGCTAATCGTAGTCTGCGTCCCTGCGCAAGTATAGTGGGCTGCATCCCTATATTGAGGCAGCGGTTTCCTGGCTTGTCCTCTAAAATAACTGTTCTTGACGGTACCGTATGAGAAGGCGGCACTGTATCTTGAAGAGTCTGAGACTGATATAAGGACTGAAGACATGAGGTCATCTTGCCATTCAAGGTAAGACAATGGCTTTTTGGAGTTGTACAATCACCTATGTCGAACGTACGGTGTCAACCGGCGTTGTTGAGGACCAAAAGTTTCAGTTCCGGCGATGCTTTGGCTGACGGGATACAAGAGACGGAGTTTCAAAATTTCCTGCTTTCATCCCGCCCTCAGTGCCAAGGTATCTATAGCGTAATGGGAGGAAACGTGGCAGGCATAGTAATCCTAAACAATATTTAGACTCAATTAAAACTCCTTTTCTCCACAGTTATATTCCTCGTCGACAGTTGGAATATCAGATTGAGAGATGGAGATCAGAACTGTGTTACGTCGTATTATAGAACAGGTAAAAGCGCGTTTCCTCTATTTGTCCTCATTCCGTCTCAAACTTCCTCAATTTAGGCATCCACCCAAATATTACGAGGCACTTCTTCGCGTGGCTAGAATGACTACCATGCAGTATCTGCAAGGAGCCCATTCATGATCCGTATACCTATGTACCTTCTTTAACCCCAGCACACATTATCTTACATCTTCCTAGACTAAAGCGGGCACTCTTCATGCCGTTGATTTTTGCGGAAATGATACTGACTGAGACCTTACCAACGCAATCTACTTCATAATCTGACTGCTGCAGTCTCACGGCCTTCATCGGTGGCTTAACTGAAGAGGAGGGAGAAGAGATGGTGCCGACTTCAGACGATCAGACAAAAGGGTGCATGGAAGGCGGTCTTTCCGTCTAGTGCTGATGTGTCGGTGGCTCAGCGAGAAGTGCCCAGATTCAGTTCTTTTCATATATATACCGCCCCTTTCGAATGGCATTTACCAACAATACCATCGTGCGGAAAAAAGATTACAGTCCTACAACGTTACACATTGACGGAAAGAAACACGGGCTGAAGTTGTACGATCCTATCAGTGGAACTCGTAAGGCAACGGAAGGCAGCGAAAACGTCAATCACATTCTCGTCCTTCGTCGCCTCCGAATGAACATGCATCTAGATCAAGTATTACTCGGACTCGCTTAAACGTGGTTGTTTTTTTTTGTTGATTTGATATCACAGATAAATGCTTTCATGTTGTCGACGCCTCCGTCGTCTCTCGTAGTAATGTAAAACGGCCCTACGTCAGTCTCGGGGAGCATGGACTCAGATGTAGTATCAGCCGATGAGGCAAAAAATGTACAATGCATATGAGAATTACCCGTCCATGCGGCTCGGCGTGAGAGTGTTCGCTTGATAATTGGATCGGAACTTCAAAAACTTCACGATTCAATGTGATTGCACAAAGTTGTTTGTCGACGAGGCATGCCTTCTTTTCAACTCTTACCTTCAGAGTCACTGGAAAACGTCATTCTCCATGTTAAAACTCCAAATGACTTACTTCACCTTGCTCTGACGTGCAAACATTTACACGACTTGATTATTCCGATGTACCATTTACATCTAGCCAGCATCGGTTGCAGTGTCGCAGAAACGTCCTCTACATTCTGGCAAAATCTGTCGGCGTCCGCTCGATCTCGCATCATGGTTCGTTATATCGAAGTCTGTGAAACTCAATTTCGACTACAAATTTCCCCTATTCGACAATTTCCCATTGTCTTTATGGACATTACGAAATGGGCGGACTCAAAATATCAGCCGCCTCGTACGGATCGGTCTAATTTCGAAAACTTCTTCCGTTGTCTGGGCGGTCTTATCAATTGTCAATCTGTCACCCTTTTCGAGTCGTTCTCCGAAAACGAGTATCGAGACATTTTCACGTTCATTGCAACTAACGTATCAAAAAATCTTCAAAGTCTTGTCGTCAAAAGTTTTGGGCGGCACAGAATTGAACAACAGGAGTACATTCCACGATATAAATTCTCGGTAGGCTGCTTTGCTACGACCCATCAGAATTTTATTCTCACTATCAAATAGCCAAAAAATACCTTGCTCTTTTAATCGTTTGACAACGTTCCATATCGATCTTGATATATTCGAATGCGATTTTCTGATGCCTCCACTAAAAAGAATGCTAAAATCGCTTATCCTCGACTGTTCAACACTGATCAACTTCGTCTTAATGCTGACATGTTGGGAGGCGTCATTCATTTTCGCTCCTTTGCTGAGGAAAGCTAACTGGCCGTCATTGAAAAAACTAAAATTGAAAGGAATAGAGCTCTTCGGTGAAAATACAAGACGCGCCCTCGACATATACATATCCTTCCTGGAAATGCACCCACAGGTTGAATGTTTGCTTCTGCAGGAGCTTAATGGCGATGATGACTTGGAAACCATATTTAAATCCCCCCCTTCTAACCCACGTGCTGCCTCGCCTCAGGTCACTTCACGCTGGATTCCCACTCCATCAGGATATCTTGCCTCGTCTTCATCACACATCATATTTACACGTTTTCAACCCCTCCACATATTCTCTGGCTAGTTCTCTCCGCAGCTGCACTATATTTCTCCGAGAGGATAGTATTGGCAACGTCGTCAAGGCATTCCCTCAGCTGGAATGTCTTTATCTCTACCTTCGCTGGTGCTTTTCAGACTGCGCGCCCGATCCATGCGACTGTATCTTTTATTTCAATCTGCAAGCCGTATCGGGGCTGAAAACCCTTACGCATTTTGGAATGTTTGCGAAGAACATAGATGTACGGATGGTGGGTAATTTAATGCAAGAATTGATGGCTCGTCTGCCTCTCCTGTCGTATGTTTATCTGTACTTTGGTCGGCTCTTGGAGTACCAAGTTGTCCGTTAGACATCAATGTGCATAAAGGCATTTCCCCACGGGGCCGCCTCGTCTCTCCAATATAATCTCCACTCAAAGTAGGTTGAAATCCCTACGAACCCTTCTGATGGGACAGGAAAAACTCCAAGTGAGAAACCTCCTGTCCATTCCAACATCCTTCCAAAAAAAAAAAAAAGTTGTCCGAAATGCTGCTACTGGATCTTCTAGTTTGAAATCTTCCGAACAACCGTTTCAGTGTCCAAACGGCATCGAGTTCGAGGATATTTTTGATCTCCCTATTAAGGGTAGACCTCTTTGGTAGATCCTTGAACCTCTAATAACTGACTATAGAAATGTATGTATCTAATTACATGCAACCTAAACATAGTCGTAGTTATCGATGCCATATAATAATAAGCCATTAATATTGAGTGAAACCAGCAACTGTCATTAGTTTTATGAATCTCAATGGACTTTTACCGTTTACGCTGTGTATTACCCCGAAAATCGAATGAAAATTCGAAGGAAAATCTTTTTTGTCCTACGTGGTCCCCTGAAGCTTCGTTTTGAAAGATATCGGGGTGTCAGTATCGTTTTGCATGGCATTTCCTCATGTGATTCGTATCGGACCATCACTGAAATATCCCCCAAGAATATAACTCTGAAGATATCGATAATTCGTACGAACCGTCAAAAAAGAATATGTTGGCTGCTTTTGGTCCTCTGCCGTTGAGATTGAAGACAATCTCTCAAATAACCGGGCAAACCTCCTAGCGACGGACACTGCTTCATAAATAAGCGTAGGGAATGTCCTATTGGCCCCTCGATGAGATCGTACTTCAGGGATTCTAGGTTAACTAACATTTCTCGGCATTCGTCAAAGTTCTCTGTTTCTGTAAACAAACGTCCAAAAAAATTGTTCTTGCTGATAAAGCACTTCATGCCACAAATAAGAAGTAAAACGGAATTCTCTGCGCTCATTCATCTGAAAGCAGCAAGAATTCAACGAGTAACATGCATGAATGAAGAGTCCGAGTCATTACAACAAAAAACACTCAGGCGGTGGGATCCTGAAATAAAGTGCACATGAGTGAATAATACAGATATGAGGCGGATAGTGGCGGAAGTTTACGGTGAAAATTGAAGTGAAGATAATAATTTTACCGCTTACGGATTGAATATAAACTTCATCGTATGACACTTACGCGTGTACCAACACACTTTAAATAGTAGACAGAGACCCCTTGCTCTCGGCTTTAGGTGTCAAGATGGGGCTTAGAACTTCAAGCTTCCAAAGTACCAGGGTGCATAGTTGTCCAAGGATATGCTTTTGTTAAGATCAATAGGATTGCGTTTTTTGTCCTGAAAGAGATTAGGACGATCCCCATAGATTACTAAACACTAAATATTTAAACATCAATATGTAGAATAAGTAATATAGTGCAACAGACAAATATAAATTATTATTCAGAACAAAATGACCTATCTAGAGATAGACACTCAGCTCTAGGTTTGTACTTCATGATTCTCATCGTCGCTTTTACCTCCACTTCCTTCACCTGTCGAATGTCCGTTCTGGGAGTTCGTATCAACATCGTTATCATAATCACCATCATCAGAATCGCTATCCACGCTGGTTAAATTGATGTTATATTCAAGTGGACTGGGTGGAATCTCTGGTATTGTATTTTCAGCATTTGTCTAAGGGATAAATAATAACGGATTTGCAATCAGTATGGACTTTTCTTGGGCTGGACAGAGACTTACTTCATGAAGCGATGGTTCTACACCATTCTTAATTTCTTCCTCCGGCGTCTCCTTTTGTGAACTACTATTATTGGGTAATATTATTATCTCCCAAGGTACACTCTGGGTCAAAAGTTTTTATTCTTAGTTCGCGCGGGAAAAAAAAAGCTTGTTATGCGCGCGTACCTTTGATCGCTCTGCTGAATCAGAAGCCTGTGCTACGCTGTTTTCAGTTGCAGTAATATTTTGATCCGCCGTCAAACCAAAAATCTCCAATAGTTTCGGCAAATCGACAAACTCTTCGAAAGCTTTCAATTTGGGATCGGAGACTTTTAGAGCTTGTTCGAGTTTTTTCTTGCTGACGTACTGCTGGACGATCTTTCCGCGAATCTCGTTGAGTCTAGTTTGACTCACAACAGCTCTCGTCGGTGGTGGTGCTGGATCTGAAGACTGACCATGGACATCTGCAATACCCTGAAGAGTGGGTTTGGCTATGGTCTGCGCAAGAGGCGGTTCCGGATACTTCAAAACGCATATGAATTAAGTCATCTTTTGTGAAAAAAGGAAGACAAAAAGAAACGGTCTTACTTGAGAAAAGAACCCAGGGAGAGATGGCATAGAGCTTGGAGAGAGAGGTTTCAGTTGAGTCGGATGGGTTAAGCCGCCGGTAATGGGTTTTATGGATGGTGGCGGCTTGTCTCCACGAGAAAAAGACGGCGGGGACGACGGGGGCACTGGTGATGGAAATTGTAGTGATAGCGATGAGACTGAAGATGAGGGTGATGGGGGTACAGGATCGGGTGCGAGTTCATGGGGGGGAGGTAATGGAATGCGAGGTGAAGGACGTTCGGGGGAAGTTAACATTCCATAGGAAATTGGAGCGTGGTCGGGAGAGCTGGGTCTGATTGGTGGAGGTTTCGAGATTGGGAAGGTCGGCTTGTGTGGAGAACTAGGTGAAGGGTGAATCACATTAACATCCCCTGCAAAACGAACTTGTCCTGCTTTTCTTTTTCCACCGGTTTCAGGTTCACGCCATGGGGGTATTACCGGCGATTGTTGATCGGCGAGACCCCATGCATTTGGCGGAGCAACGTGTGGGTACTGAAAAGAGGGTTGAGGGTTGTAGGAAGGTACTGCGGGTGTCAAGAGCGCGGGATTGATATACAGAGTCAGAGCGGGTTGCTGATTTGGATAGGCGGGATGATTCTGAAAAGCAGGTGCCGGTGGTTGCGTAGGTTGCGTAGGCGGTTGTGGATAAGGAATGACTGGCGAGGCTGGTGGTATCGGTACTGGTGGCTGCGGTGGATAGTACGCGTAGGGGATAACAGATGATGACTGTGGCCAACCAGGCCAACCATTTTGCTGCCAATATGGTGGTTGTGGTGGTCCCAATATCGATGGCGGAGGGGTAGGATATACAGACCCTGACCCCCATACAGGTACCGGTGGGTTATGTTGCGGCGGGTATGATGCCCATGGTGGTATTGGCGGTGAGTAGGCTGGATAGGGGAATTGGGGATAGTGATAGTCTTTGCTTGGGTATGGTGTGCGGTCACGACGATCTTTATGTTGCTGTGGATTTGGGGGCTTAGACCATCCCCATGGTACCGGTACCGGTGAGCTAGTGTCGCGATCTGCTGGAACATGACTCGGATACCCCATCTACTTAGCTGCTATGTAGTTAGATATCGACGTGGGGGAGTGTAAGTAGCAGATACAAAGGTACGCCATCATTTTCTGTAAAGGCGCCTTCTGTTCTCCTGTCAGCCAATGTCGCACCATGACTTTTTGATGGGTCTAAATCTTACAGAACTCGGGTAAATCCATGTTTGAAGGCGGGCTAGTATTGGTAAAGTCTTATGGGTGGCAGTGGGTGACCACATTTGTTTGGACCACGTACTATTTTTTTTTCCAGCAAGCCACTGCTAGTCTAGTAGTTGTAAACATCTGTGAGAACGGATGCTTGATCGAATTCCATACGAGATATTCAGAAAAATTATCGGGTTCTCGAACACCCACTGTTTATACCTTACTTCGTCCTTTCAATTCGACGAGATAAACTTGCCTCCCATCAAGGCGACCCATGTTTGCCATTCGTGGAGAGTCGCACTTCTATCCGATCCGACTATGTGGACGTGCATCACGCTCTCTCACAGGACCAAATTCCACCCGAATCAATTGGTCGAAATCCTTTCTCGTTCCTGCGCTGCCCCGTTGAACGTTCTTATCGATCAAACTGACGTTGTATCAGACCTGCATTTTACCCTACAACTATGCGGTATGTTTTTTCTTATTTCGGAACACATGCACAGATGTCGACAACTCTTGGTTATTACCTCGAAGGAATTTGCAGCCTTTGTCTTTGATTCTCTATGCTTCCATAAACCTGTTCCCATGTTACATAAGTTCTGTCTTGAGATCGTCAGACGGAGGGGCAATCAGGAGGGAAGTGATATACTTGGAGAAATTCACCAAGTTTTGTTTTCCGAAGACGCGCCCAATCTCAAGCACGTACATCTCCAGGTTGTCTCCGGTTTAAAGGATCTTCAACTATCGTTGCTCAAAGATCTAACCAACCTCCATCTTTGTTTCGACATGGACGCCTACGTCGACGGTGACATACTGCTAGACATTCTTCATTCATCACCTTCTCTCCGTGTCCTAGAGATCTCATTATATGGTCCAGATCAAGAAGAATACATCGTGTCGCGGCCTCTCGACTATCAGATCCCCTTACCACTTCTGCAAGAGCTAATACTTCGAGGCTGTTGGAGAGTCGATATTCTAGATCTTATTCTGGGACATCTTGATTTTCCTATAGAAAGTGTCGAGTTCGGTATGACATGTGATATTACTCATGCCGAGATCTCCGATTTCTCGTCTTTGGCACATTTCCTTGAACAACAATCTTTCGCGTGTCTATCAATCTATCCCGATACCTCTCAATTCAATATGGAATTCTCTGAAAGGACGAACGACTGGGAATGGCCCGTTGGTTCGGAATTTAAAGCGATATCCTACTATCCTGATACTCTCATGGACAATCCGTTCATTATTCTACGATCGTTCAATTTATTGACCGTTACACATATAATCCTTGGGAGTCCTCTCCTAAAATCCGAGACACTCAGAAGTATCTTCGTTGCGCTGGTTAATTTGCAATACCTCTGTGTCACTCATATGAACGAAGACGAGGATGATCGGCCTTCGTCAAACTTCTTATTGCCAAAACCTTACTTCAAAGCATTAATGCCAAGATCGCGGCGTTCAAACCCGAACAGGAAAGCACTACTAGGTTCGGTGTCAGAGACAAACGAGGTTACGAATCATAAAACGAACTTGCAAACCGATGAGACTGCCGGCCGAGGATCCTCGTTCCCTTGTCTCTCTTTGCGTACATTCAAAATAAGGATATTCTTCTCTAAACCTTGGACGAAATTGGATGAATCCTATCTCCGAACCCTTGAGGTGTTTTCTCGAGTGCGAGAACAAGCTGGATCCCCAATCAACTTCATAGTCATCTTGTGTCGTGGAGGTTCTGGCTTAGCAGAAGGTATTGACGCGTGGTTGCATGCGCATGAAGGATTTCCCATGGAAGTTCGAAATGAAATGAGATTGACGGAGTATTGGGATTAGTGCTCGCGTCCTCTTAAGAGTCAAGATTATGAGAGGGAAAAGATGACAATGTTTCGTAGATAAATTTACGTTTCTACATAGGATATCGTCTTGAGAAAATAAATCTTAACTTGACGCTGTCGCTTATTATAATTATACGCACTCGAGCTCGGTTCGATATGCTCTCAAAATTGTCATGCCTTATGACGTAGCCTCCATTCTACAGCTCAAATTATCATTCAGCCCTACTCCAATTCGATGGAGTGGTGGATTCAGGGTAGACAGGCAAAAAAAAAAGTGCAACGTATACCATGTAAACGTATGTGGCTCGGCGTGGAGTGTCCGCTTGGATACAAGGGACGAAATATGGACCGGAGCTTTAAATGCTTTTCACAATACTTACATGATTTTACAAACGTTATGCGTTCAGTCATACCTTCCTCTCAACTCTTACCTCCAGAATCACTCAAAAACATCATTCTTCATGTCGACACTCCAAATGACTTACTTCATCTTGCTCTGACGTGCAAACATCTACGCGATTTGATTATCCCAACGTACCGTTTACACCTCGCCAGCATCAGTTGCAGTGTCGCAGAGACGTCATCTACATTCTGTTGAGGGCGCGAACGAGGTAAAAGAAGAACCCGAAAACCGTAGACGACCCTGCACCGGCTGCAGTAAAGTGCGGACAACAATATATGCGGTGCCAAACACTAGAAGAAACCGAAATCAAACGTTAGAATGCCCGAGTCGAGACCTAGAGACTGTCTGGTTGGAACAACCAGACAGTAACTTCATTTGGATTGCCCCGGGACGACTAGACCATTCGGACTTAAGTTTTCTTTCTTTCTTTTACTTAGATTCAATCTTCAGCGTTCAGAAATCCTTTAAAAATCTGTTCCGTCTAGTTCCTTTGTTTTATTTCCTCCATTTATCCATTTCTTTGTGTTTCTTTTGTTAGTTTCTCCATTTTGCTATTTTTCTGAAAAGACCGTCGTTCAAAAGGGGAATTAGAGTTCCGGAATTAGCGGAAAATTAGTTAGACTAAAAATGTATTTAAGAACGTCGTTTTCGACGTAGAAAAACAAGTTCTATTCCCCCATCTTACTTAGAAATCAAACTTAAGCCGCGCTCTTACTTAAAACTCGAAATTGCTTTCAAAACCCGCTTTATTTTCTATTCTACTATTATTCCTCTTATCTTATAACTATTTTACTCTAATCTACTCCTTCTCCACACACGCCGGCTCCCTTCCTTCCCTGAGTACTCCTGACTCGCGCGCTTCAATTCTGGGAAAAGTTGTTGGCGTCTTCACGATTTCGTTCCATGGTTCATCACATGGAAGTCTGCGAAAGACAGCTTCTCCCTCAGGCGTCCTTCATCCGACCGTCACCTATCATCTTTATGGATGAACAGTTTGTTATGAAATGGGCGGGCTCAAAATATCAGTTGCCTCGTACGGATCGGTCTAATTTCGAAAATCTCTTTCAGTGTCTAGACGGTCTCATCAATTGTCAATCTATTGCCCTTTTCGAGTCGTTCTCCGATGACGAGTATAGCGACATTTTAATGTTTATTGCAAACACCGTATCGAAAAATCTTCAAAGTCTTGTCATCAAATGTTTTAGGGAGCGCGAAATTGAACAGGAAAATTACGTCTCACGATATGGACTTTGGGTAAGGCCGCTTTGCCACTACGATCATCAGAATTTTTATCCTTATCCTATTAAATCCTAGCCAAAAATAACTTGCTCTTTAATCGTTTAACAACGTTCCATATCGATCTTGATATATTCGAATGCAATTATGTGACGGGTCCAATAAGACGAATGCTAAAATCACTTACGGTCGACTGCTCCACGCTGATCAATTTCGTCCTAAAGGTGCAGTGTTGGGAAGCAACATTCACTTATACTTCGTTGCTGAAGAGTGCCAACTGGCCTTCGTTAAAAAAGCTCAAGCTCAAAGGAATAGACCCCTTTGGCGCAGATAAAAGATCCGCTCGTGATGTATACGTTTCTTTCTTGGAAAGACATCCGGAAATTGAATGTTTACTTTTGGAGGACCTTGGTGACGATGCTGGAAATGAGGACCTGGACATTATATTTCGCCCCGCGCTTCCACCCCACGTACTACCTTGTCTCAAATCGCTTCACTCTGGCTACTCACTTCATTCGGATATCTTACCTCGTCTTCATCACTTATCCTATTTCCATATATTCGGTTCTTGCGTATATGAACTGGCTAGTTCTCTACGTAGCTGCACCCTTTTTATCCATCATGATACTATTCGCCGCGTGGCTAAAGCCTTTCCTCAACTGGAATGTCTTTATCTCTACCTTCACCAATGCCTTTCCGAGTCGGACTGCGCGCCGGATCTATGCAACTGTATCTTTTTGTGTAATCTGAAGGCCATATCAAGGTTGAAAAACCTTACGCACTTGGGAATGTTCGCGAAAAACATAAATGTTCGAAAGGTGGACAAATTAATGGAAGATTTGGTCCCTCGTCTTCCCCTCCTGTCTTATGTTTATCTGTACACCGATCGACCCATGCAGTACCAAGTTGTCCGAGATGCTGCTACTGCCAGTGGATCTTCTAGTTTGAAACCTTCTGAGCAACCGTTTCGATTCCCACACGGCGTCGAATTTGAAGACATTTTTGATTTCTCTATTAAAGGTAGAACTCTTCCCCTTTTGTAAATTCTCGAACCTCTTAAAAAGTATGTATATCATTACTTGAATAGAGTCTTACATTCTCCAAGCCAAGTCACGTTGAAATGACCGGGCGAAATTGTTAATGTTATATTAATTACACTAAGCTAAGGGGAGGAAGGGTAGGAGGTTCCGTTGAATGTATGCGTAACTCGCGTATGGTCGGTGTACGTTCGATAAATTTGTAAATATGTCTTTTCTGATTGTCTTGTTGCGCGAAATTAGCATACTCGACGTCGAATATTGATAATCTTTGGAGCTTGAAAAGAATTTTTGGTAAATGATTGGAGAACATGTGAGTAAGCAAGTAGACAGGAAATGACGGTAAATTGTTGATGATGTCGACTTCATATGCTCTGCATATTGAGATATTTCTTGGCACGGATAAAGGATTGATATTCAAAGAAATTCAGCGAGATTGGGTTAGCAACGCAGTATCTCTGTAAAAGTCGGAGACTGTTTACAAGTAGCTTTAGTTAACTTAGATAGACACGCAGTTGAGTGTTGTAAATCCTCGTAGTTCAAAGCTAAGGAGCATATATACAAAACTCAAGTATTTATACGAAAATAGAAAGATTATGTAAATATTATTAAAGTAAAGTAAGTAAGCAAAAGATTATAAATCATTATTAGAAATAAAGAAAAGAATTAAAGTTTTCTAAAGTAAACAAGACAAAAGAAATTCTATTACCGCGGCTTTTATTACCGCGGGTGACACGGACTTTATCTATTTCTTACATCCGCCCTCCAACACTCGTTTACGAGTGTTCTATAACTTTTTTACATCCGCCCTCCACTGCCTGAACCGGGCAGTTCAACGGATCCAACCACCTTCACCATCACTGATCCCTGGCCAGTCGTCGTCATCGTCGAAAGGGCTCGGAACGCGACTCGGAATAGGGCTTCCGGTAGACTCTATAATGTCCTCCATGCGCACAACTTCACCATCAGCATCAGCGTCGTCAACCTGCTCCCCAAAATCTTTCACAAAATCGCCAAACAAATCAACCTCTTTACCCTTGCTAGAGGTCGCGTCATTGTCACGTGGGGAACCGGAGTTTGAACTTTTTCCGCCGTCGTCGTCGCCTCTAACACCCTGGTCAACGTTATCGACGGTGCCCCCACCCGAATCGTTATTGCCATCCCTGTTGTTCTCATTAACGCGCCCTCCATTGCCATTCCCGGCAGTATTTCCAGCAAGGCGCGAAGCCAAGCTCGATTTCCCACCTCTACCACCCCTGGAGCGACGACCCTGACGAAAATCCTTCGCGGCGCCGCCACCCCGATCCATACGATCAATGAGACTATTTGGTCCCTGCTTCTTGAACTTGTGAGTATTGTTCTGATTAGCAGGAGGTCCTCCAATCTGACGCATGGCGCGCGGCGCGATAGGGGCGTCATTGACAGTGTAAGAAGGCTGTCCACCACCCATGTTCATAAGCGGTCCTCCAGCGTACATAGCGTAGTCAAACAGCTCGCGCTGGCGAACTTCCAAACCCGCTTGGTAAGATTTGCGCACCTCATGCATAACTCTACTGAATTGTTGAGGTGTGAATGTCAGGCTTTCGCCAGTGGTGGAGATAGGAGTAGACACAAAAGGCATGATTGAATTACAAGTTAGAATAGGTGTGTTATACCGCTTTCTGTCAATTTTCGACCCTTTATATATCTTTTCAGAATGAGACTCCTGATTCACCATTACACTGTCTGCGACATTTATCGCACGTAATGCCGTGTGGTTTTCCGGAACAGTTTGTTTCGGAAGTGGCAAATTTTTGGGGTTATTCACACCCATGGCGTCAAGGTACGTATTTAGCGCCTCTAAATCCCTAGCTTCCGCTAAAGTTAGCCATGTTATATCCCCAGACTTCCATTTGGTCTCAAACATTGCATCATCACCCCGTCCAGCATGAGACAGGATGCGATCCACGGCCCATTCCTTCGCTCTTCCTCCGAGACTAGGAACTTGATCAAACTGTCTCCCAGGGAAACGTCGGTCATCGTTTGGTATGTGTATCCTTAACAAACTCGCGTGGAACACAGGGTGAACGCCTCTTCTTACTAGGTCGCGTGATAACTCCAATTTGTAACTAGAACCAGGTTCCATTACCTGCACAATCTTGAATGGCCCGATAAACTTTGGTACGAGTTTTCGTGCATGATTTTTCGGCAGACGCAGGTTCTTAGTCGATAAATAAACTAGGTCTTCCACTTCAAACGAAGCTTCGCGGCGACGTCTATTGGCATGTCGTGTTTGTTTTACGCGTGCCGCGATAATGTGGTCATGCGCATTCATGATCGCTTCCTTCATCTTCTCCGCAAAAGCCTCTACTCCTGGATAAAACGATGCCTGATCCCAAAGCAACGGTCTAGGCATTTGCCCATAGTTCAAGTAGAACGGTGAAAATCCCGTGGTAGCCGAGCGTGCACAGTTCAATGCAAACTCTATTCCAGGTAACCGTGCAACCCAATCCTTCTGATCCCTCGACACACACTGACGCAACATTTGCACAACTGTTCTGTTAGCCCGTTCCGTCATACCGTCGGTTTGTGGATGGAAAGAAGAAGACATTCTCATCTCTGTTTTCAGCAATCGGTTAAGTTCACGCCAGAATGTGCTCGTGAACAAAGAGTCGCGATCGCTGATTATTCTTTCTGGTAAGCCATGCAACTTATAAACATTGTCGAAAACGACCTCAGCCATGTCCCTAGCTGTGTATGTTGTGCGTGTAGGTACCAAATGCACCATGCTCGTTAAGTGGTCTATGATTACACACAACTGGTCGTACTCTCCATTCCGATTCCTCGAAGCTGGTAGCGGTCCAACAAAGTCTATACCTATTGCTTGCCATGGTCGCGAAGGTACTTCCAATGGTCGTAGCAAACCCAAAGGTGACTGATTGCTGCTTTTCGTTCGTGCGCACAGCTGACAAGTCTTGCAGAAAGCCTTAATATCTTCCAGCATACTAGGCCACCACACCTGTTCCCGCAAATAAGTATATGTTTTATATGCGCCCAGGTGCGCTAACAATGAATGTCCGTGGGTAATTATAATCTCGCGGACCTTCCGTCGTCCAGCATTAACATTTGGTATACATAGACATTCCGAACTATTAGATGTCATGTAGAGGAGGCCATCCTTCAACATGAAGTCTTTATAGTGGTCGACGTTTCCCATTATATGGTTGAAAAAAGCATCCCGCTTATAGGTGTTCCTTATCAATCCTGGTATGTCCATTCCCCAACCTTCCTCCGCAATTAAATCCCAAATTAACGGAGCTTCCACAGTCTTATCTCCATCTTCTGCTTCATCTGCAGTTCTCGTCGCTTCCTCCTCTGTCCTCTCAACCTGTTCCCCCATCTCCTCATCCTCATCTATCTCCACTAATTCCGGTGGTTCATCAAAAGAGACTTTCTTTACCTCCGGAGTCTCCATGCTCTCTGTCTTATCGGTATGTTCGCTCTCTGTTGCAAGGTCCTTTCTCTTCTTTCTGTTAACTTTTCGTTTCACAGCGTTCAAAACCTGCCGGAACTTGGATTGGTCCTTCTGTGCTAGTCGCGAAGACCTTCTTGCAGTTAAGACTCCTACATCCGCAGTGTAAATTGGTGCTGAACGTGAACGTAGGAATGCAGCAAAGCTCTCCATCTCTTTCTCCTTTTCATCATCATCATTGTCCTTAATGAATTCACTTGCAGCGCGAACCGTTCCATCAGGTTCGTTACTATATATCCGCGAAAGTGCATCTGCTAACTTGTTTGACTCTCCGGGAATATAATGAATCTCAAAGTCGAACTCATTCAGAACATCGAGCCAACGGTGTTGCCGTGGTGAGAGATGTTTTTGCGACATAAAGTATTCCAGCCCCTTATGATCTGTGCAGATGCGGAATTTAACACCTAGCAACTGCGAGCGGAAACGTTTCAATGACTCCACTATTGCCAACAACTCCTGCTCATGCACCGGATAATTTTGTTGTGCAACGTTGAACTTTCCCGACCAAAATTCCACAACAGATGCGGTGCTAACATCATTTCCTTGACTCAATACACCACTCGCACCAGTCAAACATGCATCCGTCACCAAGTTAATCCGTTCCGCGTTTGGTGAGTAATCTATTGCAACACGATGGTTATCTCGGTGTTGCTTGACTAACTCTTTAACATTATCAAAAGCACGTTGCTCAGTCGGCCCCCATTTCCAAGGTTTGGTCGAACCTGTTCTTGCTGTCAAAACAGCCATTGGGATGCGGATAGCTTCGCAATTTGCCGCCAAGTAACCAACCGCCCCCAAGAAACTCAACAAGAGATCCTTGTTGGTAGGTACCTTCCACTTCTCTATTTTATCAACTTTGTTGGCATCCATTCTAATTCCTTTATCATCAATCTCATGTCCCAGTAGCTTCAAAACCGGCGCGAAGAACTGCATTTTCTTCGGCGCTAAGAAAAGTCGCTCCTCCCGCAATCTATCCAATACTGTACGTATATGCGCAACATGGTCCTCTATAGTGTCTGAATAAATAACGATATCATCCAGGTACACATCCATAAAGACCCCAATGTACGGTGCGAAGATATAATTCATCAGTGTCTGGTAAGTTGCGGGTGCATTACAATCACCCTGTTGCATAACCAAACTCTCCATAGTTCCATCTGGAGTGGTGAATAACGTCCGGTTCACATGCTCCGGGACAATTCTGATCTGTTCATAGGCGTCTTTCCCGTCCAGCAAACTCCTGTACTTATGTCGTATGACATTACGCAAAATCAGCGACATGTCAGGTAATGGTGTCTTCAATTTCAGCGTGTTTTTATTCTGCTCACGCTTATCTACCACAGTCCTAATGAGAGGAACAAGCTCTCCTCCTTTGTTAGGCTTAGGCAATATTAACAACGGTAGCGCATTAGTTCCCGTTGCAAGTCGCCACCTCCCACTCCTTAAATACGCATTCTTTTTCTCCTGCCAAACCTTGCGTAATGCTTCTGGGCAACGGCTCGGTCTCCAAGAATACAACTTATTTTCATCAATCAACGGTATGACATGATTGATCTTTCTGAAAGGGGGTAATTCTGACGTCTCTGCCGTTTGACATAGATCCTCTGCCTCATTTCGCAGCATCGCGCGGACTTTGTCAAGTTCGTCCTCAAACGACGCTATCAGTGTAGAACTCATGGTAAATACTTCATCTCCTTCGATATCTTCTGGTTCATTACACCCTATTAATACCCTTGTCGGATTAAGTCCCAGCATAACCCGATGTTGAAAGATAAACGGCGTCCCCAAGATGATATCATAATTCTCAAGATTCACAATGTCAAAACGCCGCATACTATTAATATTTTGGTAGCGGAAGTCAACGGTGGTACTCCAATTTACTTTAGAACGTGAGCCTTGCACCGCCATTTGCAATATTAGTGGCTTTGCTAACTGATCCTTATCCACTTTTAGTTGAACAGCAAGCGTTGTAGACATGAAGTCCGATAACGATCCAGTGTCTATCAACGCAGTCGCAGGCTTCCCATTTATAAGAATCTCCACAACTATTGGCTTTGGGAGAGCACGCGTAATATCCTTTACTCTCATGGCGGTCCTCTCCAAGACATCCGCTCTCTCATTCTCTGCCTTTTTCTTTACTGGATGTGCGGGTCCCATAGCGCACAGCATCAGCGAGTTAGCTTCCACCTTTTCCCGCTGTTTCTCCAATCTCTTCAACTTATCAAAATTTACAGCATTTGACGCGATTTTCGGTGCTGGCGCATTGTGGCGTAGTGGACAATTGCGTGCGTCATGTCCTGGTTGCTTGCAATTAAAGCACTTTCCCTGTGCACGCAGTTCATTCAACTCAGCCTTGGTAAGTCGTCTCCTATCCCCATTCATCAATTGTGTTGGCTTGAATTGAGGTGTAGCTCTATTTGCAATAGGTGCAATAGGTGCAAATGACGGACGATATCTCTCAATTTGCATAGGAGCTCTAGGTGCATTCCCAATGTATGCGGTCCGTCTCACTTCCATACTTCTATTTGCCATCCTATTGACTTCTGGCATAGTATATACACCATTCTCCTTCCGTTTCGTCAACTCGGCCGCCTCAAAATGAATAGCTCTCCTTATCAGCTCTTTTAGAGACGTGCTTTCCGGGCTGCAACAAGCTTTCATCCATTCCAACCGTATGTATTGTGCAGCACCATCCCAAATTATTTGCACTTGCTGACGTTTGTTCACATCAGGAAAACGTTTGGCCAAAGTCTGGACATCGCGAGCGAAATCACGGAAATAGGACTGTCCCTGGTAAGATCGCATAAGTCTTCTCCTAAGCTGTAACTTATAATCAGGCGGGAAACAGTAATCAAACAACGCATTAAATATCCGTCGTAAGGTCCATTTCTTAGTCTTCAAAGCGACATATTTCATGTAGAAAACACTAGCTTTGTCTCCCACAAAATTTACCAATAGTCGCACCGCCCATTTCTTAGACAATCCCATTCGCTTCACCCAAACTTTTACCGCAAAAATCCAGTGATCAAATTCGTCCAGATTGGGAATACCCTTATAGATAGGTGGGTTATTAATTTTCATCGAAGATAATGCCTTCTTCAGCAATTTCTTATCAGCTATGCCACTTTCCGAGTCAGACGAACTGGAACTGGAAGATGACGATGAGGACGAATCAGAACCTCCATCACCTCCACCATTATCCGAATCACTAGACGAACTAGATGAATCGTCATCACTGCTATCCGTAGAGCTCGAAGACTCCTTATCAGTATATCCAGCAACCTTCGCAAAATACCCTCCCTCCGGAACCTCAGATTTATCTCGCGTATAGCGCGAAGTTCTCTTACTGGAGGTATGCTTCTTCTTCTTCTTATTCTTAGATTTAGCTGATTTTCCTTTACTCTTAGGAATAATTTCAGCAAGTACAGCAGGTGCAGCAGGTGTACCTTCCGCCACAACCTCACTGTAAGACTTCTGAGACTTAGGTTCTGCCACAGGCCCTCCTGTCTCACTCTCGCCTAAAGTGGCGTTCCTCCTAGTGGCGGTTCCTCCCTCGCCTTGTTCCCCAGTTTCAGCTTCTGCTTTAACCGTTCCATTATTCTCAGCCGTCTGTCCTTCCCGATTCGCGCTATCCTCACCGGCGTTCTCAAACCAGTTACTGAAGAACTGTCTGTCCGTGTTCAACACAGGCACTGGAGCTTCAACAACTCGTACAGTATTACTAGGCTCCACAAATTCACTATCATTTCTCTGACTATTTTCTATGCTTCTAGTCACATTATTAGCCCTCTCCTGCAAAAATCCCATTCTTCTCATTTCAGTCTCAATTCGCCCCATGTCATCCTGCATCTGGGTCCTATCCTCACTGACTCGGTCCAACCTCTGTCTCAGACCGTCTACTGTCAGCGTAACTCCCTCTGCCACAGGGCCTTGCTCCTCTGCCATCAATCCTCCTCCCTCGCTCGCTGGTCCTTCCAACCCAGCTTCGCCACTACCCTGTGAAGGGTTTCCAGCATCCGAAGATGGATTTCCCTCAGCCCTATCCTCGCCATCACCTCTCCTCTCATATCTCCTCCTTTCCCACACAGCTTGCTCAGGACGAACAGTCCCGCTGCGCAGCTGACGATGCTGATAGCCATCGTCGCTGGCACTGGTCTCGCGTTGGTCGGAGGTAAACTCGGCGGGTCGAAGAGTCGGAGTGGCGTTGGGTGAAGACGAAGAAGAGACAAACGAAGAAGAGGAGAATGAGGTCTCGTCCGGGACGTTGGTAGATGTCGACAAAGAATTAGACATCGGGTGATCAATCCGACGCTGGTAAGATTAAGAAGTAGTACGAAGAAAGAATAGACTCAAAAAAGATGTAAAAGTCGGAGACTGTTTACAAGTAGCTTTAGTTAACTTAGATAGACACGCAGTTGAGTGTTGTAAATCCTCGTAGTTCAAAGCTAAGGAGCATATATACAAAACTCAAGTATTTATACGAAAATAGAAAGATTATGTAAATATTATTAAAGTAAAGTAAGTAAGCAAAAGATTATAAATCATTATTAGAAATAAAGAAAAGAATTAAAGTTTTCTAAAGTAAACAAGACAAAAGAAATTCTATTACCGCGGCTTTTATTACCGCGGGTGACACGGACTTTATCTATTTCTTACAATCTCAGTATTTACTGGTTTCACTATCCAGCCAAGCGTCTCCCTCATTTGGATTTCTCCGCTGCGGACCCACAAAATAAGGTACTGTTAAGTGTCGGACAAAGTTTAACAATACAAAATTGCAAATTATAATAGTGTCCCACGACTTTCCGTAACGGTCCTGTGACAGTCGTACAGTGCCGTGCGCTCAAAACCGACCACTCAGACACCCAAAAGCGCAAATTTTAATCACGCGTCACGGCCACAAATATTTGTAAATTAAATTATGGATTCTGGATACTAATAGGAAGAGGAACAACGTTATCTCTTTACATTTTTAAAATTATTATGTTTTTCTGGGAAACCACCCCCGAAACTGGACTTTGGGCGTCAAACGCGCGCTTAGTCGATAGCCGAGGTTAGCTGGTAATTACTAAGCATATTTGGTAATCATTTTTCTTCATCACACTGTCTTGACACCGTCCAAACGTCGTCTTAGACAAAGGAAAAAATCAGCTTGCGCAGTTTGCCTTTTGGTTGATTTCCATACCATATTTATAGTGCTCATTATCAAATTTATTTAATACTCAAATTTTATCTTGTTAAAAACTTGCTATCAAAATTTAGAATCTTTTTTAGATGTTGAATTCAAGCTTAATCTATACTTTGTTTAGCACATTTCAATATAATCTCGAGCATCCCTATTCAGCATTATCTTCCGCTGCACTTTGGCTCTCTTTTTTGAAGTATGACACTGCTGAGAGCTAACCTGAGTCATCAGATAGCTCACTTGCATTGCCTTTTTGACCGCTTAGAAAAAATTTGAAGCCTCCAGCCCTTAGTTGCTTGCAGCTAAACACTACTTCTTGCTCCGGCGAGGCTTTTTCAAGGGGTTACAGCATGAATTTTTTTTTGACTCTGAAACTGGACTGATTACGTAATCGGCTAATTTTCGGTTTTTTGTTTTTACGAATATTTTTAGTGGTTTCCTTCTAAATTTTCAATGACGAGCTGAGAGACCCTGTAGTTTCGGCGCTAGACAGTGGTCAGCTCTTTGTGGAAGACACTGTAGTCGACCCTAAAGTTTAACAATACAAAATTGCAAATTATAATAGTGTCCCACGACTTTCCGTAACGGTCCCGTGACAGTCCTTAACGTCCCGCGCGAGTCTGATTTCTGCCGAAGTTGTCCTCCACCGTCCCAACTTTCAATTCCTCCTCTTCCACTTATGCAATTTTTAAGATCACAAGATCAAAAAGTTTGTATTTATTAGTCTACGTAAAATAAAATTATTTCCAGGCCATAATAATAAAAAATGACCGAACGGTGACCTTAAAACATCGATGACGCGTCTCAGTTTTTCAGCGTCTATGAATAGGGACTTGGCGAATTTCAGCAAGCTTTGGCCTGTTTTGGCAAACTCGCTTGAAGTTCAAAACAGGCGCTCACAGCAAGACTCTAACCGAGAAGGCCGCTCATCTGGATTTCACTTGGAACCTACATATTTATGTGCATTAGCACCTATTAGCACTGTTTCTCATATGCAACTTTGTTTATTATCTTATGAAGAGAGTAATTATGATAATAATATGGGAGCTGTCAGGGTACGCTACCGCTGTCTCTCATTTTCCTATTTATTATCATCGGCATCATTTCGTTTCTATTTTATTTACATTTCCCGTGCGTTACTTCTACCTTCCGTTTACTCTCTCCATCCATATTTCACTTTCTCTACTCGCACGCGTCGCGCGCTCGTACCCGGCGTGATGCCCGTGACATCACGTCGCTTAGGCTCGGCTTGGGCACCTGGCACTTAGCTGTGTCAGGGCCGCACGCCGCACTATCGTTTTTCATGTATATAGTCGCTGTCCCTAGAGTGAGGGTCCCTAAGCTTGTTCTCTTAGGATCCCCTCCCTCTAGGTGAGTAGTTAGTTTCCCTTCCAATATATTATCTTAGGATCCCCTCCCTCTAGCCTGAGCTGAGTAGCCCTAACAGGAGCCATGAGTACTTTTTGTTGTGAAATGACTCAAATGAGCAAGAAATAAATGATAATTTAAATTTATATTATATACATGAGAAAATGTGCGATTGAATGTTTCTAAATAATTTTCCAAAACTCTCCTCATTTATAGCTACTCAATCATCAAAAATTTACCCAAATCTATCAAGCAAATGTTGAGATATTCAAAGTTGGGACGGAAATGGTTGGATGCATGTGACGAATATTGTTCAGGGAAGTGACGGGAATGGTTCGGGGCATTGAGACCGTAATACTTAAATTCAGGGACGGACGAGGCTCAAGGGCGGGACCGTTACAGTGTCTTCCACAAAGAGCCGACCACTGTCTAGCGCCGAAACTACAGGGTCTCTCAGCTCGTCATTGAAAATTTAGAAGGAAACCACTAAAAATATTCGTAAAAACAAAAAACCGAAAATTAGCCGATTACGTAATCAGTCCAGTTTCAGAGTCAAAAAAAAATTCATGCTGTAACCCCTTGAAAAAGCCTCGCCGGAGCAAGAAGTAGTGTTTAGCTGCAAGCAACTAAGGGCTGGAGGCTTCAAATTTTTTCTAAGCGGTCAAAAAGGCAATGCAAGTGAGCTATCTGATGACTCAGGTTAGCTCTCAGCAGTGTCATACTTCAAAAAAGAGAGCCAAAGTGCAGCGGAAGATAATGCTGAATAGGGATGCTCGAGATTATATTGAAATGTGCTAAACAAAGTATAGATTAAGCTTGAATTCAACATCTAAAAAAGATTCTAAATTTTGATAGCAAGTTTTTAACAAGATAAAATTTGAGTATTAAATAAATTTGATAATGAGCACTATAAATATGGTATGGAAATCAACCAAAAGGCAAACTGCGCAAGCTGATTTTTTCCTTTGTCTAAGACGACGTTTGGACGGTGTCAAGACAGTGTGATGAAGAAAAATGATTACCAAATATGCTTAGTAATTACCAGCTAACCTCGGCTATCGACTAAGCGCGCGTTTGACGCCCAAAGTCCAGTTTCGGGGGTGGTTTCCCAGAAAAACATAATAATTTTAAAAATGTAAAGAGATAACGTTGTTCCTCTTCCTATTAGTATCCAGAATCCATAATTTAATTTACAAATATTTGTGGCCGTGACGCGTGATTAAAATTTGCACTTTTGGGTGTCTGAGTGGTCGGTTTTGAGTGCACGGCACTGTAATCTCCCCATTTGACCCTGAAACGTTGACTCTCAGGCCCAGGAGTTCCTAGTTAACTGGTCCGATACGACGATCAAATTTCAAGTTTGATCTCGGCAATTGAGAAAGACACCAGTCACCACCGCCTAATAAAATAGTATCAGAAATAGTAATAACTGGCATCAAAATGATGAAAACGTCGCTTCAAAAGTTCCACCCAATCAAAGAGTGTGATTACTGATGAGGCGAATGGAGTTGCCCGGCAGGAGCCCGTGTCGTTGAAGTAGTGCTTGTGTACATACCGGAACATACTAATAATCCGCAATAAAAGATTTTGAACACCCATGTAACAATAAAAATTATAGAGGAAGCAAGACTTAGAGATTAACAAGAATAGATCATGTTTCGCTCACAGCCATTGAATCTGCCCAACAACAGTGCAAACTGGTGACCCTTCACTAGGGCTACACCAGGGTTGCACTAGGGCTGGAGCGTATCCCTGCACAGTAGACGGAATCCTGAATTCAATCTGAGACTCAATATTTAGAAAAATGTATATAAATCAGCAGTTTTCGATGCAACTGTTTTCCCCCTTATTTTACAGCCATGAGGTTGACCCAGAAAATGCATCCATTTCGGTCGACTCAAGTTCTCATGTTGGATCGCAGGATGTGTCCACCTGGTCCAAATCTTGCAAAAACACATGTATTTGTAAGTAAGTAGACGTATACAGTCCCCCACGAAAAATGCATCCGTTTTGGTCTGCATTACTTATGTTTGATTGAGACGCAGAGTGATGAATTTCTGTGAGGTGAAAAATTGACGGAAAACTGATTATTTAATAATGTTAAAGACCTTCCTTTGTGTGTTGAATACTTCAATTGATCACGAAGATTATTTAGTCCAAATACCATATTTCGCTACAATGATTGAACCCTTATATATGCGCTCTCATATCATAGGGATCTGACTATGAGTCCTGCTTCACAATTTCCGTCCGAAGCTCAATAAACTAAACTCAAGGATTTTTTTGTACATCTCAAAAACATGTATATTGAGCATGCAACATATTTTTCAAAAAAAAAACAACATTAGTATTCAGGGGAGAGACATCCTTTTGATGTCTTCAAATTCTGTGAACATGGATTTCAATACTAGTCTGATACTCTACCGCCATGTTCCATCCAACATTCCCACTCATGCTCTCGGATATATTCCTCAGCCATACCAATGTCGCAAAAACGACAAAATTTGATCTGGTAAATTTTGTCGCCAGATTCTTTGGAAGGACCTGGTACAGGAGGGGAACTGGCACGATCTGTGTTCGTGTGATAGGAGGGAGGCGAGTTGTTATGCACATCTTCCTTTTTGGGTGTACCAAATGTAAAGTCAAACTCCTTCCGTAGTTCCTCGAGTGAAATGGAACTTGAACTCGAACCTCCAGGGCTCTGGTTAGCTGCTATATAAATATAAGACCAGTGAAAATAATTAGAGAGCACAAATTCCTTACCATTCTGCTTGGATTTCCCCTTGGAACTTTCCAAGTCTACAAGCATTTCTTTAACGGAGCTGGAATAATCTCTAAGAGCTACAATTTTTTTGATCATACATAAGAATAAAATTTTATGGTAACTCTTGCCATTTACCTTGGTTATTATGAATCTCAACGATTTCTTGAAGCATCTCCTCCACTGCAATGGAGCTGGAACCCCTTGGTAAGTGAAAGTCGGAAACGTGATGATCTTTATAATTATGAGTATTCATTAGAAATTCAATGAAAGAAAAGAGATACACACCATGATAAGAAATCCTCCTCTGGGAGCGACGGATTCCACGCAAGTGGTCATGGAATACCAGGGCTCTCATAGAGACGCTGGCTGGTTGTAATTCTACATTATAATAAATATTGCCTTATAAAATGTACAAATAAATTACCAACCTCCGTCTGGATTCAAAGAGGGGTAAATGGCGAACTTGTCTGCACTGGAGACATAGAAAAGTTTGCTTAATATGCAAACCACCAAGCAGACTTTGAACAGAGACCAAGTTTGCTTGGAGTTTCCTACTGTTTCAAACTTTGAACAAACTCTCAATTTGTTCAGAGTTTACTTGTATAAGTGGATTTTATACAAATTTTCTGACAAACCTTAATTGAATGTTATGTAGATGTTATGCAGATGCTTAACAAGCAATCTGCTCAAGGTTTCCATATAATTTGCATCATAATCTATTCATAGGATGCTTAGCCAAGCAAACTTCTTTCAAACTTGAAGTTTTCACAAAGTTTGATCTGTCCAGGAGGCTTTAAGCAAACTGGGTCTCTGCTTAAAGTTTGTTTGATGGTTTGCATGTCAAGCAAACTTTCCTATGTCTCCAGTGCTGCCCTGGCATGGATTGTGTTGATGGACACTAGTAAAAACTTGTGCATAGATGGCACAAAAAAAAAACGAGGAAAGAAAGCTCACTGTATAAACCGCATTCACCACAAGCCATATAGTGACCAAATCGGCCTTTTTTCACATCAAGAAACTGGGGTTGGTCTTCCTTCAGACCACAGTAGCACTCAAAACCAAGTCTTCGAGTTCGGAAATATTGTTTGAAACCTTTGGGATCAACTACACGGCCTTTCCTGGTCAGAGGGCTTTTATCGTCAAAAATGACTGAAATTGAGATGACTGTGGAAAATTAAACTTACTACGGGAATTCTTGAACTTGGCCCTCCGCGCGATCAAAAAAGACGAAGTTGTGAGAATGTTCTTGAAGCTCAAGAGATGATTTGAATATGGAATTAAGCTCATTATGAGAATTAATAGAGATGCCGTCATCTTGACAGGCAAGCCAACGCAAAATAAAATTCTGCAGCTGAGCCCTTTTGACAGAAAGACAAGACTGACGGGGAGTGTTTTTGCGAGCAGAGTAATTGAAGACCATGCTTAGTTGTTGTTCTACACCTTTTCTTCATGCGTTTTTATCTCTTGACCTCAGTCAGTTACTTAATCAACGCGTATGGAGTGAAAACTTCATCAAAGTATATATTTGCATTGTTTCACATATTGAGCTTGTTGCCTGACACGGAAAAAAAAACTGCAGGCAGTAGCGGTCGCTTGGACTCAGACTCACAGGTACAAGGAGTTCAATTTTTAGTAAAGCGCGCGCAAGCTGAAAAAACAAACTGAAAGCGATTGACTCCGTGGCAGATATTTCAAATTTGAGAAAATTTGAGCAGCAATCCAAAGCACACTAATGAAAATTTCAGGCATTCATGCATATAATTGGCTGGCACAAAAACTCTCCGTTTGGTGCTATCTCATCTGGATTAGTATTTAAGCATACAGCTAACGCCCAATCACTCATAAAAATCTGACATACTCGTATAAATCTAATACAGTTATTTCAAAAAGTTCCCTTAAAAAATTTTTATGGTCTAGTTTCACCCTCGCATCCTGCTTATATGCCTACAAACTGTTGATTTTATGTAAAACTTCAGGCACTGACAACAACGATGTTGGCTGAAACAAAAAAAAATACCAAGCGTGAGTGATGAAAAAAATATAGGTACACTAAGTAGTTTCAGTTACTATGCTGAAAGGTTTTTGCTTATATTCACCTCGCGTGCTGTACCACAATGCCACCAGACCCTTTAGCATTACAGCGATTTTCATTACGTAAGGCCTGCGCTTACTCACCGCCGTTTTTTTTTTTCCCATCTTGCGAACGCGATATCTCAAGATCGACAAGAGCTATTGCTTTAATTCTTTCTGATAATCATTTGTAAGTTCATTATCTAGTGCACCGGCCATTTAAATATGCTGAAATTTCGTTTTTGCATTTTCCAGTTTTTTCCACCTTCATTTACCTCGCGAACCCGCTTTCTTGCCATTGCTGCATCTTGGGAGTACACGCGGGTCATTTCTGGAATCTCTATGATGTTATCTAGTGCATGATAAGCCTCATTTTCACCCTGTTCCAATCTGACTTGTTATAGCTGGCATCTCATCATCTCAAGCGGCCTTACCTTGCGAATCCTTTTATTTGATTTATCACCTGCCCAACTGGCTACAATTACTCGAAGAATAGAGTATTTATGAGATACTAGGGTTCTGAGATGTGCGCTTTTCATAATCCTCATTCCTACCTGACTTATAACATGTTTTTATTCAGGTAGCACCATTACTCAAGACTTGGACACTTCAACGCTACTTTCTGCTTTTCCTTGATACACAAATGCCATGTATAATTAGTTTAAAATTGAATCTATCAGAATAGTACCACTGTTGCTGTTGCCGCTTCATAACTACACGTGCGTCAATAAGCGTAACGCAGACTCTCCTCGTACCATACCCTTATAACACATCTCGGAATCTTCAGCATACCTGACACCAAATGGGAAGCTCGCGCTCAGTTTCTGCAAGAAAGAAAGCCAAGGCTGTTGGCAATCGCAAAAAAAAACAAGATCCAAAAGATGAGCCAGCGCAGATAACCCAGGACGAAGAATCTAAGCATGCAAGTACCACAACTGTACGGAAATCTAGTCGTTTGCTGAAACAAAGCCTCAATACGATCATGGAGGAATCTGAAGAAGATATGGAAGCAATAATAGATGACACAAACAACACGAACAACACGAACCACCTGGGCAATGCGCGCTCAGTTGTTTCCATAAGCAGCACATCAGGTCATGATATCAGTGACAACCCGATCGACAGCAGCGACAGTATGGCAGAAAATTTTGATCTAGATTCGATTATAAAAATGGGTGCAAAGACGAAGCAAGAGAAATCTACCAAGTCAGCACCCACAGCTAAATTGCCGCTAGATGCTAATGCTAGTAAGTTCAGATGCTAGCTCAGATAATTGTCACTTACTTTTGGATAGTGCTCCTCCTCTCAATTCCATCAGGACAGAATAAAACTCTAAAAATAGTACAGGTCCCATTCACTTGTGGTTATGATGAAGCTGTTGCACGAATTCATGTGACAATGGGATGCAAAGACATAGTGCGCAAGCCAATACTCACTTACAAGATGGCAGGAACAGCCTCGGGAAACACTCCATATGATCTTTCCAATGAAGAGGATTGGGGTGCCTTGATTGTATCTGCACGTCGACTTCTAAAAAAAACAAACCTCATTATCCCGGTCACAATAGTTGCTGATCAAAAGGTATGCGAAGCTGTCATTGATAGAAGTCAACTTACTAAGCAAATAGTACTTGGATTCACTGCGGATGCGAAATGGTGTAAATGCCAAGGAGGACATTCACATGCCAAAGGGAAAGAAGGCAAAACTGAAGAAAGAGAAGGCCATGAATCTTGACACGCTAGATGATGAAGATGGTGCTGATACCCCGGAAGAAGCGAAACAGTCAGAGAAGGAGTTAGAGGAGTTTCTTCGGCTCAAAAAGATGCTCAGGACATGTGCTGTGCACACAACACCCACAGAGTTCTGCAAAATCAATAAACATGGTGCACATGTTCTTCTTTCTTCTGCTCAGATAAATGGATGGGCAAATGCATTGGTAATTGATTTATCTTTTGATATGGATAATCTACTCAGCTCAAAACACACAGGCAATGAAACTATATGGTGTGACCTATGAATTCCCTCCAAGGGGCCAGCTTTTCGAGGATTTTCACACGAAACAGCCAGACCGGGATAATGGGCGTCGTGCGCAGTCTGCACCACCAGGTTCTGTTTCCGAATTTCTGACAGCAATGGTTATGGCGAATTCGATGTTTGCTGGGATGCCAAGGACCACGGAGCCTCAAATCAACAATAATAACTCCCGGAAAAGAAAACTGGATGTAACTGAGTCATCCGAGACGTACAGCAGTGATTCTGAGGATACCCGAACATATCCTGAGTTGGCTGTCTTCATGGAGGATCTTGCAAATAAACATCCATACCGGAATCTCCACACATTCAAAGAGGATCTTCAGTTGAACAACTTCTATAAACTCAATGAACTCAAAGGTAAAGAAGAGACTTACTTCACAGAACACCCATTTCTTTTGAGCAGGGGCAATGCATCTTTCATCACCAGTGAAGTGAAACGCGCGATAAAGAAGATTGAAAAAAGGACCGGAAGGGATTAGAAGGCTTCGGATATGAATAATATAATAATCTAGTCATAAATGGTTAGTGTTTTATTGACTGTTTGACAGTGCAATTCTTATCTTTTGTTGACAGCTAATGATATGGCGGCGACTTTTGGAGATCACGTGGCTTAGTCAGCTATGCAACTGCACACAACTTCTTTGTCGAGCTTCCTTCTTGACTCAACATTTTCCCTTATAATAGTTTTGTTTCTTACTCTACAATTACTTCTTTTCTTTATCATATGACATCCATTTATCAAACACAAAAAATACGCCAGCGTTATTCGAAGGATCTAAAAGATCGTGTGATCTATCAACATGAAATCTTAGGATATGGCTCAACAGAGATTGTGAAAAATCTTGCGATAAATCCACGGGTTGTGCACCGGGTCATTCAGCTATGGAATCAAACTGGTGATGTGGTGAAGGATTCCAGTACATATGTCAAACAAGGCCGTGCAAGACTTCTGGACACAGACTGTTGTGAGGTACATGATAATTCTATTCGTTCAGCAAGATATTCTTATGTCTTTCAGTTTTTAATTGGGCATATTGAGCGGAACCCAGATATCTATCTGGATGAACTTGCAGAACAGCTGCTGCAACAGAAAAATGTTCTGGCATCACTTGCCACAATCCACCGCACGCTCAAGTTACTGGGCCTAACATCGAAGAAGGTAACCCATATTTTGCCTCAATTCTTGACTACTAACAATACTTCAGTTATCCAGAGCTGCTCGTGAACGCTGTGAAGATTCCCGTGATTTATTTTTATATGAAATATCCAAAGAAACACCGGAACGGCTTGTCTTCACGGACGAAAGTTCAATCAATGTCTTGACAACATATCGATCTATGGGGCGTGCACATCGTGGAAAAAGAGCGAGGGTGAAGACATATTTTCAACGTGGTGATCGGTATGTGTCTCTCAATCAGCCATAATTGAAAAACTCTCAAGAAAGACTGCCGTGACCCATAGATACTCAATACTCCCCGGTCTCTCTCTACAAGGCATCCTTTACACTCAAATTGTTCGAGGCTCCTTCAATGGTGACACTTTCAAGATTTTTCTCAAGGGCCTTCTCAGCTGCATGAATCCATATCCAGAACCCAACAGTGTTCTTGTGATGGATAATTGTAGAATCCATCATGTCGAAGGGGTACAAGAAATGTGTGACACTGCGTAAGCTTTTGTCATCAGTTCACTTCATTTTCACAATCTTATTTATTTATTTAGTGGCATCAAGCTCATTTATCTCCCGCCATATTCTCCTGATTTCAACCCCATTGAAGAATGCTTTTCATTTATCAAATCATATATCCGGCGTCATGGTGTTCGTTTTCGTACAGATATTGAGAGTGGTGATGATAACAAGCCATATTTATTCATGTATGAAGCACTTAGTAAAGTTACAAAAGAACATATTCGAGGATGGTTCCATCATTCAAGCTACATTTAGAAATATATTTTGTTTATCACTTAAACATTTGGTCCGGTGTTGCAGATCCACTCCCAACTCAAGGAAAATCAAAACAAAGTTTCCTTTGCACTAGATAACATCATAGAGATTCCAGAAATGACCCGCGTGTACTCCCAAGATGCAGCAATGGCAAGAAAGCGGGTTCGCGAGGTAAATGAAGGGTGGAAAAAACTGGAAAATGCAAAAATGAAATTTCAGCATATTTAAATGGCCGGTGCACTAGATAATGAACTTACAAATGATTATCAGAAAGAATTAAAGCAATAGCTCTTGTCGATCTTGAGATATCGCATTCGCAAGATGGGAAAAAAACGGCGGTGAGTAAGCGCAGGCCTTACGTAATGAAAATCGCTGTAATTAGCGATTGACAACCTTGCTGATAAATTATAATTCTGGCTTAGGTTAATTTGCATCTAGATCTCAGTGTATGTAGTGCGCGTCATTTTTTCCCCTTGGAAATTTTTTTTTTTTTGCTTGTATCAATGGTTGTGTGGTACATATATGCGCTCAGATCGGGTTTGACAGTGGCGAAATTGGTTTCAAGGGGCTTGCAATCCAAGTATTATAATGATGACCGAATAAAATAGTTTATTTGACGCTCACCAGCACATCACCATGTACACTGAAGAAGAACTCGATGCGATACATCGTGCCCGAGAGGTCCTTCAACGGGCTGGGCTATGTCCTGAGGACATTTTTGCAAGCAATGTCTCCACAAATACCAGTTCAGTCTCACTTGCACATATTATTAATTATATATCACCACAGGCTATTATGTTCACGCCTGATGAGCTCAAGGCTCAAAAAAATTGTCTAACACGTAAATCTTATATTCACGGCTTAGTTGACCATCCTGCTGGTTGTTAGGGCTACTCAGCTCAGGCTAGAGGGAGGGGATCCTAAGACAATATATTGGAAGGGAAACTAACTACTCACCTAGAGGGAGGGGATCCTAAGAGAACAAGCTTAGGGACCCTCACTCTAGGGACAGCGACTATATACATGAAAAACGATAGTGCGGCGTGCGGCCCTGACACAGCTAAGTGCCAGGCGCCCAAGCCGAGCCTAAGCGACGTGATGTCACGGGCATCACGCCGGGTACGAGCGCGCGACGCGCGCGAGTAGAGAAAGTGAAATAGAGACAGAACGAGGAAACGGAAAGTAAAAGTAAAATACGGGAATGATAAATAAAATAGAAACGAAATGATGCCGATGATAATAAATAGGAAAATGAGAGACGGCGGTAGCGTACCCTGACACTGGTGCAATCGTCGAATTTCCAAAGACCGGTGATGATGGCATTGCGATTGGACATAGATTCAAGATTCCTCCTGGGGGGTTCATACATCCCAAAAGCAATGTACAATATTCATTGGGTGGAAAGCATTCGATGCATAAGGTGCATTGCTTTCTTCTCCATGACAAGGATACAGATGAGCCGGTTTTGTGTGAACAGATTAAAATAAGCTGTGTGCCCTATTTCTTACACATTGAGTTTAACAATCTTAATAATTTCTTTAGGTCGTTCCGTCAAAAAATGCTCTTTCAATCCCTCTGGGTTGCAAAGAGCTCCACTTGAAAAGTCACTGAATGCTTCTGGCGAAGTATTCATGAAAACATTTGGCTTTTATTGCGCACTTAGGGAACACGGCTGCCCTTTCCCTCAGCAATCTCTTGGAAACATCAACAATAAAGACGGCGCTGATTTCAAGCTCGGGGAATCTTTGACGGACTTTGTTTCTGTATTGAAGGACGCACGTTCCATCCGGGAACAGGACTTTCCCACCTGCATGGGCAAACTATTATTTGAGACGGATAAGTATGGACATCATTTCATACGGTATGTTTTTCAACAATTAAATAATGAATTCTCCCTTTTATGCTATGTATAGCTGTGAACATTTCAAGAAGGGGTGCCACAACCATTTGCGTCTTCGAAATTTGAATGAATTTGATACGCATTATTTGGAAGCATTAGTCAATAATAAAATGGATCGTATTTTGTTCTATGAGCATGCAGCAGCCAACGAAGGGTATGGTCCATTAGCTCCCTGTGGAATTATTGCTGCTGCACGCGAACAGAAAGAACTCTGTCGTAAGTTTGTTTTGTCTGATTAGGCTCATCTAATTTTTTTTCTAGCAATGTGGCATCGCAATGCTGAGGGTATACTGAGCCGCGGAATTATGGAAGTAGCGAGTGAATGTCCCTGTCATTTTGAGATCTACACGCCATGTGATCTCACTCAATGTCCATATGTCTTAATTGTCTCACGAAATCCTCACTCTCACATCAATCCTCCTCGAACAAAAACTCCAGCAGCTATAGAGGACATTTTTTATTCAATGTTAAACCCACTTGGGTGGCGACTTGCTGATGCCACGCCTCGCCGTCTCCTTCTGGACAATGCCTTCATCCAGAGTTTGAGGCAAACACTAGACTGGGCCGACTTTCGAGATCCCGGTTTGGGTGATCTCCATCCTTCACTTTCCAATTACGACCACGCGGCACGTCTAATCAACTACCTACGTGATCGACGCTATCCAGCCGGCACAGGATGGGAAGGTACTGTGCATATATGTATATCTGCGTCATTTCCTTAGACTCATAATCCATTTTATTAGGTGCTCAGCACCTCTTAAAACAACACCTGTTGCTAAAGCCAGAAGAACAGTATATTCGTTGCGTTGAGCTTCACGAAGACCCAAAAGAAGGCAAGTTTCAAATTGTCGTTTGCATGTTCAAGGCAATGAGCCACCTCCTTGTCAAAACGAAACGTCCGTCGATTGACACCTCTTTCAAACGACTTCATAATTGGCAAGAGTTTGAGGTAGAAGCTTGGTTCCCCGAGTATTCTCGTTGTAAGCAATTTTTTTGCTCATGCTGCCAGTATCTCAACCATATTATTTTATTCAAAATAGCCGTTGTTGTCGCGCGAGCTTTTACAACGTCTCAAAGTGCACATGCACACCATATATTATTCAGAACAATTTTTGATATTGTTCTGAAAGATACTCAAAAGCCTGTTCAATTCCGGCATATTCATGGTAGTGGGTTTGATACAGTAACTGCGGATGGTCACCGGGGTCAGGCTTTAGGTGAATACTAATAAAATTATTGATGTGCTAATTTTAATACATTTTTCAATAAAGGACTAGGATTATATTGTCAAGAACTCTGTAAATCGATGGACAAAGAGTCTACCGAGTGGAAGAAGCCATTGAAGAAGCTCACACCGACAGAACATCTCGCCTGTTTCTACAGATACTGTTTCACCCATTACACCCGCAACGTCTCAAGCTTGCGCGGACAGGTTCAGGAGAATGTTCTGTCAGCTATGATGAGTCTTGCCAGTTCAGACGACCTGTCTAACTTGGATGAAGTTGAGAAAACAATAGAATTGGGTGGGAAAAAAGCTTTGGGTGCGGTTTTCTATTATTACTTATATAATTATAATTTAGACAATATTGATTTTTTTTTTTTGATAATAGATTGGCTGAAGGACAAGAGAGCCAACGGAGGATATATGCTCGCCGGTGTTTATCGCCCCAAGAGCAAGATCCCGTTAGAGATATGGAAAGCTGCACCATCAACGTCAAATGGAAATGAACAAGCACATCGGAACATCAATCGAGATGGAACGAAACTCACCATGCTGGCTGGTATCATGCGTGGGTTACAGTTTGATTCCCGTGCAATTAAAAACATCGCTTTCTGGATGGACGAATCTGTTCCCTCTAGAGATAGACTTTCAACTCATTTCCGGCGGTCTGCAAGGGCAGTTCGCTACAAAGGTATGCCTTTACCCTATATACATTTTGGCAGAACTATATTTTAATCTGTAGCAACTGTACAACAAAAAATTGTTTTTGGAAAGGACATAGAAATCCAGAACCTTTGCTTCAAAGCCAAAGAACTTCAGGACGACATCATTTCGGCTGCAGCATCTGTAAAACACGCCTTAGAGTCAGCTGAAAGTCCAACCCCTGCACAGAAGCGCCTCAAAACATGTGACGAAGAACTTCAAGATACATGTAAAAAGCTTGAGACCTTACTGCCGCAAGGGTCTGGATTATTCCCGCTTGACGAGGCTCAAAAGTACTCAAACTCAGAGGTGCTCTTTGACCGACGTCTCCTTGATATCAAGCCGGAAGACAAAACAAAGGTACTATCTCACTTTATTTTTCCTATTTCTGGACGTAAAACTATTTTCAGGCTTCAACTGAAGTTCATCGACCCATGCAACCACCCAATCCAGCAGCATCATCTACCCAGGTGTATGCACCAGCACCACCGACAGTTCAGCTGCCAAAATCATCATCCCTCACTCCTTACATATACGGTGCAGCAACGTCGACGAAGGTACTTGAACTGACTCCATATGTTCCAACGTCACTAGGGCTGGGTCATTAATAGGATACAATTATGTACTTGCATGACTGTCAACCATTGTCAACGCTTTAAAGTTCAGTTTGAAGGTTTTTTTCTACATAGGTTTTAAGTACTACCTCAGTGTATATACCTCAAATTTTTTGAAAAAAAAAACCTCCAAGAAAATAATGCTTGGAGTATTTTTCGAAGTTATTCTACGCAGACTACGCTATTGAGCTTGCTCTCCAGTGAGTCAGTGACAGGCTTTTGAGTAACGCGCTCAATCATTCGTCCGCGTCATTCCTCACCACCATGACTACACCGTGTCTACATCTTCCACCATTTCCGTTGGCCTTTTTATCGAGCATCTCATTTGTCTCAAGTTGATTTCGGGCTATGGTTAAGTTATATTAAGGATCCGGAAGACATTTCAACTCCAGCTCAAGTCTAGCTGAGGCTGGTCGCGTCAACATTTAACATGGTCAGTATGGATTCAAAGGTATCTTTCTATCTTGCGCCTGAATATCTAATAACTAATATCATTGCAAACTTTATGTTCTAGGTCTTATCCCACTACCTGACGTGTCTTTCGCTCTCGTTGCCGCTGAGTTCTCCCGGTAGCCCAGCAGTCCCAGTCACACCATGCTATACCAGCCATCCTTAGTCTAAGACAGCGCGTTTTTCTTATCCTAATTCTGTTTTCATATGAATCTGACAGGATTTACAGCTTTTTCACTCTTCATATCTCATCACAACCGCAAGCATTGTCATTGTTGACCTCGTCCAGTCTCACAGGTATGTCGCCTGTTTTCGCCCCATCCACGACTGCTGGCGTTTTTTTTTTATATGGCGTTGAAATTCGGAAGTAATACTGGAGCTTCAATGTGTTACATAGGGTTCTCGCGCACAGTTTGCGTCAATGCTATTGCCACAGATACCGGCATTCATCAAGACTTCATTTCTCTTCAAATTGGTTCACCATCAAACGCGGCGACATTTCTCTGACGTTTTCCCGGCTCATATTATCTTTGGCAGTATTGGTCGCTCGCCGAAACAGCCTGGGCGCCGATGATTATCAACTTGCTCCCATGTGGTCTGGGTCTGCTGCCGGAACGGAGGACAATTTTCAGTGAGTTTCTCTTGATCTTATACCACTCTACTAATAATTGATGGGATTTAGATGTATGTTGTCCCTCCGTGGGCTGCCGCCCGGTGTATCGTATTCGCTTTATGTTTGCTCAGTACCCTTCCCTGCTGCTGCCAAGGTTTAAACATACGGATTATTTCTTTAGGTTTTTTGTATACAGAATGTGTAGAGATATTATTGTAAATACATATGTATCTGAAATAAAGTGTTTGAGCCTGTGAGCTGACACGAAGAGTGATTTGGTCGAGTATTGGCCCGTGACGTTCACCACTGGATTACTCTTCGTCAAGTTGAAATAATGTATATTAAGAATGTCGGCTAGTTAAAACATTTTTTTATGCTATTGGGGTCCTTCGTCCCAAAAGGGCAATGGATCTCATCTCATCAAGTGGGATCGGACCAGTCGACTGAACACTGCAGGCGCAGGACGCGTTGACGGGGGTAAATTGGTTTCGGCTTTTTCCGTTCAGACACCTGCGAGAAGCAAAATTACGTACGCTTTGGTTCGACGCACTCAGCAAGCCAATAACGAATCAGATCGGACAATTCTTATCCCTCCTGTCAAATGGCACAAAGATCTATATCTCAACGTTTACCATACGACGTTCTAAGAGAAGTCGTTCTCTATACTTACACACACACGATGCAGTGCCTGAATGTTAACTGGGAGGTTTCATTCGACTTACAAGTCCCATCGCCCCCCATACCCGCCTCCCAAGTCTGCCACACATGGAGAAACGCTCTTCTATCTGACCCTACGATGTGGTCGTCGCTTTTCGTCCCCAAAACTAAACCTAACGGAGTTTTGGAACTACTCGCTCGTTCTGGTTCTGCTCCATTGAGCGTCTTTCTCATAATGGAGAAACCTCTCGATACAGATGATGAGGAGACGAATGGCATGCTTCACACCCTTTTCCAACAAATCCATCGATTTAAAGTCTTGCGGGTACAGATTAATTTTTATTTTTTGGCTTTTACTCCCATATACGATCGTATGGAAGCAACGACTCAAACTGTGTTGTCATACCTCCAACAACCCGCGCCAAATCTGCGAACTTTCTCTATATGGTACAAGAATTTCAGTTCTAACGATCACGACCTCGACGAAGGTGTTCATGAAGACCTAATCACATATGCATTTTTCTCGGGAGATGCGCCTAATCTCCAACAATTACACTATTCGCTTGGCGTCGGGTGTCCAAAACGTCCGGAATTTCGCAATCTATCAGAGCTATATGTTTCATTTGATGGAAGGTTTCAAAATCTCCTCGACCTTATAGCATCATCCCCACGCCTTAAAGTGATCCATATTCTTTCAGGTTATCACTGGATGGGAGACGTGGACACACGTCGGGACCTGACACACCCCAAGGTTGATTTACCATGCTTGCAATCACTTGCGCTGGAGGTTTCTGCCTCACCCCATTTTTTGTGCTCGTTCTTTGAGCATATCACTTTTCCTCCTGACCTTAAATGGTCCATCATTGCACTCCATTCATTGACTAATTTAAACGACTCGCCGTCTCTACTTCAGTTAATTTCTCAAGCACACTTCGTATCTCTTCGTCTTGAATTTCGCATCAATTCTGTACAGACGATTTACGGAGAAGAACCCAGTTTCAATGAACTCGAAATTGCTTATTTTCCCGAAGGAGGGCTAGAGAACCATTGGCGTCCATTGATCCACACCATGCAATCGTCTCGCATTACCCATTTGCATATTGCCTTTTCACGTTGGACGATGGACTATTTGCCAGCACTTCAAGATGTCCTGTCGGTATGCGACCTGGAGTCACTAACCGTGGAACAGCAATGCGACAATGACCGGCCATGGCTGGCTTGCATAATGATATTGACGCCGATTCTCAAAAAAATCACGGTTTGCGTGGCGAAGAATGTGCTGGGAATAGATGACACGACGCAAGGCCCAGGACTGGAATTCATGAATTCCATTGTTGGTTCAGCCAATGACGATATCATTCCTCCTACCACCGCTACGCTTCCATGTCCCCGTTTGCGAAAGCTGAACTTAAAGTTAAACCGTTCATTAAGCGCACTACCGGTCATTTCGCTTCGCACTTTCATTGATACACGGAAACATCCTTTACAATTGTCTATTCAATGCCCGACTTTGGATGACGATTTTAGACGTGCACTGTGTCCGGAGAAAGACAGTCCTGTTCAAGTTTCGATTAACTCTGGCGACGAATAAAATATGACATTTGACCATTTTCGGTTTCGAGCAGTAAATTCGCTTCATCTTTGTTCACAATGATATGTATTAAGCTATTTTTTTTTCTGCTGCAGATATTGAACCCGATTTCCAAATGGCATCAGCTAACGATGATTATAGTAATTCATTTACCTGTATGTTACAACGCCTCTAAAACAAGTCAAGGATGAATATGTGGATTGCGATTAACTGAACACGATATCGATCACATACCTTGTTTATGTTTCAACTAGAAGAAAGGTCCTACTCCAAGAATGATAGTTTCTGTTGATCACCCGTTCAGAGACTGCTTGCCATCCGCGAAGGCAGCGTTGACTTGCCTTCAATAGGGAGAACTGTTTCTGTGTATTTGAGGATGAGCATATATGTTTTTGAAATTAAAGTTTTTATCAATGGGTCTTTTTATCGCTCTGACATCAATACAATAGGGCTATATATTAGTTTCCGCTTTGAATACAGTTTATGCAGCAACGCTTCTTATGAATAGCTAAATCATCACCGGACACAAAGTAGGTATAGATACACATCACTTCCGTAATCCACTTGATGATCATCTCTCACGCAAACCAAGTTAATGGAATGCTCGAATCTTGGCGGTACATATCCAGGGCACTCAATTTTCGACATTCGACGAGATTTACGCAAGTGAGAATATGTAGGTCTAGAACCCCATGTGTTAGTGACAGAGAAAAAGATCGTGCACACTGCAACATATCTGCAAAGCGCCCTCAGCCGTTTTCCGATTAGCCCAATATTTCTTTAGCTTGGAACCAATAACACTCAGTTCATGTGTCCAAGTCAGTTTTGACACAAATACGTTCCTTTTTTACTGATTGACTGATTGATTGTTTGTACTACTACATAGCTGTACAATACTCTACTTGTAATAGTGTACACGAAGATAAACTAATCACGCAGGTTGGTTGTCTAAAGAACCATCATGGAATATTTTTTATATATAACGACTCAACACTTTTGATATCCAAAATCTTCTCATCCGAGTCAGGAGCAGATGAACTACTCTCTTCCCTTTCGTAGAGATATTCCCCAAAACCATCTTGTATAGAACGATCAAAAAGTTCAATCACTCGATTGAATCCGATACTCGTTGTCAAAGTCGTTGATGACCATGTCGTTGTCTGAACCATGCTTGATTCATTGACTCGCACCCTACATTGACGACGGAGCTCGATTGTGAACTGACAAGCGATGATTGCGGCTAAACTGTGAATTTTAAATGTATAACTCGATTGATGGGTGAAGAGCTGGAAATAAACCACGTACGCTCCCTGCAACGTGTTCCAAAACTCGACGGGTATCGAGGTCTAGTATGCATGAAAGTTTATCAAGTGAAGAAATCGCATCGCCCACGCTTACAGCATTTTTCTTTATAAAGTCTCAACGTACTATTCTATAACGAACGAGAAAGACAACGTACCACCACCAAGACAAGATTTACCACTCCAGCTATAGTAATGTACCTGATTAATGTTCACTTTTAGCCTCAACACACAAACATCGTGGACACCTAGAGCACTCACAAGTACCGTACAACACCTGCAACAAAAAACAGCTTCAGAAATGACGTTCTATGCCATGAAGAATATTTAATCCAGTACCTTGTTTGAGTAAAACTCGCGCCACTGGACTCTCCGACCTTCCCCCACGATACTCCCGTTTGAAGGTATCAAAGGTGGCATGCACTATTGTCACCGAAACGATGGTTTCTATGACTAGTGTTAATATATTCTGACTCAGTGTAACTATGGAAAAATGATTTAACTCTTAGTGTAAACAACGAAAAAAAAAATTGAACCAACGTTTGCTGTAGTCTACACTTATTATCACATTCATCGACGGTCTTATCGAGATACAGCGTACAACAAGACCAGCTTGGACGATGCATCCTGGAGCAAGAAAGATGGCTAAACAGGTAATAAAAGGTCTCACTCAGCAGCTCTTCCGTCGTTTCAAAAGAGAAGACAAAACGTACGTATGATCGATAAGACTATCGCAGCGCAAAATACGACCCCAAGAACTCCAGTCACGAGCCATTTTAAGTTGCAATGTTTTGCAGCTGCAATTGCACGAGCGATGAATATGCCTGTTGATGATCAATCGCTGGGTATACTGGTTTTCATCCCTTTGGACAATACTCCCACTCACCTTGAATTCCGATATACCCAAGAATCTCAAAGACGTATCCCGCGTATGTAAAAGAATTGCACCCGCTAGAATTAATACAGGCCGTTAGAAAGGAGTACTTGAGGAGAATATTGCCAGGATTTTCACTTTACGCCCTGCTCCCGTTAGCTTTTCTAGCAACAGAGAATATGAAGAGAACAAATGCCGACCTTGGTGAACACCGGCATCAGACCAACAACAAGCGAGATGAGCGTCGCATATTGGGCAAGGCAATAAAGTAGAGTGGCAAGAGTGAATTTTTGAGACCATATGTACTTCTTCTCACGATCAAACGAAACAACGATGCTGTACGTTAGAAGAGCTGGTGCCAAAAAATAAATAAAAATACTTTCGGATTAGGCGAGTTGAATGTGAGACTCACCGATACCCGCAAAAAGCGAACGAGCAAACGTATAGCTATATCCGTTTCAAGCGGACATATCAAAGAATTAGTAAAACGAGGCGGTGAAAATTTTGAGATTATACCTTGCTAAAGCAGACTCGGATGTGTTACTAGTAGTAGCCATGACCAGATGGATAACAAGGAAGGAATATCGTCGGAATTCAATATAAACACACCTATTACCAGCAACCGAAATTATATACATTCATACCCTTATATTGAATCAATTTTTTAATGATCCTTGTTGTTAATGGAACGATCAATACAGAAGTCTTATTGGACGGACTGGACAGAATTTTATTTTGGGCCACCCAGGGACCTTGATCTCGAAGTTTTTGGTTCCAAATCAGGATCAAATTCTTTTATCATTTTGGGCGTCGCATAGCATTTCAAAAGCATCCGAGTGCAGCGCAAATGAGATCCATAATTTTCAGTGAAATGAAGAACTTTCTACAACGAGAATTCAATTTCGGTGATCAAAATCTAGCTTTTGATCAGTAGCGCTCATTAATGAAGAAAGAAAGAAGGAAAAGAAAAAACTATGTGAGATGGCAATCGACTCTTGCGTTGCTACCGCGTGTTCTAGCGTGTTATAGCGCAATTCACACACTGCCATCGACTCAACAAGCTGTCACGATTTGGGTGGGGTCAAATATTGACGATTGATCAGTGTAGACCTTTGAGACGGACCAGCTTGTTAATGAGTTAATGAAGCGACTATTGCAAGCTATGCAGTTGAGTGCTTACTGAACCGGTAAAATTGTTCAAATAGTGTGTTAAACGATGTGAAAAAGACAAACCGCAGTCTCACTTTTCTTTCTTTATCAGAAAACCGAATCAAAGGTAATGTGTATCCATGATGATACGTTTTGACACTAGATGCTCATTTGGCAGTTTTATTTGATGTTTTGTCTTGGGAAACTTAGCACTAGTAGTATCTGCGAATGAAGCGGAGACCGAGGTTTTTTTTCCCTTTTCGACCTGCGGCGATACCGTAGATCCCAAAGATCTCTGATAAATTAGCCGATGAAGCAAAAATATCATGGCTCAAAGATACCTTGAAGACAAAGATGTGCCTTACGGAAATTGGCTACTTGCGCTCATCCTCACTTGCATTTTGCCATAGGTCTTTTCATTTCTCCCCGCACATCATGGCCGATCATTAAACATTTCCAGTTTGTGTTCTCGTACATACCTTCTGAGCGGATCAGATATGGCAGAAGAATGATTAACGTTTGGAACTTCACAACCTTTCAAAAAGTTGCGTCCGATTGTCGAATAGATATACGCAGCCGCATCACATTGTGTGTTCCTGGACCACCAGGCACATCGTATATAGGAAATCAGGAACCAGCCGAAAGATTTACTGAACAACTGTGAATAAACTGTCATGTGAGCATATGACGCATGTCCCGAAAAAAATGAAATCCGACGATTTGAGACCAAATCTATCAGCTTCCACGACAACCGATGAAGGGTGATGAATCACAACCAGGGGTTGGGGTAAAAACGCCAGCAATAGGAGAATCGAGACTGATTCAACCGAAAGCGAGAGATATTGATATTGACGTATGATTGATTTGACTGATTACAGTATGATTCGCGTTGAAAGATTATGGGGCGTTCACCTTGTTTGCTTGAGCATGCAGATAGACAGAACTTTGAACCATTATTGATTGAGGTAGTTTTTTCTGAGCTGGTCAGAGATTGAATTATCGGATAAGATTTTGAGAGGAGTAATTAAATGTACTTTTAACACTTTACATTAGGCACCCAATGTCTCCTTTCACATTACGACGAGCTGATGACAGTTGTTCGCAGGCGGCGGCGGCGCGGCGCTCAAAGTCGACAGCGTTGAGTGACGAAGTTGTGACTAACATCGCGTGTCCATATTGAAGATGCCGAACGGCTGAGTAGACTGAGACTAGACTCGAACACATCCACCACCATCAAAACTCAGCCAACGATGGCCGTATCCTCTTCAAACGACCTCTACTCCATTACCCGTCTTGCTCGCTCGGAAACATGCCAAAAAAGCACTGGAAGAAGTCGAAGAGACGCTCCACTTTGGGACGATGGACGTGGACATGACGGACTGTCCTCCAATCATAGTCACCGACTCTTCTTCATCTAAACACGCTATCCGACTGTTCCGTCAATTAAAGAAGCCAAATTTTATGGCCACTGTTGATGTAGCCACATTGAAGGCACTTGACCTGGAACTGAAGAATGTTTTCGTCGAGTATGTTTCCGACAAGTTGAGAATGATGGGTAAAAGGTACGTATAGCCTCTCGGTACCTCATTAGCACTTTTTGTGATTTTCATTCCCATTTTTAGAAATGCTTCAAGCGACATGCTTATCAACGGCCCAGCCACCCACAAACTGCCTACACCGCGAGCTTAGAATTTTTATTCATACTGCATCTCCTGCATTTCCACCACCATTTCATCTGTTTGCCGCCTACTCTCACATGCCAAGGTATTGTACCCTAAACCCTAAGGCGATACTTCATCCCGCGCACGATATAATCGTCGCGGCGCACTGCGCAAACCTTCCTCTCTATCAAAACCAGAACGCTCATCCGAGTTCACCGCATCGGCTTTATTGTCATCATCGTCACTGAAACTTCTAATTATACCTTTTCCCCTTCCATCACTAAACACGGTTCCTCTTATCTTCGCCTGCCTCTACGCAAAGCAATCCGAAAACCTCTTCGCAGCGCTTTTTCCACTAATAAACCCTCTCTAACTATACCAAACCCAGCACCAACCACCATCGAGTCCTAATCCTCATCTTTCCATTCACCCACACAATTCGCCGAGTGCTAGCACAAATCTACACAGCACAAGCTCTCTTAGCCCACGTAGCCCACGTGCATGGTTTGTGGGGTAACATGGTCGTTTTGGGCACATCGGACGAGCCTTTGTGGAGGATCGTTCATATCGGTGGGTTGGTTTGATTGCAGCTTTGGAGGTTGGCATGTCAGCACACCAATAGCGAATCAGTTTACATATTACTGCGTGTAATGAATAAATTGGAAACAAGAAATGTTAATTGTAGCACTAAAATAATCAAAGGTTCTTTATACTTTTGCGATGCCTCAATTTATATATTACCTGGCACTCACATCTCGATCAAAGGCTTGCACACTTATAGAAGCAAAAAAAGGCAGATATTAAAGAAGAAAATCGTACTAGACTGCAAGATCGCCAGCTCAAAAAGTGTTGAGTTACGGTCACGCCGTGACTACAGTTACTGTACATAGTACCTACGCGCACAGCGTCTAATTCCCTCACTCGTGTTAGTACACACGTAGTGAGGTACGCTCCTTTTAGTTTAGTTTCATTTTATTCACTTATTAACATGTACCTAGCAATATTCTTTAGGTACGCTATTATAATGTCACTCGTGTTAGTACACACGTAGTGAGCAATATTCTTTAAAAAGCCATTAAAACCATTGGTACAAAACAACATGTTTATTGATTTTTAATGCCCAATGGTATTGGTCCGAGAAACTTTGCCTAGCCGACATGTGTAGGGGCCGGGCTACGAGCAGATTAGCGCTGACACTGAGTGGCAGTGAGTGCCTTCTACTCAACCCAATCCAAGCTCAGCACGCACCAAAGATAGCGCAAGGCGAGGCTGAAACGAACGAACGAACGTGCAATTCGTTTACAAGAAATAAAGTGGAAGACAACAGCATCAAGTTGGTCATTTGCGTTAATGTTCAAGGCAGCAGGTTTCGCGAATCGCCATGCCGCTTCTAGAATTGTCGTCCACCCTCAAATTGCGCACAGGGTCATTATTTTCAGGAGTGAAAACTTTTTCCCTTAATCCGATTGGCTGTTCAAACTCGAAATGAACGGTACCAGTTGATTCATTCTCTGGCAGCATCATTAGCATTTCATCCTCTCAACATATCATTAGTGACATCTTTTTCTCTATGTCCCCAAACGGCTAGTCTCGACTCTCGACGGCGTAAAAGTTCCTGTCGTTGACAATATCGAGGTTTAGGACGACTTAGAGAAAGACTAATTTCCTATGTATTCTTCATGATTTGATTACAAATATATATCTCGCCTCTCGGTCTAATGAAATTTCTTGCATCAGAAAATGACTTGGTACAAAACGTTCGCCGGGTCGCAATGTCAGAGACGGTCAGATGTGGATGAACCGTCATTTCATATATATTATTACATAATAGTTTATTCCCTTTTGAAGGATTCAGAAAGGAAGCTGCTGAGAGGGTCTGAGAAAAGTGAGGAGGCGTTGTCTGATATACATATACACGACGCTTTCCGCCCACTTCCAAGCGAAATGAGAATGTCTGCCCTTCGGATAAGATTATTATTTTGAAAGAAGTAATAGTATTTATATACAATGAATATGTACAGCAGTAGACGTATGTACTTTACATAATATTTACAAACCGAGAATCAGCTTTCGTTTAATTACACGTTGACCTGAGAAAACCCAGGATATCTATCCATTTAACTTAAAGGTAATCGTTAGTTGTATTCTATATAACTCTATTTTTGAACACTGGTTATACATGACGTTTCCATAATCAACTTGAAACATACCTTGAAAAAAAGCTCTTGTTCAGTAGGAACATCTTCGAACTCGATAAGTTTATCTCGACGGTAGCCTAGGTCAGGATCCCAGATCCACCGAATGCTCAATAGCTGAATGTCTTCCAGTGCTGGGTGAGGACGAAATTTAGGATCTTTGACAAGACCTGATTCAATATGAGGAGAAGCTGAAGAACCCAAAAATCTTGCCATTCCAAATGGAACGTTGTCGCATAAGTTGATTAAGACAAATTTTTTCAGGTGCGGAAGTTTGTGGAGGGCAGATAATGCAGCGTAAATCAATTTCTAGATGCGAAAAAAGATTCAATAAATCGAAAAAGAATAATGGAATTCAGAAGAAATCTAAAGACCTCGTATCGTGTGCTGGTAACTGCAATCGTCAAGTTTGTCGTTTTAGGAAACATCCGGGCTAAATGGGGAAGATCTCTTTCAGGATTGATCAACGGGCCATGGTAAGATACATCTTCTATGTCCTTCAAGATGGTGGTATACGTTTCCGATACGAGGGTGCGACTAATACCAACAATACAAATCTTCTTGAGAACTCTTCCCTTGGCTATATCATTTGCGATACCAGAAGATGCCGTCAAAACCTCGAGGTGTAGAAGTAATTTGGGGGAGAAGGTAAGAGGATTCGTAGAGTGAATTCTTTCACATATGCGTAATTCACGTAAGTTTGGGGTGCGTTCAAGAAATTTGTAGATACATTTTTTCTGATTGCCGTATTGAGAGGAGAAATAATCGACTTCAAATATTGATAATTTTTGCAATCTGAAGAGAGCCTTTGGTAGTTCACTGTCATCAGAAAGCATATCAGGAAGCAGGTGGACGGGAAATGACAAAGCGGTAAGTTGATCAAATGATTGTATAAACATTTTGATGATGTCGGCTCCGTACGGTCTGTAAGCTGGGTCCAGCCTCGTCAGCCGCTTGGTCGCTGCTTGGGGCTTGGGAGAGACCCTGTGAGAGGGGTCGGAGCCAACACGGGCTCGGTGCGTGGAGGGAGGTGACCGCTCGGGTGGGCGGGCTCCTCCTCTCCACGACTGGGACTCTCCGTCTGCTCCACGCATCTGCGGGGGAAAAACTCTGCTCAATTTGTGGCAATCGCTGTATTTACATGTAATCTGACTGTCTTAATACATCCTGAAATAAGATGTGCTTTGGGCGAGGGGGGGGGGTGGGACCAATCTACACGAACTGAAGAGGGAAGGAAAGAAGGGAAAGAAAGAAAGAAAGAGAGAAAGAACGAACGAGAGAAAGAACGAAGGAAAGAAAGAAAGAGAAGCAGCCAAAGACGCAGCGGGGAACGCATGGACAACACCTGATGAGTGGGAGGGTGGGAGGGTGGGAAAGAAATAGCAAAGATCGAACGGGACGCTGGAGACGTCTGTGCCCTGCTGTCGTGGTCAGAGGAGAGATGACGACAACGGTGTGACAGCGACAGCGCTCACCTGCTCAGCTGGACGCTGGAGCCGGCCGGCACCTAGCTCATAGTTTTTGTTCGGGTGCGTCCGTAGGTAAAGGGTAATATTCAAAGACATGCAGCGAGGATGGTTTCATCTGAAGCTTTGTCCAAGTGGTCACGGGCGGAGGAGTAGCCTGATGGTAGAGGCGGAGGGTCCTGAGACTAGATATATTGCGAATGCGGGAGATGAAAGCGAATGGGAAGGTGCAAGCTTCGCATTCCATATGATAGAGATTCGGCACACTCGAAATGAATTCCGAGAGTTCTTGATAAATACTACGAGTCAGTGCTAAATCGTCGTCTTCTTCACTTTCCTCGTCAGCGCTACTTATACCCTCGTTCTCCTCTGGCAGGGTAAAAGACCAATAAGACAATTTCAACTGATGAATGGCCTTGAGAATGTGAGGCGATGATTTAAAGCCTCTCAATTTTTTGATGAGGTCTTTTATCCACCATTTATATTCCCATGAATCACTTGGAGTGATAGCTGCCATTTCCGCGGGATCACGAGCGCATAGTGTTATTGGGTTGAATAGAATTGGCAGAGCTAATTCGTGCAAAAAGCGGTTTACCGAGGCAAAAGGGAGTATGTCGGATTTGCTGGAATATTCATAGGCAAGTATTTGCATTATACGTAGCAAAGTGTCCGCTGGAACTAAAGTCAGGCAGTTCTTACGAGATAGTGGTGGTTCCATTATTGTCGAGCTGGTGCTCGGAAGAAGAAAAGGGGAGACGTCAATCGTGTCACGTCCCGTTATTGGCTGTTTGTCTCTGTAGGTCCACGCTTGCGTCATGTCACACTTACTGCAGCTTACTGTGACTGCCAATGACGGGGATACTTGACCGTCGCGTACCAACGCTGTACTTGGACGTCCGTCAGTGGCAGCCACCATTTGTGTGTATAAAAATTTGAGCACTGGACCTAAGAATGAATTTCCTCCTCCTCCCCGTCATCGACTCGCCTTCCTCTTTCATACATGGTTCTCTCCGCTAACCTGCAGCGCAACGTTGAAGGAAATGTCAATCAAGACCTCGGGAACAGAAGCAAGTTCAACCTCTTTTTATATCTTCATTAGATACTTATTTCCGTCTCTAGAATCAAGCCAACACACGTGCAAAGCAGCGGTTATGCCGTTGGAATACTAAATGTATTTACGCGCTTGTCCAGAAGAATATCCCAACACCTGAACGTCTGTCCTGTTAGTAGTAGTTGATATAACTCTATTACTGAACTCAATTACTAATAAAATTTTCGCCAAAAAAAAACATACGTTGAAAAAGTGTTTGTTCACTGGAGCAGAGAAACCGTAGTATCTCGGCAAGACAGGATCACACCAATGGTACCCTCGCTCGGGATCCCAGATCCAGCGAGTACATAAGATTTGTATATCTTCCAATGTTTGGTGAGAGCGATATTTAGGATCGTCAACTCGACCTAATCTATAAATCGGCCTCGTTGGGTCCATTGGAACGTATCTCCGTGAGTCCATTATAAGGCATTTTTTCAAGCGTGGAAGCTTGGGGAGGATTGATAATGCAGCATCCACTAGTTTCTGAAATCGGCATTTAGTTAAATCGAGGGGAGAGAAGTACAGAAGAAATCAAACCTCTAAATTATATGATGGGCTGCTAAATTTGATTGTCAAGGTTGTAGTGTTGGGAAACATGCGTGCTAGATGGGGAATGGCTTTTTCGGGATCATTCAGCGGACCATCATAAGATACATCCTCTATGTCATTTGAAGCGGCCGCGTATGTGTCAGAAAAATTGACACGATAAACCCCGACAATAGAAATTTTTTTCAAGACTCGTCCTCTGACAATATCGTTCGCGATACCCGCCGGCGCAGTCAAAAATTTGATGCTGGGAAGTAAATCCGTAGGAAAGGTAAGAGATTCCGTTGAGGAAATTTCGCAAAGTAGACGTAACTCGTGTATGCCGGGAGTGCGCTTGAGGAATTGGTAGATACATCTTCTCTGGTTGCTCTGTTGCGCGGAATTGGCATTCTGGACTTGAAATATCGATAGTTTTTGGAGCTTAAAAAGAGTTGCCGGTAGATGATTATCGGAAAGCATACCAGGAAGCAAGTTGACAGGAAATGAGAGGACGGTAAGTTGCCCCGATAGATGGATCAACAATTTAGTGATGTCGACTTCATATGCTCCGTATATTGAGGAATATTTTGGGTCTTTCGAAGGCCAGGGGTAATATTCAAAGACATGCAGTGAAGATAGTTTAGCATGAAGTTTAGTGCCGTTGATAATAGGGATACTGTGTCGATAAAGTTGAAGGGTTCGGAGGTTGGATATGCCACAAATGCGAAGAATGAACGCAGGTGGGAAGGCGCAGTCGGAGCAGTCGAGATGGTAGAGATTAGTCGTTTTTGAAATTAGCTCCAACAATGCTTGATAACTATCGCGAGTGAATGATGAGTCGATGTCTGAGTCGCCATTTATGTCCTCGACGCCTTCATCTTCCAGAGGAAAAGACCAATCAAGCAACCGCAGTTGATGGATCACATTAAGGATGTGTGGAGACGAATTGATGCCTTTGACCTTCTCAACAAGGTATCTTTGGTGCGATTGATAATCGTATGTGTCACTGGGGGTGAGACCTGCTAAATCCCATGGATCCGTAGCGCACAGCACTATTGGATTGAAAATAATCGGCAGAGCTATTTCGCGCATCCAGTGGTTAACCGACGCTAAGCTGAATATGTCAGAACGGTGGTCATAGGCAACAGATCGCATTATATGTAGCCAAATGTCACTTGAGAGTGACTTTGAACGATTTCCACAGAATCCTGGAGATTCCATTGACCATTGAGTGTACGACAAGAAGAAAAGTGGGCGTTCAATCTGCAAATTTTTGTTTTTCAATTCCCACCCGGGCATCACATGGCCGTTTGGAACCAAACACAAACGCTGAAGCGCTGACAGGGGATAGTGTTTGGATAGCTTATGTCATGCGTGTTGTGCTGTTACAGGCCTGACGCGGCCTGACGTTTTACAGCAAAATCTGTAGACCTAGCAACATATTTGGGCTCTCGATCTCTCCGCTCCTCTCTTCTTATGTCCGCCGTTCAAAAAAAATAACTCCGCATGATCTTTTTCACGCAGTGAAAACGCCGAAAAAATAGGATGTCATATGTACTTATATCGGTACGTAGTTTTTTTTTCACTTTCACAACCCCCCAAGTCTTCTAAATACATGGTACTCTACCAGGATGACTGTCGCTGCAAAGTCTGGTAGGCACACATTATCAGCTATCCATTCTCTAATCAATTTATGATCCTAGGTGTCAGCACTGATGCATCTCGCCCACGGCACGCTCTCGCCAGCAGCTTCTTCGTGAATCGAAGCGGCACATTGGCTTCACCTGAAAAACTCAATTCACTGCTCGCTATGGTCACCAATACTCTGAGGATCAGGATGAGCTTGAAGAATATTTTCGTACCCCACCCGAGAAAAACTGGGATGGATGTGATCCGGTCAAATGGTGGGGAGCTAGACAAGCCCAGTTCCCCAACTTGTGCCGTATTGCCCGTCATATTATGACTATTCCAGGTATGTCTGTTTGCTTCTTTTCGCTTCAACCTCACTTCCTGCCAATTTTTTAAGCTCAGCAGTTGCTGTAGAACGAATTTTCTCTGGTGGCCGTGACACAATCTCCCTTCGCAGAGCTAGTCTTAGACTTGATACCATTCGGACCTTGATGCTGGTCAAGCAGAAGCTCAAACTAGCTCGCAATTCAGTTGAGGATATTATACAATACTAGTAGACATCATGACATATTAAATATACTGCGTTTACATCGTTTTTATGATTCCGTATCCGTAATGGACCCGTATTACGGTGAATACGGTACGTATCCGTTCCGATGGAGCTCTAGCTAGGTGATTATACGGTACGGATACGGCACGGCTATGTCTGTATTCTATCCGTATAATATACGGCCGTAGCCGTATACGGTACGGTGCCGACCCCTAGATAGGTTGCGTCCTGTCGCATCATCTGTATACTTACAGTATACTATCGGTACACTCGTAAGGCAATCTTCAACCCTTCTCAGTAATCTATGCCACTCACAATAATCGTCCAACAATTTCTGACAGCCGTACATTATACATTTCTCTTGGGTCTCTTCTCGCCAAACCATCGACAAAAGTATATAAAATCCTCTTTCTAAACGGCTTCTCAAGCTGCGTTAGACGGCTCGCCAGGTCCGGAACATCTCACAAACTTACTCAGATCAACTCGATACACTGATTTATGTTTAAAAAATAATAATATGACCAAGCAGTTCTACCAGATTGGGATGGGCACTTTATTCGTCCATAGTATGGCATTACTCAGCGCACCACCCGTTCCTCTTATCCTCTTATCTGTCCTCAAATGACAGAAAAGTGAGGAAGGTACGCTTTTTTTGCACCTTAGTAACCTTTTCTAACTTACCACTCGATTCTTTTAAAAGCGTGTCCTTTAGTTGATAATGCACGGAAACCTCTCAGCTATTAATTGGTATTTTTGGACGCTCCGGTCCCTTAAGGTCAAAGTTCGGCACCCAGAATATCATTGTTCCACTCGATGTCCCCACACTTTCTGTGCCCATTACATCGGACTCGTGGTTGTCATGTCACATCAAAGGTCAACCACACAATTGGACTCGCAAAAAAATGGTTTTCGCGTCACGTTAAAGGTTAACTACAAAATTTGGACTTGTCTTGTAATGTGTCCGTTATGGTTATGTGGAAAATTTCAAACATATTTATATGGTCGGTTCAACTGCTCTCACTCTTCAAGCTTCACAGTTGTTCTTCCACACCCTTCTTCGTAAACGTACTCGTACTTCTCCCAACCCCGTGATTACACCCCCTGCCATGTCTTCCTCGGATTATGATTCGGATTGCGACAGCATATTTTCAGGCGATGACACGCAAGTGAGTCTCGCTTTGCTTCATAAGCTATTGACGCGTCTAACTACTACTCACCACTCACAGACCCGGAATCAGGTTCAGACCCAGGCTCCACCTTTGAACGCGTCCAGTGAAGCCGAGAACTATAACGAAGTCAATGTATTAGAGGAAGGCCATGACGAAATCAAGACGTCCGGAGAAGACGATGATGAAATCAATGCATTGGGGGAAGAGATATTCGACGAAAGCTTTTGGGTTGAAGAAGAGACGCAGGAAAAGGTATGCATGTCTTTCTTTACAGTGCCACGTTAATATCTTCACTCATTCTCGCATTTTTGTATTAGAACAATGCTGCTGTAACCCCGCACCACCACGGTATCGCAGTACCCCATCCGTCTAGCAATGACAATATGGGTGATATGGAAGAACTGGAGTCTCTTTTTGGCGACAATGATTATGAAGATGACAAAAATGCTGCGAACGGAGAGCAACAACTTGAAGCTTCTCGCAAGGACTCTCCGATCACGGTCGAAATGGATTCAGAACCAAAGGTATTGTGAATGTTTTTTTCGCTGAGAGTAGGATATCTCACAACAAGTTTTTTTGGATAGCTGTCTGTATCCTCTCAAGAAAATAACACTGCGGCACCGTCTCAGACAGAGGCCACCACAGAACCCGAACAACCTGCTGGAGAATTTAATGAGGAATGGGACGCGTTTCAGGCTGGAATGGACCTAGAAGTTCGTCTTTCACGTATCCTTTTCATTTGACAATCTTTAAATGACACGTTAAATTATTCTAGACATATCGTACCACCAAACGAGCTGCCGCGCTTTCAGCTGCTCCCAAAGCGACCAATGAAAATCCCCCTTCGATCACGTCAACCGAAAAAGGCGACGCTGTCCCTGTTCCCGAATTGTCAATAGCACTTTCTAACGAGCCCATCGTTGGAGATGATTCAGATTTATACGGGGACGTTATTCATGAAACTATGGTTGAGCCGATGAATGAGACGCAGCCAAAGGTTCCATCCGACGATTTGAAGGACGCACCGGCGACCGAATCGGCCAATGATCAGATCGGGGAAGATGTCTTTGGAGACGTTCAAGGCAATTCCCAAGTCGAACCAGCAGATACCAGTTTTATGAACGGCATCGATATGAATATGACACTCGACTCGTATTCATCCGCTAATAATTTCGTAAACACTCCGGCTCTGGCCGTACCGATGAGTTATCCCGAAGAACCTGCTTACGACGGTGTACAAGACGATCCGACGAACGGTCCTGAAAAACTCAACTTCGGCGATACCATGCAAGTCGATCTTCCGGACCCGCTTACGATCAACAACAACTCAAACGTCAATTTTACAAATGGGTTCCAAGGGCAAGATTTTGCTGACTTCCCTGTTTCCACGGATCGTTTCGGAAACTACGTTTTTAATGATATTAATACTCCAGTCGTGGCTCAAAATTTCACGTCGGGACTCGGATTCGGTAACGATCAAACAAGACCAAAGTTTGAGGGTACTACTAGTAGTAGCGACATCTCTGGGAGCTTCAGTCCAAACACCAATCCGAACACACAAGCCGACCTACCTAATATGTCTTCACGCATCAGAAGTAAAGTTGTCAAAACATTCTTGCGTATCTATGAATTCTCCCAGGGAAAAGAACTAGAAGATGTATGTATTTGTATTTTTTTTTCCTGGCCTACTGGCAGTGGCATTTACTCAATTCCTGACGGTTTTTTTGTCATATCAGATCGATAGGCGTGTAAGGGAATGCCAAAAAAGGATTGTACGTGATTACGTGGCAGTCATCGTATCTTCATCTCTAATACACTGTGATAGGACGTCAGAATTGCATCTGCTTCTTCTGGTTTTGGGACATCCCTTCCGTCTGCAATGGCAGCGACGGGAGTTTCCAGTGTCACTCACCAATCGCGACAGTCTCAACCATATCAGATGGTATTTTATTTTTCTGTAGGACTCCTTGACGCATGCTTATTCCATTCTAGCAGAACGACACGTCCGCTGCTCAAGGATTGGTGTATAACAATCAGATGCCGATGCAGTCTTCGCAAATGGGTTATGGATATAATTCAGTATGTTGTTATATTTATATATAATTTGATCGGTGGAGGACTTACCATATTTACGTTCCAATAGTCTGTCAATAATGGACTTGTGTCCAGTGTTGCTTCGTCGTCCGGCATGACTTTTGGTGCTGGTTCAGGTCAGATGGCAGGCGGTATGAACATGATGAATCGATTCAGTCCGGTATGCTATACCATCTCTCGTTTATTCATTCTCACGTGTACATATGCTGAGAAAAATGCGTCAGGCTTTGAATTTTGGCGGACTTCAACCACAAGGATCGTCTGGTGTTGTTCCTGCTAGTGGTTTTAACCCAAGCAACTTGTTCCAACAAGGGCAGGTACCGACGGCCGGAAACGTAAATTGGAGCACTCCAAATAATCATCAAGTTGGTCGTCTTACTTCATTTTGAAAGAGAAAATCTTACTCATGAACGTATCTATAGTTCAATATGCACGGATCGTCCTCGAACAATTTTATACAAGGTGAGTAAAGAACTCTGAGCTAGCATAAGTAGATGCTTAATACTCCCGTTATTGTAGCCACGGATCAGCCCTCCAGCTATGCGCCTCTTGCATTACACAACGGCAGTGAATTCATGCAAAGGAGTTTGCAGGATCATATCCAACAAATGAACCTCCAATACAATAACGCAACTGCCCATTACCCATTTTATGCCAATAACCCAATCAATACGAACTTGCCTTCCACCCAGCCAGCACAACGCAAACGCAGACGTCAATATAGCGCCAGTGGTGAAACTGGGAGACCGCGGTTTCGACGGCGGACTGATGCCAACACTTCGGTTGGTGTCCTCCCTCAAACTCACGAAGAGTTTGTAGATTCATTCTTTGTGCTCCCCGAAAATGACGAAACACCTGTAATTTGTAATTACACGTGTCCCGCCTTGGGTTTGATTTGTAATCAAACCTCAAGGAGCTATGGTAGGGACGGAGCACGCAATCGCTATCGGCATCTTGCTACGCATGCTGAGGCGGAGATAAAGTTTGTTGAAAGGGGTAAACTCCTGAAGGAGAACGCGGTACTTTTCGGTCGATTAAGACGAGTGGTGGTTACGTGTGCATATTGTGCCTTCCTGAAAGAAGTGTGGCGGACGGATGGCGTCCGGGAAGAGCATGAGAAAGAAGCTCACCCGGCCGTATACGAGCGGCGGCAGGAACAAAGAAGAAGAAGAAGAAAAGAGGAGTATGATGAAGGTTGGGACTACGATGAAGGTTGGAATTACTAAAACACCCATGTACTATACCGTTATCTTGTATTCACTTCACTCAATACCCAGGAAAATGAGGTTTTGGATGTCATTGTCTGAGTATGTATTAGTCGACAAAGAACCAGATTATGTTGTAAGATTCTTATCTTGGACGATTTCGGTGTAAATTTCCTCAGATTGACAATAAGGTTTTTGAACTGTGGGTTCATGTCGTTCCTCAGGCTGATCACTGCCAAATGTTAATTTATACGTCGGAAGTTGGTCGAAAGCTCAAGATGGTGTACCCCTGTGCGAGATTGAACGTTAGACGAGGATCGTCGAGCGATAAGATATATCCTACCTCTGAATTGGAGATGGTAGACGGATGGAGAGGATAACGTTACAACGTCGAGATTGTTGCTTTGTGAAAACATGGCTTTTATACGTTAAATGAGAAAGGTCTAGACTGTGACGTCAAGGAGAGTATCATGAAAGGGTGCGTAGATATAGGAAACCTACAAAGGGCGTTAATGCACAAAGGGCGTAGATGTACAAAGATGTAGATGTACAAAGGGCGTAGCTTTTGTACTAAGCCAGATGTCGCTTGGGAGTGACTTTGAACAATTTCCACGGGAATTTGCAGACTCCATTGAGTGTACGACGGCGAAAGAAAAAGAGAGTGAGGTCTCAGATCTGCGTTCAATCTGCATATTTTTGTTTTCAATTCCCACATGGACATCTCGTTCAAAGGGAACTGGCAAAACACAAATGCTGACTCAGGATAGACGCTCACAAATGTAGACAGGGTTGCATCATATCACACTACCGGCTGTGACCGTACTCAACGATGGAGTCAACGTCCATCGCACATCCTCTAAACTATCAGCAGAAGCTTTTATCACAGCGGGTCTGCCAGGCCTCAACTAATCAGCTGAGCCATTTAGTATTGCCATATTTATTTATGCAAAGCTTATTCCGTGTACAATTACAAAAAGACTCCTGCCTGAATGACCTGACGGATATATAATCCTGCTATGAATCCTAGTATATGTATCCTCCACCATCCCAGAATCTGCCAACCCCCCTGCATAGACATGAACTCGTACCATTGTGGATGAAATCCTGCATGTTCCCAATCGATTAGCCAGACCCGGGAGGCAGAATCAAGGATGACGTTGTACGGATGCAAGTCGAGATGACACTGTGGAAAAAACGGCCACTGAAGTAAGTGGTATTCAGTGGGCATGACCACTGGGTAACTTCATTCAGTGGTCGGTTAGTGGTCATACCCACTGATAGTCAGTGGTAGATCAGTGGTCAGTCAGTGGTCAGTGGAAAGTCAGTGGTTAATTACCACTGAATCCCAAATTCAGTGGAATTCAGTGGTCAGGGTACCACTGACTTTCAGTGGTGGGTCAGTGGTGGGTCAGTGGGTGACCATATTCAGTGGCTCTGTACCACTCAGTCTCATGCAGCGTATACCTTAACAAGCTCATAATTAATTATTTATTTATCAGTGAAAAATATATTTGTAGTTATTCTAAATTTCTAAGTCTAAGCATTCAGAGCACGTGACATGACGCGTGGCGGCGTTTTAATCGGAGTTAGAAAACGATTGTATGCGCGTGTCATCGTTCTTAAGCACTTCATTTTTTTCTCCCCCCTCTCGCCCTCCCACCACCCTCCCACCACCCTCCCACCACCATCCACACCGCCATCCACGCCGCCACGCCACCATTCCATCTCACCGTCATCCACAACACCGTCTTTTCAATGTTTCATCCACCCCTTTCGTCTCCTCCAGAACCGCCGGTGACGTGTTATTTCGACAGCCGGTCTGTCATCCGATCGACCAAATGACGCAGCGCGGCCAGTAGCCAATGTGAGTTGGATTCAATTTCATGTCATGCATTACTCATCTCTTATATCACGAGGAATATCGTTGAAGAAAATGTATTCGCACGGCGCGCTTCGCGGGACTTGAGATATGGAGCTGGATGGGAGCGACGGGAGATAGGGAACCAGGTGCGGCTCAGAGCCAATTGTAGTCTGTACGTAGCTATAGTAGTTATAGTTATTTTTTCGCATTTTTTTGTATATAAATTTTATTACAAATAAAATACAATTATTTATTATATAATCCAATTATCAAGATAACACAGTAAGAAGGTGAGCGAACGACCGACAAGTGCACTGGCTGACAAACCGCCAGACTTATCACTTAACTGTCAGTGGAAAAATGCCACTGAACACCACTGAAACGGCGGAAAAACCACTGAATTTCAGTGGTCAGACCACTGACAAACCACTGATATTCAGTGGGTCTACCCACTGGGTCACCACTGAGTATCAGTGGCATTCAGTGGCGATTTTTTCCACAGTGTGAGTGAGAACAAGGGGTAGAGAAGAGTCGAACGTCACGCCTTCTTCGGGGCTCTCCACGCTACGGAGCTCCCTGACATAACGCCGAAGTGTGAAGAGTATACATATGCGTCGCCAGAGACTGAGGGAATGCCAGCACTTTAAAAGAGTCTGGTTGGGGACAAAGTCCATGATGAACACACTACGGTTTGTATATGAATTGGCGCCGGACAGCAGGGACAAGTATGGAAGTTTGCTGACGGACAAGGCTCATAGTGAAAGGCTCAGAGGCTGCGTTTGTAAGCTAATTAATCTCTCTCTAGTAGTCGGTAAGACGACTAGAGAGAGGTGACGCGCTTGTAATACGCGTTGAGGGCGTGGTGTTAGGGCGTGGTGTTAGCGCTTAAGCCAGTCCTTCTAACAGCGTTAGCGCGGTTTATCTTCATGACAGCGTCCGATGCAATGCGACGGACAGAGGTAAATTTAACTAGCGCCGCTTTACGCGGCAAATCCCTGCACCGGAGATATGTTGTGTTGACCAGTGAGGAAATATCGAACGAAATGCCAGATACAAACCAAATTTATTGGAAGCCATATAACACAAAGCAATTTTTGGAAAGAGTATGAAAGGTTATGGAAGCCCTAAGAAGTGTTTTCTGTCTAGATTGACGGTGGCGGTCCAATTCTTTACTACAATCTGTCTTTGAGGGATGTTGAGACGACAATTTTTGTTTCAATCAAGAAGACATGTTATGGTTCCTTCTTGGAGATGCTCGTCCAAGGATCCTATTTCTCGCAATAACGCCTCACGCCAGTGATAAGCTTTCAACAATTTGAAACGCACGTCTGCATATTCCAAAATTCCTCGAACGGAATTCATAAAGATTCCTTTCAAAGAGTCAGATAACCGTTTTCTTTGTATATCGTTTGACCATTCGATAATAAACAATTTCAAGTTGATTGATAATGTCAACGGATTCTCGGCATCCCAAGTATTCTAACTCAGACACTCAGATTCACCACCAGAATTTTGATTCCGTATGACGGTCCGGAACCCTGCTCGGTGCAGGGAATGGAGTCCGGGTGCGGGTATTCCTGGTTCTTGCAAGCTTGAAAATAGTTGAATAGCTCTTCGTCTGACATGGAAGAAATCTCGGCCCATGAGGGTAGCTACAGTAAATTTACAGCGTTAAATATATGAGCAAATAATAAACGGTTTGTGGGTGACCGCGAACGTACAGCTACGTCTTCAATAGCAGATGGATCTCCAATGGCAGCAGACGATGGTTGAGATATCATTTCAATACGGCGGAAAGTGTCAGCTGCTGATAAAATTTGCAATTGGGAATTAGCGAGAGAGTACAGAGAATGACATCACAAGACGAAGAGACGTTGAGCAGAGCGTTGAAGTTGGTGGGTTGGTGCAAGGTTGTCGTGGGAATTGATGATGACGGAAGTGTTCCTTTCTCTGCCGGCGCTCGCGACTTGTCTCTTACAAAATCCCCCCTTTGTATGGGTTGAAGGATGATGCTAGATGGAGTGTTGCATAGCAGTCAGACGAATCGACATTGGTTGCGGCATCCTGTGCGCCATCATACAGGATTGCAGCCTGCAGGACATGCGACTGATAGTGGGGATACCCCTATTCCGGCTAGTGAAAATTTCCGACGCGATTAAAACGCCTACACAACCTCAATATTAATGAACCTCCCAAAAAGCTCATCCAACACAAATAAGAGCAACCATGTGTTATGCCACAAGCCGTGGACACGTGCTACTCAACTACTCCGTCAACTAAAAAAATCAGTTTTAATGGCCACTCTCTACGTAACTGCATTGCAGGAATGTTCTCATAGAATATGTTCTGGAAAAACTGAGAACGATGGGTAAAGGGTACGCTGAACCTTTTTTATATCATTAACGATGCTGATCCTCCAAACGGCACGTTCGTCAACAGCTGAACCACACGCAAACTACATACCTCTCTCGCGAACTACAGTTCTTTATTCCTATTGCGTCCTCTGCCCACCATCCCACATCTTTGCCATCTCCTCTCGCACACCAAATAACAAAGCCGAAGAAGGTGAAATTCCATCGATCATCACGCACATGGTATAATCTTCGCAGCCTTCCTCCTCTGACAACACCAGAACGCCCGTCCGAGTCGACCGCATCAACATCGCCATCGTCGTCACCGAAACTTCCAATTACACCTCCTTCCCTCCCATCGCCAAACGCATCCCCTCTCCTCTTCGCCTTCCTCTACACAAAGCAACCCCAGAACTCTTTCGCAGCCCTTCTTACCAACACAATCTCCAGCCCCAACACCCACTACCACCGAATCCCTACCCCCAAATCCTTCTAATCGCAGCACCCGCTCAATTGCTAGCAGAAAACTACATAACATAATCTACCTTAGAGCATGCGGCATGTATACGCCGCTTGTGGGGTAAGTAATCGCTCTTGGTGTATCGGCAAGCCTTTGTGGAAGGTCGTTCAAGTTGTGTGGGCTGTTTTGATTGCTGCTTTCATGTCGGCGCGGTACGAATAGCGTAACTCGCATCATGATGGGTCTTTGATAGTTATTTATTTTTAGAAGAAAAGAGATGTTACATACTTGTAACGTCGGGAGATTCCTAGCAATAATATTAGGAGCAGATTAGCGCTGAAGCCAGAGTGGACTCTTTCTCAGTCCAACCCCAGCCCAGACTATAAAGATGGATCCTGAAATTCATAAACGCGCAATTCATTGACGAGAGATAAAGTGGACACTAACGCGTGGTCGTTCGCTTCAATGTTCAAGGCAATAGATTTAGCATAGTCACGGTGCCCATATAGCTACAGCCCCTCAACTTGAAGGCTGTACGAACTTCGACATGCACACCTTCCCGCGGAGTTGTCATCTACTTTTGGCACGCACATGTGAACACGAGGCATTCATGATTCGACAGCCGTGCGAAGCATTCAAGTAGACGGTACCGGGTGAGTCATTTTCTGACAGCGTTATCAGTGTTCCATCTCCTCAACAGAAAATCATACATCAGCTGTCATTTTTTCCCCACCTAATATGTCCCAAATGGCTAGTCATAACGGCGTACCAGAAGTGTCCGCCATTAGCAATATCGAGGCTCACAATGGCTTGGAAAAAGTTGGCGAGATGTCTGAAAGTGTCAGATCAGATCAGATCTCAGCTCATCAGGATGTACGCGGTTCTGACAGTTATACAGGCAAACAATAAACCAACTTCAATGGATAAGGAGAGCAAACACTCTCAGGTTCAGGCTGACGCTGTTCCAATGAACGACGAACAGTCCGACGACACCATAGAAAAATTGGTAGATCTTTTCCGAGATTTCCTTGGTCAGTTTCTCATTTTGTGTGGAGACGGAAAATATCTCGCTGACACATTTGGTTTCAGAGGCTGCACCCAACCTTAGTACAGGTCCCGTAACGTCTAACCCGGATCATCTACATACGCGACGAAACATGCCAGGACGAAAGAGGTTTTTTGGGTTAACTAAAGGATTATCACCCGGGCAAGGTTGGTTATGAGCGCTACAATTATATTTATGTATTCCCTACCTTGACATTTCACATTAGCGAATAATCGATATGACTACGAGGAGAAATATCCGCGAGATCGATTTGGAGAGGAGATATCTGAAAATGCTCGGATCTGGTTGACCTACCTTGATGAAGCCGAGGCATTTGATCGTGAGAGGGTAGAAGGCTGGAAAGAGACCGTAGATGTTCTTCTGGTTTTTGTATGTATAACATCTTTTTGTCGTTATAGTACTCAAAACTTATTTTTCATGCCAGGCTGGCCTCTTTTCCGGCGTTATAACCACATTCATCTCACAGGCTTCTCAAAGCCTTCAGCAAGATAGTACCCGAGTCACTGCATCTTTAGTATTTGAAACCGTCCAATTGCTACGCGCGAAATTCACCGGCCTACCGATAACCAATGTACCCGCTTCTACTATAACTCCTACTTCACCATTCACACCGTCAAAAAATGCATCTTTGGTGAACGGCTTATGGTTCACGAGTCTAGCGATCACATTATCTACCGCGCTGTTTGCGGTTCTTGCAAAACAATGGTTGTATTATTACATGGCTTCGATTTCCGGAACGGCGAATCAAAAAGTGAGGGCAAGACAATTGCGATTTAACGGTTTTGAACAGTGGAAGGTCGCTGCGATCGTCGATCTCCTGCCTATTCTCCTTCATATTTCTGTCGGCCTGTTCCTCACCGGAATTATGATACTCTTGTTTCCACTGGACGCCCATATCGCCTGGACCGTTGTTGTGATCACGGGCATCACTTTTACTTTATATTTCATCTCCGTGATATTGCCCATTTGGTACCCGGAATGCCCATACACAACCTCATTAACGATTTATGGTGGAATTGTCTTTTTCATTTTGCGAGACATTGTTCGTTGGACTAGCACGAACTTAAATAAAGGTTTTCGGGGCGTGTGGGAAAAAGCGAATTTGCAAGTTCGGCGTACTATTCAGCATCTCGTTCACTACACCCTGGGCCTCTTCCAACATCTTTTCACATTCATCTCGCGACTGGGTGACAAAGTGCGCCAAAGTCTTGAAAAACATCGACCCAGAATATTCGCTGCTGATTTTCCGAAATTCACAAAGTGGAGAGAAGATAATATCAAGCGAGCTGTCTCAAACGCTACTTTTCTCGATTCCCAGGCGGTCGATTGGCTTTACACGGCCTCGTCTGACAGAAGTGTCCATCGCATTATTGCTCGGTCTGTAGCTGTTCATCCAACTATCGCTGGACAGTTTGAGGGGAGTGGCAAGCGTCTCTCCAATTCTCTTGATGTCAGCGAAACAAATCTCCTGGATTTGCGTCATGGACTTTGTCTGGATCTTCTGACCGAGGACGTTAAGCATTGGCGTCTACTCTGGTCTATTCCCAAAAGCGTGCTAGAGCCAGGAGAGTATCAAAACTATCGGCGCATTTCAGAAAGGATACGTTTTTATGGCAGCATATATAATATTCGTGGGGAGATCTTCGACCGCTTTTTCCTTGGCAATGAACCTCTCGAGCTTCCCCTAGTTATGTGGTGCTGGTACTTAAAACAGGCACCACGGAATGATACAGTAGCCGCGCATATACTCAAGTCTCCTCAGCATCGCAATCTCTTCCGGTGGAAATTTGATGCCACTCGTGAACTCATACATAACGCGGGGATAGTACGCTTTGATAGCGAAGAGCTGGGATGGTGGAGATTTGAATACCTGTTTGATTACTTTGAACTTGGCAAGCCTGACTGTTCCTCGGAAGCCAAATCTTATGTCACATGCTATCGCCTCCTTATCACTGTTTACCATCAACTTACCTCCCATCATCCATTTATAACCAACGAAGAAGAGAGACAAAGATCTTTGCTTAGTCTGTTTAGCAGCTTTCTTTTCGATCGTTGCCCCCACACATACGAACACGGGGTCCACTTCACTTTCTTCAAAGACATTCTCTGCACGGACTCATTCTGGTGCGATTCTATGACGGATAATGCCAGAGGTATGGCAGCACGGTGTGTGCGCTTCATGTGTATCAGGCCCAAAGCGGCTACCCTCTTTCCTTCTACGGGTTATCACGAGCTCTCTCTCATATATCAATGGTGTTCACAAAATCTCGACTGGGACTTATCATGCACCACATCTGGTATTTTCACAGTCTTGCTCTTACCACGGAACCGCCACCATCTGTCCACAATCCTCTTGAATGACCCAAATGTCGCGTCCAACTTATCAACATGTTTTGGAACCTTATCGTGTGCTTTCCGCATCGACGAAGATACTAGCGTTGTACATTCACTTTTAATGGATCTTCTTGAGTCTGTGGAGATGCCTTTGTTCACTGCTTTTTACAATCTGTCCGTCCTCGTCAAAATATGGGAACTGCTTTCGGTTTTCCAAGAGGATCTCAAACCATTTTCCCTCCTCTTAAAATCAAAGCTCGACAGAAAAAACCTAGATGAGCTGTTCGCATTCCTGATCAAACAAGCACTATCTGAGACTGCCGAATTTTATCATGGTAAAATGTGGAAAGCGCCGGCGTCTTTGCGTATGTTTGAACAAATAATCGGTCGGACTGAGGACCTGTCTATACCCGAGTCAGGTGCAATGTTGGAAAGAAATTATGATAACGAAGAGCGTGCCCAGACGGCTGTTCCGAGCGAGGTATTTCTTTTTTGCAGAATTATCACCATCAGACTGTATGCTAAAAGACATATACATATACACAGCGTCAAGTCTCTCACTCCTTAGTTCATTGGACGAAAAAGGCGTTCCGATCTGTGTGGTCAAAGCCACTCGCCGAATAATTTAGTACTAGTCGTCAATCAGGGTGTGCGCATAAATGCTCAGTTATGTGCAGATGACGAAAAGAAACATTGTTGGAGGAACGGGGTCATTCGGCATATAAAGCATCCACTCGTGGTAAGTTGGAGGTCCGGGGGTTGGAGGTCCGGGGACCGCCGGTTGAAATCGAATTTTTTTTTATGTATTCGTCATGATTTGATTAAAGTATAATATCCCGGCTTGTAAAACTTACCCATTCACTAGTCACTAGTCACTAGTCACTCCTCATTCAGAATGTAAGGTAATCGTATCTCCTCACAAGTTCCTCGCCCCGACTTCCTCGTCCCTTTTTCTTTTATGTTCCGAACGTCGCACGCATGAGATAAAGTTTGATTCAAAGTTCAACAATAATAAGTAAAGATTTCTTAACGTATACTGAAAATATCTATATGGCATCAGAATTGAGCCATTTAGCATAATAAGAATGAACAGCCGTCTCAGAGACGTTGGAGGGCTGTCCTACAACGTATGACGCGTACGTAGGATCGATTGAAGTACTATTCTCAATCATGTCGTAATGTCCATCGGTTTTGAGGACATGTATTCGATACATATCTAGATCTTCTCTTTGTGCGCTGCTGCTCGAAGAAGTCAGAAGAGTATGATACTGATCAATATATCTTAGGAGAAAGATCAGGTTGTAAATCATACACAAAATACGTTATCATTTACCTTTGGTATTCGATTTCTTCTTTAGCTGAGACGCTAGGTGATAAAAGTTTTTCAAACATCACTTCGCATGATGAGGGATCGACAGGCAAAGGTGGTTGATCTTCTTTGTCTTTTTCTTTTCGTGTGGATGAAGGGAGTTTTAACTTTTTTGAGGGAGAAGACTGGTTAACGCCAATCCAGCGCCGAACTCCTTGGATTAATCTTGGTTCCCAAGCAATCAGTCTATAAACGCGACTTGGGAAAAAAGAGAAGCTGACTTAGGTTGATGCAGATTATAGCGCGGGAGAAATGGGCTCTCGTTGAAATTATTTGTTTTACTGTTAAGCAGAATGAGATCATATTAGCACAAAGCAACGAGACAGGTTTACCCAGAAAGCTTTAGTGTACTGTTCATCGAATACGCAAAATGCTTCGCCAAATGAGTAAACAACAGGGGACGATAATACTCGACCCAAAAATCGCTTCGCAACTGAGCGAAGTCTTCAAGTGTCTTTTGACAATTCTCAAGAACATAAGCTGGACCAAGGGACTCTGGATTGAACCATTGACGATAGCTAGCTCCGCGCCTCTCTGGATTGATGGGACGTAAAGGTGGCTGGACGCCGAGGAAAATGTCAATAGCCGTTTGTTTATCAGCATCTATTCCCGAGTAAACGGTAATGATAAAGTGCAAGTGAATAACGAATTTACTCTTACCTAACATAGAGTTGGCATAAAACCGCCTCAAATTCTCAATAATATCACGCGAATGACTTTGCCAATGTGGTATACGACGGTAGCTTTCCACACGGTTCACTAATGCGCTTCCTGTGTATTGTAAAGCAATGGCTGAAAAGCGATGGAAGTTATCGATAAAAGCGAAAAAGGCTAATGACGCGGTAAACTCACTGTCGCCATGATCATGATACATTTCTGTTAGCATGTTAACGGCATCCGAGTCAAAGGGAAGATTTGGATTATCAACTATGCCCAAGGCGTATAGTTGATGTCCGAGGGCGCGTTTGCCAAAGACGAACTGCGCAGCATTGGTTCTATCCAAGCAATCAATGCAATTGGTCCGGCAGATTCCGTTCTGTAGGAGAATAGTATCACGGGGGCTATGACTGGTCAAAAGACATCCGGTTAGATAAACTTGACATCACAGGCGATGAAACACACTCGGGATCATTGCGCAAACTATGGGAGCGAGGCTCGGGACCCGAGTGAAAAATTCCTGTTATCGATATTGATTCTTCGGCTAAATCCTCTAGATAGCTAATGACATCCTGTGTCTTCCTATAGGAAACATCAATCAAAGTTCTAGGCGGCCACTCGCATCATTCACCCACTCTTTATACGCTCGAGCCATATCCCAGGCAATATAAACCATCTTCTTTCCCTCTGGAAGAAATTGGTTCAGATACTTGACACATTGATTATACTCGTGAAGCAACTTGGATTCCCTTGGTTGGGGTTCTCGGGACTTTTGAAAGTGAAGACGGTCAATAAAGGTTGAGCACGCTCAAGCTGAAACGCGACTTACCTTGACTAAATTTAGAATCATGATTGGCGCACCATAACGCTGCAGCAAATTGTCAAAATGAAGGGCAGCAGCGGTATAAAAGGGATCCACGACTGTGACTGAAGAAGTTTTGTTAAATGACAAGCTCTATATGACATATACATTGAGACCTACTCTCAACAGGCGGTTTCGGAGTCATGCTGGTTGTATCTTGAGTCCAGAAGACAGGTATACTGCCACGGTACTGTACTCTTTTCGTGGTATCTTAACGATAGAGAAAACATAAAGAAAACGCACCTGAACATAACTAGTATAGTGGGGATTCGGACTACGAGTCAATGATTTCCCTCTAGCCGTGACTTCAGATCTTGAAGGTGGGTAGTAAAAAGGGGTTGTTATGGCTTCAAAGACGATCTGCTCGGTTTCAACCTCGTTTGCAACATTACCCTATCAAACCACGTTTAGCAGCTCGTAGCAGAATACAAGTGTGATAAAATACCTCAGAGTTGACACCGCGTTTCAAATATCTCGCCCCTGCGAAATGTCGAGAACGTCTGGCAATTAGCGTGACAAACACAGTCCGGCCGAGCACAACAAGTTCTGGTTCAAAGCACAGTCAGGAACGGCGATTGTTAGTGACATTATTTTACTTGCTTGCTTGATCGACGTGTCCATGAACAAGTGGGAGAACCCAAGGACTATTGATGATTCCTTCTTGTCCCTTTCCAAATGCTTCGAAAAGCATATGGTGGTTCCAAGCAAAACGATCGTTGAACGTCCAACGGGCAGAGGTAATATTTGAATAAGGTTTCTTAGTCATGTTGTGTTGTAGCGTCGAAGTCAAGTCATAGGTATAGCTGTAGAATTTGGTATCAGTTACGATATAAGGGACTCAAGAGGGACGGGACCTGAAATAGAAATTCTTGGTCATATCGACTTGTTTGAAGGCGTTCATTAGTCTGCAAAGAGTCGTTAATAAAGAAGGCATGTCGAGAACTAACCGCACTAACTTTTGTTCTTCGGCAGGCTTGTCGATTTTTTGATTGAAACATATGGGTACCATATCCACTTGCTCAACGTGATAGATATAGTGCCCGCCGACCAGCGCGACAACGAGACGTTTAGTGATCAATATCATATACCATCCTGCCGTAAATCTGATGAAACCTAAATAACTCATGAGCGAAAACAAGTTGCGAAAGACCGAGGACGCAGCTTTACCCGCGATACCGAAAAACACACGAGCCCTTCCTAAACCTCCAGCACTTTTATTCCCATCTTCAAGCATCGTCAATATCTCGCTCATCTGCTTTCCACTGTATATAGCATCGCCTTCCGAGATAATCAATTCGTCTTGTACCGTCCTGTCGATCTTCAACATGCGATGACGAGAATCCGATGTGTTAGAAGCGACAATGTAGAACCGCGATTTGTTTTCGTACAAGACAAACTTATTGAGAACAAGAGGCCCTTTATTTGGTTGTAAATTTCCAGGCATCATTGAGAGAGATGATCGAGGATGTGGCATAGCAAACGTTCCGTCTCCTGTTCGTTTACGACTGTGCTTAGACTTGACCGACGGTGTTGGTTCTTTAGACAGGGAGGATGTAGCTGCAGGTGTAGAGATAAGATTCGCATTGTTCTGTTCGTTGGTCAATGTAGTTGAGCTCGAAGGAGGAGGCGAATAAGTCCGGGGTATGGATTCGGCGGTCGACGACGGCAACATGTTGCAGCCCAGAAGCACCGTGGGAAATGTCACGTTTTCTGATGTGGTGCACTAGAGGCGTCTGGAGATGTTGGCACTGCCACTTGGCAGATCCTTTGCATCTGCTCAGGGCGCAGTCGCAAGTGCCAATTTCTCCTTGCTCCATGCAAGGGAACTGGTCAGCCTAACATTACATGCATTATTACTATCAGTCATGGACCCGGGAACACGTCCAATATGGAAAATAAGATAATACTATTGAAAAGATGGACGATATAATTTACATGATCATACGTTCATGTCATCCTGTGACTATTTTCTGAGCGCGACTATGAATCTACTTAGAGACAAGAGGAACGCCCCAATGAACATCAAAACCTAAAAAAAAATTAGAAAACAGGACTGGGAACATGTTGTTTTCGCTCGCGACGTACCGCGCTTGCGATTGCAGGCTGTTTCCATATAAACTCGGGGTTTCCAAGAGATAGTCCAAGAAGGGGGGGTCCTATCAGGACTGAAGTGCTAATAATGAAGAACCAGAATCCACTACGGGATCTACAGGAAAGAAAAAAGATAGGCCAAAGCATGAATAAGGGGGAGTGTCTGGACGGACCTAACACTACGGTCATCTTGGAAAAATGTCAATGGAACTTGGCCGATCAATGAAATAACTAAGAAGTAATTAGTGTGCGGTGTTCCGAGATTCTTTTTATATGAACTCACAGCCTCCGGAGAAAAAGCCGTAAAAAATTGCAAATATAACAACATCGACATCACGTCGCAATATGGACATAAGGCTGGTTGTAATACCAAGGGCCAAACTACAAAACGCAAGAACTGTGTAAAATCAGTTATGATTCTATTGACACAACGAACGAAATTTTACCGGCCAAAGGGTTATAAGTAGTGGCTGGGACTATGAACGTTATGCAGCCTAATACAGCGGATGCATTAAGAATCAGGAGCTATAAATAAAAACTTAATAGTTTGATTTACGACGATTATTTCGCCCTGACGTACGACATTGTCTGTGACCACGGAGCTCAATCCTTGATCATTGGCGTATACTTGCAAATAGAAATCTTGACAGACGGTTAGCGGCAGGCACATCTAGAACCTATATCAGACTTACAAGGGAAGAATATCCCGATCATGACAAGGAAAACACTAAAGAAACGGAGGATGGGTGTTTGAGTTTGAGATACATTATGCGAATCACTTCAAAAAGACTCGAACTGACCCGGCAGTTGCAACAACATGTGGAGTGTTAGTGAAGAACTCTTTCCAAACGCTGGTTTGTTGAACGGGGGAGAGGGTTTCGTGAGGCTTGGGTCTGAATAGCCCGTTGGCCGCGCCGAGAAGAACGAGAAATATAACACCCAGACAGCTGTTGCGTGTGATAAGCCGATAGTAAGAAAAAGTTAGGAAAAACAGGTATACATAGCGGTTGTGAGGAACTCGTTCGAATTGCGATGTAAAGGAGCAAGTTTGTTCACTACGACAACCTGTACAATAGCTCCCACGAACGATCCTGTACGATTGATAAGTGAATCTCATTTAATCCAAGTCTGAAACGGGGAGAGATATACCCATCAGTACGATTGCATTGGCGATCGGAAGTTTAACTGCAAAGTGTTGGGAGATAATTGATATCGCAGGGAGGAACAGAAGCCCGGAGGCTACACCGCCTAGTACACCCTGAATGATAAATACCTCGAGATACCGGTTCGGCCGAACAGCCGCAAAAGTAAATTCACTTCGGGATTTTATTAAAAAACGTAACGAGAGAAAAAAGAAAGTATATACGTACGACAGAATCAACAAAAATGTCCCAGCTAGAACCAACGAGCGGAAATAGCCGTTGTCTAAGAGTTTTCCTACGGGAAACGAGAGGGCGAAGGTCAGGAATATTCGGACCGATCCAATGGTGCTAATGGCCGATGGAGTCCATTGGGATAAAAAGTCCGTCTGAATAACAGAGGCAGTAAGGTCATTACGATGGAAGTAACACGAATCCTGAATTGGTTGAAAAAACTAACAGCGTAGATGTCTTGGTAAGCCCCAAAAGAGACTATGGAACCAACCGCGCAGAATATGGCTAGCATGCTGTTGATATTCGTTACTTGCGATTGAGCTCATCGTTTTGATGCGGCGAGACTTACCTGCCAATCACGTTCATCCATCCATGAATACTTCCTTCTGGAAAAGAGGGTGACGGGAGAACTTCGAGCTCTGACTTCTCGTTAAGAAATTCCGAAGGGAAATATTGAGAAATTGGTGTAATGTAAATGTCGGTTACGGGGCCGAGGGTTTCTTGTCTGATTTTGTGTCGGTGTTGGGATGACATGATTACAATCGCATAGAATAATTAACGTGAACAATAAGGTAAAGAAAAATAAGAACAGAAAGAAATAAAAAAAAGGAAGAAAGTTGAGAAAAAAATAAAAAGGTTTGAAAGTAAGGTAAAGGTAAAAGAAAAGAAACGATTTGACTCTGCTTGGAGAAAAAAACGGGCATTTTTTGCCGTGGCGGCGTATTTGTTTGCGTGGATGTATTTTGAATTGGTCGTGCTTGGCGCTTTCGCTTTACAGCCGCGGAATTCAGAATACATATATAACAGACTCGGAGATCTAGAACTGTGAGTCTTATTTAATTTCTGAATGCAGAGAGGACTTACATTACTCTTGATAACGTGTTGGATGTCTTTGGAATTACGAGTTGACTCTCATAAGAGGTTACAAATTATATTATACTCAGTCAGCAAACGGGTTACATAGCTTAGTAGTACTTACCGTCGGGCAAGTTCCTGCGAGTCCGGGGCTGTGTTCAAAGGGTGAGTACTCCAAGCGAGTCCAAGTGGGCCCGGGAGTGCCTGATTCATACGCCTATCTACACATTTCACTTGAGGTATACTCTGACATACCGTAAGAAATCTTGAACAAGGTAGCTATGAATATTGGTTAACAGTAGTCTTGATGCTGATCACGAGGAGATCCTTCCAATTAATATGGACGTTGTGATATTCAGTACTCTACGTACATTGTACATATATAGTAGGTGAATCAAGGCGCGTACCCAGGGTGTACCGTACCAGGGTGGTGTGATTATAACATGCTAAAGAAATCTTAAGCCAGTCCGCCTACGCGAGATTTACGACAGGGTGTCAGCCGCAGAGTGTTATTGTGAAAATTAAATACATACAAACGATTTGATGGGGCCTCGATAGGTTGATTTTTCCTACTTAACTAGCAGTAGGCATCACACCCCATGATTGATTGACGGAGCCCAGGAGATATCAAGTTTGGGCATTATAATACCTTGTGTGCTTCATTCTGTAAAAGCGGCTTATTCCTCAAGTAGATGATGTGCTGCGGTTCTTCATCAACTTAAATTAAATTTTCTCAAGCTGAAGGCCGATCAAACTGAGAGATAGATTATGGCACCATATGTTCACTCGGTGTTTAGTAGTATAGTCACTGCACATTGTGCGGGAACCTACCTTTAAAGACTGTGATTGTGATTCTCGATGAGATTTTGTTGAATACCCTATCAGTCCCTGGCTGCTCGTTTTGATGGAGATGAGCACCGGTCTCAGAATTCATGTAGGCTGAGAACTATGATAATGGGAGATAAGGTCGCAAATCAAGGTTCAAGAGGTAGCTCTGCATGTTCTGGCCATAAATACCGACAATGGACATAGGTACATACGTACATATATATTTAGTTACTGGCATGTGTCCTTCCAACACCAGTCCAATAACCATTCCCATGTGATTTGAAAAAGACTGACAGATCATGCACGTTCTTCTCTTTGCGTGCCTTGTTGATGGGTGTGCCGAAGCCACGATGTCATTTGGCATTGACATATTGATAACTGGCGTTAAATTATCTTGGCAAAAAGCTCTATTGGAGGAGGAAAAAAAAAACGTCGTTGAGCTCGGGAATAGACGCATCATTGAAGAGTTCTGCGGTAAATACCGAACTGCGTATGATGTAGCATGAGGAAAATGCTCCATTTCTTATTTCTTTCCGCAGTGCTAGAACCTTCAGCCTGAAAAGAAAAGCGCTGTTGTGAGCTGTGCATTAACAGTCCAAAGAGTCTATGATAGTCATCAAGCAAATCAATGTGCTAGACTATCAGTTGACAATAA
>JAQFWX010000059.1:0-225854 GCA_027605045.1 Phallus indusiatus | reverse complement strand
TCTTCTTCCACTTCTACTTAGTCGCTCCAATTGATATTCGCGAACCATAGGCTCTGAAAGTTATCATGTCTTCTATATGGAGGTGGAGAATAAAATTGGGATAAAAAGGAAATGGAATGATGGAAAGTGTGCGATAGCCAATAGGTTGGATGGACATAATGGTGAAAAAGACAAAAGTTGAAAAGAATTTAAGCTCCGAAACAAGAAGGATGTTTTTAGGTGAATGGATAGGTGCGAAACTTCTCTTGTAGTATTCCTTTTATTCTCTATTGTTCTCCTGATTCTGATCGGGTTCGTTCCAGGATGCCAGAACAGACTCATCGAAGAGTCGCGGGTGGTTTGTTGATATCAGGGAGTCGTATGGTCATTTCGGAAGTAGTAGGAGATTTGAGGGGAGGAATCATGAAAAGAAGGGTTTAGTGGTTCTTTAGGAATGGGATTGGGTGATCGATAAAATCCTAGAGCAGGTTGGTGATTACATGCTGATAGGATCCATCGGCTGGGAACATCCAGGACCATTATCATGTAATCTAATCCGACTTGTGCTGTTAACCAAACACAATATGAATCTTGTAGGGCTGATTCTGGAGTAGAATAAACATGAGTGACAGTGAACCATCTTAGTTCCTTTTCGATATAGATTTCTTTTCCGAAAGCCAAGAAGGGGTGTACAATATCTGAACTTCTACACTTATCGATAGATCGAGGGACCTTGTGCGAATAAACTGGGAGTAAGGTCTTGGAGTCCATTTCGAGAATAGGAGTGGGTGAATAATACGTAAATAGAGTTGTCTCGATATCCAAATCATGAGTGCGAGGACTATCATGAGTATAACGAAAGACCGGGGAAAAACATCTTCTTCTGGGGATGGTTCTCGGGAATTGGAAGAAGGAGAGGGGTGTTTGAAAGAAATGGAAGAAGAGAGTCGAAGATTGAACATTTTATTGTTTGTTGATTTTTGGGTGAACTGGGGTGTCAAACGAGCTGGAAGTGAGTTGTTCAAGAAGAGTAGATTTAGAAGTCCGCTTTAGGAAGAACCATCCCTATTACCAAATAAGGAAGATTTTGGGCGCGCGACAGCTGTTGCTAGTCGTGGTCGTACGGGGAATAGTCCCGTGGGTATACCGCTTGGTTTGATTTTAGCGCGGTAGTTGTTCTCTTGAGCTTGTCTGGCCAAGCTTGAATGGGTACCCGTTGATTTTACGGGTGTCTGACGTTGAGCTAGTATTGACTTATTATAGTCCCATGCTTGCTCTATGTCGTTCGCGGCTATGTACAGTCGTCGAATTGATGAGTTTTCGGCCAGGAATCCCCTCTTGGTGACTTCACTGCGAATTCTCTCGTCAAGTCCTTCTAAGAACTTTCGTTTGAAGGTGTATCTGTCCGGTGGATGGACTAGACGTGCTGCGAATTTCAGGAGTTCACTCATGTACCGTGTACACTCCTTGCACCTTGCTTCGCGTGATCGAAGTTATGTGCAGACTGGTTCTTGCTTGTAGGTGACAAGAACATATTGTGCATCCTTCGGAATAGTCTTACCAAGTCCCAACCCTTGGTTGAACGACCTCCTCGTTCTACGTGCTCCACGAACCATTCGTGTGCCTCCCCATCTAGTCGCATACCGACTACGGCTATATGTGCTTCGACGTACGCTGCACCGAGTAGGTTATTTAGCCTCAACCATCTGAGAATAGAGGTCACGAACTTCTCAAAGTCTTCAGGCTTTGATGATCCGCTATACATAACGGATAATGGCATCTTTGCACCCGCTTTCGCAAGTGGGGACGCTGATACTACTACATCCTTGCACTCCTCTAGTGCTTCTTGCACCATGACAATTATCCCCTCGTCTTCCTGAACTCTTCTAAACCTCTTCGTAGGTTTATGTCTATCTTCTCGGTCGTCAAATGGGGTTTCCCTCATTTCACGTTCGAAGTATCCGCGATCGTACGCTTCTTCGTCGTCTGACGAGTCCTCGTCATCATAGTATTTGGGCATGAAAGGCCCAGCGTTACTCTCCGGTATATCTCGGAGGTCTTCTCTCATTTGTTCGTACTGATCCCTGGCAGATGTTGCTCTTCTTCTGGGTACAACCGGTGCTCTGGTTGTTGGGGACGTTGTAGGAGCATGTGCTTGACCAGCGTCTGCTGGTGGACCAGAATGTACTGTTGACGGTCCTGGTTGTGCTGCAGTCTGAGTGGGCACCGCGCGATTAGGGAGGTCTTGCTCAAAGATGATGCCAGGTCGTTGGCCAGCTTCCATTTCTCGGTTACTTTTAGCCAGTTCAGTGCGTGCTGCTCGCACTTCCTGCAGGTCTTCCTGCATGTTGACATACGGTTCTTGCCTACTAACCTTCCCTTGTAACGCAATTGTGCGTTTGTCTAATGCCTCGGAACGTTTTTCCCGTGCCAGTTGCGCTGCCTCAGCGGCCATCCTTTCCAGGTCTTTCGCTGACTCTTCCAGCTCTGCAGCTGAAGGATTATTCTTATCACGCGGTCCTTGACCCGCGTTGACTCGTCTGGTAGATTGATCTTCCAGGTAGTCACGAGTTGCCACGAACTCTGGTGGGGTACGTCGACTGTTTCGACGTGATCTATCCAGCTCAGCTCGTCCTCTCTATCTCTGCGGCTGCGTCATCTGCTGCTCGCGTGGGTCTGATGGGCGTGCTGGTTGCTGCTGGTTGTGCAGAAGGTAGGTCCTGTAACACTGAATGTAGTGTTTCCGCGTGTACCGCGTACTGTTGTGTGGGTTGACGTGTTATACCGGGGTCGGTGCTGCCGATGGAGCTCTGGGTGTCGCTGGCAATGCTGGCGTGTTTGCCATTGTCTTGACCGTCGCCTGCGCGTTGTCCGTTACTGGAGCCAGTATTGTCGTGCTGGTTCTATTGTCGTCTCGTGCACGACCTTTCCCTTTCACTGTTGTCCACAGTTCTTCTTCATCGGGTATTACGGCTGCCTCTAGTCGTACTAACATGTCACCGACGTCTTGTCCCGGTGTATCACCTCTCACGAGGTCATGGATCATTCTTTTTGCATCCTCAATCATCTTACGTGGTAGGGCTACCTCGTCTTTTCCGAGATTGGACTTATGAGATCTGGTCGATTTCACTGATTCACCGGATTCACTCCGTGCTGGTGAAGCTTGTCTCGATCCTTGTCTCGATCCTTGTCTAGATCGATTCGCGTGGTCCGCGACTAGTGTTTCAAACAATGCTGCATCTATCACAACAGTATCACCTGCTCGTGCAGATGTGGATGGACCGCCTTCGGTAGGTGGTGGTTCGCCTACGTTCTTTTTGACTTCTTGTTGTTTTTAGGAGGCATATCCTCTCTCACTATAAACTAGCAAATACGATTGGCGTATTTTGGAAATTGTAACGCCGTTTAGGTGTTAAAAAAGATGTAACGTTTCGTTACAGTTTACGATTAGCCCGGTTCTTACGGACTCACAACAAACAGTATAAAGCTGTATATTTGCAAGTGCAGGTAAGAAAGGCTGCCGGCGCCTTTACCGTTACGCGGTATTTACTGGTGTGATGGCGCCTATGTACATTACATAATACTAGGTACTTGTGCAGGCAACGATCGTCCGCATGCAATTGTATATATATACGAATATGTACTATGGTTAATAGTAGTCCGCTGCTCATAGCGGAACCGTTACATGAACATGCCGGTGAAAAGGAGGAAATTTTTGATGGTCCCATCACTCCTGATGGCGATGGATCCCCTTCTAAAAGGAAGTTTGTTGAATGAAAACCGTCTTTAAATAATTGTCGTATAATCAGAATGATGATAAGAATGGTTATAAGAGTACACATAGAATAAATATACACGCGTTTGTTCTACTTCCGTTGGGCATCAATCACCCGCTGCATGCAAGAGTTTGGGCGACTACCGGCGCCTCTAGTTATGTATCTCCTTCCCGTTGGTTATTGAAACGCACATTAAGCCATGGAGCAGGTCTGACATCGTAAACCCTTTTGACACTGCTGAAAAACTGAGCGGACTTTAATTCGGATCTTGTTCCGGTAAAACGTCGGCTACTAAGCCTGCCCAAGCAGCTTCGTCAGCATGCGTCCACTGAGGCCCACAACGGCAGCCACCGCTGCCGCCTCTGTCAGACGCCGACGTTGCTTTTGCTTCCCGCAGCGTGCTCGCCTTCTTTTGGGTGATGATCGGTCTCCCTCCTTCTTTACAGCCTCCATGAGGTGTGTTCAAGTTGTCTACTTGATTCTTGAAAATAAGTAAAAGAAATATTTATTTCAACTCTCATTGTTTAAACTGATCCATTTTTTTCCAGGAAAAAAAACCTCAATAAAAAATATTCTCGAGGTTTGGATATAAAAACAACAACGATGATGACGACCCAGCTTCACCCTTTTTTCTTCCCCCTATTCCCCCTCTCTTTCCCACTCACTTTATTGCCTACTCGCTGTCGCCCTCTTATTTCGCTCATCCACCAAACTACTCCATTCTTTTCTCATGGCACAACCATCTACACCAACACGCTCTCGCTCAGTCCTATCTACACCAACACGCTCTCACTCAGTACTATCAGTTTTAACGAGCCCGCCAACATCAAGCCCTCAAACCGCTCACTTCAAACACTTTGCGCGTGGCCGGGGGATCGTTCGTGACGGTGCAAAATCTGGAGTTTGGTATAGTTTCCGCACCCGGTCTGTAGAAGATCCTGAAGTCATCGAATGGTATGTGATGTAGGAAATTTCATAAATCTATTAACATGTTATATCTTTGAATTTAGGCCTCTTAGAGAAAACGGGAAGAAATTTTTGCCCGAAGAGTTGCCAGAGGCGTATGGTTCATTCAATGTGCCGGACTTGTATTGTCTTTGCCCCACTCTTCAGCCAAGGAGTTCTGATCCTCCCGATCCACGTCACAAACTATGGATTCGAATTTGCTCCACCGATGGATATTACTACGGTTATGCGATCGCTGGATGTCGACGAGTAAAAGATGGTTGTGGATATTGGGGTAAGTCCTTATATTTTATTCCGACTTTATCTGAACTATCAGCAGTACTTCTTAGTGAGCTATACTACAACAAGGATTTACCATGTCGTCTGTACGAGCCTCGAAATCCGGCAGTGATTGGTAAGTGCGCTTCAGATCCCATTCTATATGAATAAACTGAACTTTCCAGGTCTACCTGGCTTTCGGGATCCGAGGGTTGAAATCGTCCCCACTACACCCTTTGACCCTCAGCCCTCACCCTCCTCACCTGCCCTATCCATACCAATTCTGTCCATTCAAGTCAGTCAACATGTTGATAGCGATGGTGATCATAAGGTTGAACACGATATGTCCTCCCCCGTCCCTGTGGAAAGTCCGAACAGTAAAAGGAAAAGAGAGACTGAACCCATTCATATCGGTAAGTGATCATGATATATTTTACAATCAACTAAAGTACCAATTGCTAGTAGATCTCACCTCACCTGAAATACGTCAATCCACCAAGAACAAAGGAAAAAAGGTTCGAGATCAAGATCTTGCAATTTTCTGATACTAATCAATGTAGTTTTACGACGTCAACCAGATCCTAACAGGCTCGGTGGACCCTCAAACCCTTTTGTTATATCTGATGAAAGTGGCGAAGAGGACAATCGTATGTCTGGTCTGCTTTTATTGATCATTATTATCTTAAGTTATGTTTACAGAAAAACCTGGGTCATCGGTTGCCCATGTGAAAAAGGAAAGTCCGGCTCATTGATTGCTCGCATGAAAGAAGAAAAGTCAGGAGAGCAGCCATTTCGTAAGTTCTCGTATCACCTTCTGACGCATATTGTTAATACATACAGTAGACTATTCCCGCGCATACCCTCCAAGTGAGAGATTGTTCGGTGATACATACCCTCTAGTCAATACTGTCGATCGAACGCTTCTTGGTATTCACAACCGTGATATACCGTTTTTCTCAAAGAAACTGACTGAGCACTATTGTAATGAACTTGGCAAGAACGGTGTTTCTGCCGAAGTATTTTGTATTTTGGTTGACCGGTGCAATTGTGGTCTTTTCTTTTGGAAAGCTTACTTGCACCAAGTCCATGGACCAAATTGCAATGAGTGGATACGCCATACATCCAACCGGCCTCACCCCTTCCACCAGATGCTCTCGCAACTATCAATGCATTTCACTCTGTTGTCCCAGTGCCACCATCCTACCCTTCCCCTTCAGCTTCTCCAGAGTCTGTCGCCTCCGAAAACCACTCGCAATCAGTTCAGTCTTCGCCCATTAAACCCAACGTTGAATTGCCGATGATCCTTGAACCGTCCTTGTCTGCTACGTCTGTCTTATCTCCCACCCCCAATGAGCTTCTCACTTCTACTACCGAACACACGCTAATGGCCACCGTTCCGGCAACCCCTCTTACCTCTACTGGTGAGAATAATACCAATCTAACATCCCCATTCTCCTTCTCGATTTTCAACTTTTAAAAGTAGATTATCGTCGTTGTTTTGCTATTTTTCGTAACATTTTTTTCTTCTTTATCTTGATCCTTGCACTATCTCTTATGACAATTTAAACCAAAAAATTGTGTCTGTTCATTTTTCTTTATTTCTTATTTGCTTATTTGTTTTGTCAAAAAAGAAAAGTTTCTTGATACCAGTCTCATTGTTTCTTTTAAACCAAAAAAAATTGTGTCTGTTCTTTCTTTTTTCTTATTCGCTTTGTTTCGTCAAAAAGAAAAGTTTCTTGATCCCAGTCTCAGTGTTTCCTCCAAAAGCTAAACAATTAGCGTGTTCTGAAACAATTACTTTCTTGACGCTATAGTACACCCGTCTTGTTTGTACAATATAATAGTAAAATAAAATGTTCACTCATAATTTCTTTGATTGTGGAGTAATAAGTGCTGAGCGCTGAGCACTGAGCGTCTGTGTGGCCTGTTTATTTCCCGACATTCCATCGTCCATGTGGACGATGTCGCTACTACTACAAACTCTTTCGCCATTACAGAAGATGACAAAACATCAAAATATACTCACCGTAGGTTATTGCTTTTTATACTTTACCTTTGGGCTTTCTTGTTTAGGTAGGGATCAATCAAAGTTGCCGCTAAGACACCTCTTCTATGCAAGCGTACTGTTTACGCTTGGATTCCAAAACTTCCTTGGTGTCAAAATCATCTACAGATCGGTTTACAGGCCATTTTGGTGCTAGTGTCGGTTCTGGCTCTAGTTCCCGTACTAATGCGACTGCGGGTCCCTCTTCCCGAGCATTGTTGGTGAACAAATCATTTGATGATAGGTGCACGCCACACGAGTGAGAAAAAAACACTGCTTTTATTTATCAGACACCTTCTAGGGACGTTATTTCAAGAAGACGATGGTGATACAGAAAAAGATCATGAAGAGGACGTTTTTTCATTTTTCAATCCCAGTTCGAGTTTTCGTCATTACACACAACACGAAGATGATCCCACTCTTACTATCTCTTTTCCCATTATGGAAGACGACAACAGAGAAGACATTATCGACCTCAAGACACCTTTGCCGTATGTCACCATTCTTCACATTTATCAACTTTCATGCTCAACCTCAGACATTGCTTTTCTTGCTTAGACATCTTCTTTTCCATGCCGGTGTTTTATCACCTCATTCAAAACCTCTTCCGGGGAGAGTTGGTTCATTAATACAGTATACAGCAGTCGTTATGTGAATAGATCTGGTGGAACAACGATGCCGTCTGTGCTGCGACATCATCGTCATCATCGCAACCACCACCATTCCCATCACCACATTCTAACCTTCAAAAACCTCTGGTAATCCACCATCGTTGTCGTCATCTTTTTATCCCATCGGTCAAATACCCTCGCCTCCACCTGCTACCATGTCATCTTTGACTACTAATCCTGCAAAAGTCACGTCTCCAATGCCTTCGTTTTCATTGCCAACCATTCATCTACCGTGTTCGCGTGCCGGGTCATTGTCATCATCAAGAGGTTCGAGCTTCAGTATTCCTGGGAGTGTGAAAAGCAAACCAAGTGAAGGGGGTATCAGCAGTCTGACTGCAATGGGCGGTGGGGAGGAAAAGAAAAGAAGGCGTTTACCGTTCGCCGTTGAGGATGATAATAATGGATCTATAAACCAGAGCCAAAGTCAAGCTTTGCCATCACCAATTGATACAGACGCCATTGCAATTGTTGAAATGGAACCGTCGGAGTATGGTGATGATGTAGCGGTCGTTTTGACAGGCCACACAGAGACATCAACGACAACAGAAGCAATGCCGTCTCAGATATCAACAACACGGGACGAGAGCAATATTGATACGCAGTCTATACCTGAATATCCATATTGTTTCGAGATGCTGCCTCTCAGTCCCGTCATAAGTGCCAAGGGTAACAGCAGTAGCAATACTGGATCATTCGGTTTCAGACGTCCCTGCACGTTGCAACAAAGTTCTGCATCGTCTACATCATCACCACCATTATCTTCAGGGCTATCCAAGTACTTTGTGGGTTCGCCACTCTTAGTCGCTTTTTCACCTACCGCGTCTGTGTCTGCATCTACACCCCAGCAACACGAACACAACACTTCAGTTTCTTCACTCGAGACCTCAGAATCAACCATCTCCTTTCTTGGGCAATCAGACCATATGAGGTAGGAGTCGTGGAACCAGAACTTTAGCGCTTTCGGTAGCGGAATGGGTGTTCCTCCACCTAATGAACCAGTGCAAACTAAACCAGCTATGACAGCATCGAAACTACCTTCAGCGCTAGCGCAGCCATCAATGTCGAGGAACAACACCTATCATCATCCCACGACAACTTCTACCGGTAACTGTATACCGCTCCGCCGCCATCTGTGCCATTGGCAGAGTTGTCTCTATTGTCGCGTCCTGCGTCTGCTGTACTTGTTTGACCTAGAGCCGCATCGCCCATCTCTTCCATATCATCCATGCGTGTGGGATCTTCTTTGGAATTTGCTTCATCATCTTTGTCCTCTATACCACCACCATCTTCATCCAGCTCTACCGTTAACGGGACATCAACTCGCCGTCCTACCACGCTTTCATCCTAACTAGGCTTAACTTCATTCTCACAGTGAGCAAAAGGTGCATCTCCCGTTCCTCCTCCCGTTCCCCCTCCTTCCATTTCCAATGCTGCAAACACTGTCTCTAAGCTACCGTCCGACACACTGCATCATCGTCCTCCTCATCAGCATGCACCTATAACGCCAGCCCCGCGCAAATCAGGTGTAGCCCAGCATCGCTGTTATTAGAAGCGCCACTTGCGTTCGCATCCCGGATTTAAATATCAATACCTTCTTCCACCAAAAACTCAGGTTCGGTTCTCAATGTTCTGATAGTATTTGTATCACGTCCGCTAGTTCCATTTCAAATTGGTCAACTTGAACATCAATATCTGATGTGGCACTAGCAAGCTTCATATTCGAACCTGAAATTGTTTGTATTCGGAGATCGCTTGGTTTCCAAATAACACATCAGTGCATCCAGCTTTTTGTTATCTCTCAAATCGAGATCTTTCAGGCTAGCGGCACTATTCTTTCATATTTATTTACATGATCACCCTGTATCCGCTACTACATAGTTTGTAATAAAGTTCTATCAAAAAATACTCGTGCTCTTTTTACGCTTCTGAGAACATTCGGGGATGGAGCTCTAAGCATGGAGTTGACTGTTCGTTTTACAGCAGTCCTCGGCTTTGTCATTTCCTTGCACTACATATTATATTATAACAATCGTGAACACTATGAATTATTAGTATCACTTACCACATCAATAGAAGTATTTTCGCTACTATCTCTTCCAAGTGCTGAGATCTTACCTGCTAGCATCAAGAACTCCTCCAACTGTGGGCTTGTCGAAACGTCTGATCCCAATTCTTTGAGTATGAGATGGATCCCATGTAATTGCGGTAATACCATCCCAATATCATGGGCCAATCTTGCATTGCGCTGAAAACTAATTGCGATTTTATTCTCATTTGTAATCTAGAACATGAGCTATCAGACGAAACAACTGATCTGAAGCTGAAAGCCACTTACCGGAATCTCTTCACTCTCACTCTCAACATCTGAAGTGCCTTCATCATCATCAAGATCTTCTTCAGCATCGTCATCTTCAGGATTTTCTTCAGCATCACCGGAAGACCCAATGACCGTTTCCAAGATCTCATTGAACTCATCACTAGTATGAGCCTGTGTGCTGGGCAAAGGAGCAGGGCGAAGGGTCTCATCGACAAGGCTGGGAATCTGGAGCTTGTCTGTAGCGGATGTAGAAGACGTTGGAGGAATGAAAATAGTGGAGTAAATTTTTGATGCTTTTTCAAATGACTCAGGGAAAATAAAAGCATATGGTGTGTGCATTTGAGATATAGCAGCACGAAACGCCCATAAATGCTTGCAAGCATAACCGAACTTGTCGAATGCCGGACAAGAACACTTGGCCCAACCAAAGCAGTTAATTGCCATTTCATACCTTTTATGACCAATTAGACGGATATCTTCAACACTACTAGCACAGGTTGCTCCAAGCTGGTAGGGGCTGGTCCAACTGTATTGTCCAATTCGTGCCTGCTTGATAATGTGCGCGACTTCTTCTTGACATTTCAAACCCCTCCGCGGTCCACCAAGTGAACTCAAACTTATGCGGCGATTGCGACTTCTGTTTGGTCTCCTTTTTGCTAACCAGGTTTTGATCTGTATACTGCGAGAATCGACGGGAAAGCCAGTCATAAAATGAGTTCTCCGCCCTATGTCTTTCAAAAATAGCTGGAAGAATTTGCGTAGCCAATATAAAAACAAGCCAATCCAACCGTAATCTTTTGCCGCCTCATCGGTAATTTGTGATGTATTTATTCTTCAACACTGAGTTGAAGGACTCAAGATGGTTTGTGGTTGGAAGGATGTCTTCAACGGGAACACCTAAAATGCGGGAGGCCTCTATTTTTCCGAAGTCAGACCAGCTCTTCCATAAAGCCTCGGACATCCAGGCAGATTGGAGGTAATCCAAGTATGCTAATCCGTTTTTTGATGCAGCAGAAGTATTAGGGTCGGTTAGCATCATTGTGAGATAGTTTCATTCCGCTTGTATCAGGTCCTTAGCAGAACGATAATCCCGAGTGATAATCAGACTGTTCATTGTATATGAGAATAAAGTTTTGTGCAGTTCTGAACATTGAATTACACTTACCTTGAGTCAAGATTTCGAATGCGTTTTATAATTTGCTGTTTGAAGAAATCCGGCTTCTTGCCAGCCTTAATCAAAGTCTTGCGTTTATTAGCCCAAGCTGAACGTGTATGGAACTTGCAAAGAAGTAAAAGTGAGCCCGGCCAAACTGAGCTCAATGCTCCTCTTTCCTTGGTATCAGTGTCTGTGATGGTGGTTTTGGGTCGGAACGAAATGCCGTCAGGCCCTTCTCCCAAAGATGTCACCCATTCGCGCAATAGTTCTGATAATATATCAGTGTCATATCCTGCATGCGTAGCCTGAGTGCCCGTAGGTGCTGAAAATAACAGGAAAACAATGGGGACACCCTTCTTTTTTTCGTCAACGGCCATACCAATGAACAAGAGAATGCGATGGTCACAAATTCCAAAAGTCCCATCCAAAATCAATTGACGATTATGTGCGTACTTCCAAGCAGCGGACTTCATATCGTCAGTCTGTATACAGATTTTGAAGCGATCAGATGTTTCGGTGCGAGCTTTATAATAAAACACTGCTTTTGCGAGTTCCGGCTTGTAAAGTGGGCTAGCTGAATTAAGCCAATCGTCGATGTTTTGTTGTGGAGATTGGAGAAGATCGACTCCTTTCAACCGCGCATGCATTTTGTAGAGACGGCTAGAGTCCTGGGGCAAAAAAACATAGCGGACATTGGCTTTCATTGGGTCCAGAGTGGTTTGGCCATTGTAAAGCTGGGAGTCGCAAAGGTGTCGATTTTGCGCTTGAATAGCAGTGATACTAAAAGGCATTGAATAAAAATTTGAAATGATGGGAAAAAATTGGTTACCTCGCGCCATTATTGAGCTGGTTCAAAGCGACTTTCCAAACATGAGGATGAAGCGGGACAGGCGGTAGCCGTTGCATGGTTTGATTCTCACAAGCAGAATTATGGTCCAAAATTCCAGTGATACGCAAGATTTTCAAGGAATTGGCACGGTATGTTATATCAATATGCGCTAGGCACTCTGTGAAGTCGTATGGCATTTTGCGATTCCATTGTTGCGTGTTATTGATTTGGAAGCCGCGTTTTGATTTGCTTTCGTCGTCTTTGGTTTTTCTTGCTTCAGAGCTTGACCCACACTGACTAAATAATTGCAATAGATTGAAATGTTGAAAAAATAACTAATTATATTGATTATTACCACTGTAATAGGACACGCTGTTTTATTCTCGGATGTTTGCCTTCCTTAATACTCCACCGCCTGCTCCATCCACTCCCTAAATCCTTCATTTCCTTCTGACATAATTGCATAATGTCGAGCCCATGAACACCGAGAATTTGCTGCGCTTGCGTCTGATCAACTTGTGAGTCCGAATAGAGTTGGTGGAAGTGGCGGGCATCATCATAGATAGCTTTTATATCCTGTGCTTGCATTGCATTGAGATAAAGGTGTTTCAGATGTACCTGGAGGGACGCTTTACAGTAGATTGAGAGGAAGGAACATGCTAATACTCACGGATATAAGCCCTCCACGTTGAATGAGTGGGGATACTGGATGCGGCGGGATGGCCGAGACATCAAACTAAAATCAAGTTAGACTTAACTCAGAAGGTACAGTAAAAACACCTATAACCTTTTTGAAAGACAGAACTGCATTCTGAATGGTGCCGGCTGAAGTAGGCAAGCAGCTAAAAATTGGTTGAATCGGATGCATGAGCAGAAGTATGAAAACTTACCTTGCGGTATCCAAAGAACGGTCCATGTGGCATAAAAAAAGCACTGGCAATGCGAACCAATGCAAGCGAATTGAGAGAACAAAAAAGAGATATTTGTAGAGTGAGCAAGAACCAAAAATCGAGAATGGACGAAAACTGAGAGCAGGGGATACAGAGCAAGAAAAACACTTCGCGGAGTGAATCCAGGTGAAACTGAGAGTGCACGAAACTGAGTGCGCGAAAACTGAGAGCGGGTGATACAGCAAAAAAAGGGCAGTTCACGGAGTGAGCAAGAACCGGGTGAAACTGAGTGCGCAAAAACTGAGAGCAGGCGATACAGCAAAAAAAGGGCAATTCACGGAGTGAGCAAGAAATGGGCGAAAACTGAGAGTGGGCGAAAATTGAGAGTGGGTGAAAACTGAGAGGGCGAAAATGGGCATAAACTGCGATACAAGAACTGAGAACTGAGCGGGGGATATAGAGAAGGCACCTAAGAAACAAAAAACCAATGACAATGAATATCTGTTTAGGAAAAGGTTGGCCTTTTTGCGTTTGCTTGAAGCAGAAGACTTACTTACAGCTTAACCATAAGTCATGAAATTTCCTAAATACACTAAGCCTCGAGTCAGCTTAGTCCACGTTTAAGGCTTCGTTGTAAGGTGTACTTACCTTATCCCGATCGTTTCAGACTTTTTCTCTTCGCTGTCAAACAACACATCTTGATGATGTTACCGGTTCATTCGTACCCTTTGATGAAGTTGACGGCGGCCCTTGGTGCCCCTTCCCTTGACAGGATGAGGTAGACGTTGAGGGAAGGTATGTGGTCCAACACCAGTCGCGCAAGTCGCGTCAATGTCTGTAAGTACGATTTACAACTTGACCGTGACAGATTCGGGCTTCGCGAAGCGGAAGGCAGTTCGCGAAGTCCGAAGCTTCGCCGGCGCTTGGCGGAGAAATGGCAACGGAATGATGCCGCTTACAAAGTATGGGTGGCTGAGGACGCAGCTGACGAAGCTGCTTGGGCGGACCTCAGAACGTAAAACGTCACAGTCACGTTTGTCACACGAACGTGACAGCTTCCTCAGGCAAGCCTCTATCGATTGTTCACCGTCTCTCGCCTGTTTCTTCTCTTCCTTCTCAACATGTCTATGGTAGCCTCCAGTCCAATAAAAGTATTACCACCCGAACTGCTCGCCGAGATATTTGAGCGTTGCGCAATCGAAGATCATGATTTGCCGGTCAGACTTTCTCACGTGTCTGGGCTGTGGAGACAGACAGCACTCACTACTCCTCGACTTTGGCATAAGATATTCGTTTTTTTACCGTTACAGTCTTTCTCAACAACATTTTTGAAAGCTAAATCATTCTTGGAGCGTTCCGGAGCATACCCACTGCACATATCGCTGGTGGTTCACAAATGGCTTGGTCTACAGGAAGAGCTGGAATTGTTGGATCTCATTCGGGAGCATAGCTTTCATTGGCTCAGATTATCACTTGTAGCACCTTCTAACGATGCCACAAGTGAAATCTTCACTTTTCTCACATCTTCACCTCGTCATGAGGTCCTCTCGCGTATCGACATTTGTACGTCGTTGATCTCCCGGGAATGGGAGGATTTTGGCATTCACTTCGACTTTGAAGATTTAGGACAAGAGGAGGACAGTAACGCGCGAAAGAGCATGAGCGTTATTTTTACCAAACTATGTCAAAGCCGCACTCCCAATTTCAAAGAGCTCAACCTATTCACTTCCGCTCTTCCGTTTACTTCGTGGAATACCTCAGGTCGGCCTGAGTTCTCTTCTCTCCGAACGCTTCGAATATACGAACATTACACTTCCCTCTCTGGAATTAGCCCCTATCATTATTATATCTTCTCTCGCGTTGTCCGTTGCTGGAACATCTTACTTTCAAGGGATCGGACGACTTTGACTCGGAAGGCCTTAAAACCAACGTAGTTCGTTTGGAGCACCTACGCCACTTGAATCTCGCCCAAACCTTTCATCAACGTGCCATACTTTCTCATATTTATACACCGACCCTAGAAACGCTCTGTCTAATGTGGCTCAACAGACCAGACGATGTCATTGACCAATCATATGAAATTGACCCTTCGGATAACGATGATGATTTGGTCGAACCTTCTCAGTCGCCTTACACCGACCTTCTCACGGGAGCCGGCCTCCGTTCTCTCATTCGTCGAAGTACACCTCCTATCCGAAAACTCGATATGGATTTCGCGGACATGCGAAGTCCGAAAGATTTCCTATGGTTATTTGAAAAACTACCTACCCTGGAATTTTTTCGCATCGTTGGATCCGACATGTCGGACAATGTTCTTTTCGCTCTGGCGGGACAAGGGCGACGGAATGAAACCCCGTTTCCATGTCCACGGCTCGCTCGTCTTGAATTCTCTCGATGCGATGTCATCAGCGGGAAGGGGATTATTGCGCTCGCCAAAGCTCGCGGTCCAAACGGTCCTAATCATCGTCTCTCAGATAATGTAGCCAGCGATTTCCATTCGGTCTCAGACGTCGGTGTCCACCTGAAGGAATTTGTCGTGGATGCGTGTGCCAAGGTTGATTGCGAATCAATCGCCGTCATGCAACATATTATGGGAACAGTCAATTACGAAGTTGATGTTGTATCTCCGTATGTTATTCGTTACCTCTCGGAAGTTTTTTTTCCTTTGCTGACCGAAGAGTAAGGGATCGACCTTATTTTGATGAAGAGGCAATCATACCACTGTAATTTCTTGTGTACTTTCAAATCATTGTAACATTAAGAAGAACAATTGATCACCAGCATACTAGTTTATAAAACTGCATTCAATGACAAGAGGGTGAAAATCAAGTTCTCAAGTTATCCAACGTTACTCATTCACAAACAATAACACTTTTGTTATATTGAAAATAATCGGTACAGGTGTTTTTTTATCTACAAAGTCTAATCAATGGATAAACGATACGGTCCAAACTGTTTGGCGAATGGATCAGGATCTGGTTCGTCAGGATATAATACAACATCGTCCATAGGCCCACCATCTTCCGTGATTTTATAAAACGATCTTGTTCGTTGTTTCTTCCATTGAGATTTGAGTTTTGACCGTACTTTCTCTAGGAACGGTGAACTTGGTAGAAGTTTGATTTTGTAAAGGCGGTTTTTCTTCTTTTTGGTGCTGTTATGTGACAAGTCGACGTCGGCCGATTCAGGTTCAAGTTCGGGGTAGTATTGTTTTGTGTATCTCAAGGAGGGAGTTGATAAATGAACGCAATTTCTTGAGGATAATGAAGGTATGTCGGTGGAATGTAGGATTTGAAAGGATTGGTATGAAAACCGGCGTTCACAATCGTCGTCTATGAAGCCATGAGCGATGGCCGTAGAGCTTGCCATGGGTTTGGAGCGAAGGGATGAAACGAGCCCGCTCAGCCATGAGACAGCGGTGCTATCACTGTTGGTATCACTTGTTGTGGAAGATTTGGCAAGGCGCTGGGACTAAATGTGTTCAAGGCCTTATCGAAATACATACAGTGTAAAAAAACAACTTACTGTATAGTCTATGTTATCATAACCCAACTCGACATTGAACTCGATACTGCCAGTGGAGTCCCACACTCTGGGATCATAGTGAATGTCCATCTTAACCGGAGGAAAGAAACGGAATGAACGGACACTTTTTTTTCAAAACTTATATATACCCATTCTTTACGAATCAGACCAATCAAAAAAAACTCTTGGGCCATTAGTAAACAGGAAATAGTGGTAGCGGGGAATCCCAGAAGCGTCATCATTGCCGGACTTCTGAATTTATTTTGCCGGAAGATTTACCAAGTTCGTCATCTTTGAGATTGAAGGTATGGAATTTGGGAATTTAAGACGGATAACCTTTTTGGGGTTATGTGAACCCTGCATCTTTATTAAGCATGTATATTTGCATCAAGCGTGCCGTCGGGAAGGATATTTGCTTACATACTTCGGAAGGTGAAATATAAATACCGGAAACTTTGAGAATAAAATATTAACCTGAAATCTGGACTTCCTCAGAATATTTTCAAAGAGGCCTTTACGCCTAGACCGCTTGAGCCTGTCAGCTTAGACAATGGACCCGACGCGGACGCGGGCCTTCCGTGGGGCCGTTACTGATTCGTCTGTGTGACGGCACACATTTGAGTTCTCTTGATATTTTGAGCCAAGACAAGACTTTGCAATTGTATATGTAGTTGGAAATATGTACCTCGTATTAGCGCTTTGTCGATTTCTAAATGGAAGAAGAAGGAAAAGTGAACAACCAAGTCGGGAGAAATACAGGAAGAGATTTTTTGCCGTGTTTGGTTACAATGAGTTGATTAACCCTTGAAGGGAAACTTGTCCCTCCTCTTTTCTGGGGCATGCGAATATGGTTGATGTAGGGCGAGTGGCGTGAAGCTATATTCAGGGCGTGAAGCTGATCTTCAGATAATACGATTCGGTCCGGAAAGGCTTCAGAAGAAGCGTTTTGCCATTGAACAAGGAACCTGCGTTAGTTATGGTCCAAAATGGAAATTGACCAGAGCCACCGCAAAGCCACCGCGCCAGAGATAGGCGAACCTGTGAATCACCGTAGATTGACGAATAGCTCGACTACATGTTATATTAGCTTCCCGCATAAATGTATTCTATGCCACCGCCATGCTATCCCAACGCTTCTCAAGGGAAGTTAAACTGTCAAAGAAAATCAGTTCCTTATAAGTATCAGACGCTGGGAGGAATTTGTTGACTCGCTTCATTATCGACATCTTTCTCCAATTGAAAACCTGGAAGTAGAAGCCTATCGGCGTCAATAGAAGCATTGAAGTTAGGCGATGCTTGCTAATACCTAGCGCTAGGGCGAGACGCAAAAGCACTCCGGAAAAAGAGGTAGCGATTTGGAAATTCTCTTCCATCTTGTCAAAAATCATTAACTGGTCTGATTAACGGCAAATAACCAAATCCTGTATTCTTAATGACAGTTACCGTCTAGAAGTCCGTCAAGTTTCTCAATTTTCCAATAACACTTTTCCCCAAATCGATTTTTACGGTGGTAAGTCCTCTTGTGCCTTTATCAGAATGTGTAAAGATGCCGTATCTTCACCTGCCCGTACCTTGATTCGCGCCTGGTTCATACATCGCCTCTGAGAACGTCAACGTCAGAAAGAGATCAGTGGCTTTCAAGAGCAAGCGAACATCCGTTGAAGAGTAAATGAATAGAAAACCCGGGAGATGAGGTTATTGGCTGTCAAATTTGCCCTTCAACATTACATCATATGAATATGGTACAAGACCAGATGGAAGGGGTGGAAATGTTCATCCCGCTATAATCAACGCGATCATCAGTGACTGCTGGAAGCTGTTGAATGGGCACATTAGGGCACATTAGGACATCATATCACTGTTTGTAAGGATATCACGGCAGCTGTTCATAGGCGTTTTGCGAGACTACCATCAAATATCAGAAGTGAACCAATCGCTGGAAAAGGTTTTGTATGTTAATGTTGTCCTGAATTCTCGAGGTTTAACGTCCACCGCAAACGAACAACGAACAAACTTCATGCTTCTGTAAGGCCTCTTAGAAAGCTGGAATACTAAACTTCAGCTACCGGTGTGATTGCGCAAAAGAGCGAGGATAATAGTATTTGTGAACGCTTTGACGTTGTCCTTCGAACAATAGGCAAACAAAAAGCAGGAATCACGTGATCATCAATGTGACTGTTGTGACAAATGCCTCGTGGTTGACCTCACTGTGCAACACTCACTGACCACCGTTGAGGTGAGGATAACGTAGCAAGACCTCGATTTTCCAATTTCCTAGATCTTGCTATTATTTAGCCATCACCATGTCGTTGTTGATTTCGCGACAGCTTGACACTCTTTCAACACTTCCTGTATACCTGACGTTTATTACCAAAACTCTTATTATTTCAGTCACGTTTTCCGCGCTTTTTCAACCTGTTGCTGCATTTGGAGCAGGCAATATACCCAACTTCACGTTTCTTAATGGTATGCTTATATTATTCATCTTTTTTTCTATACAGTTAATATGCGTCCGGCTAAAACAAATAGACAAAGCGTTCCGGCATGGGGATGTTGAAGAAGTCCTTACTGCACTTGTAAAGAACACACATTTTGGAGGAGCGGCAGGACTATGGGGAATTTTAATAGCAATATTTTCTCTTGGAAGGATTACCGGTGGGGACAAGTTCAATCATATGGATGCAAAGAGGATCTATTTCGTTCGTGTTCCATGTGACTCTGTATTTTCTCATCCTCATATTCATGTAAAGGGAAATTGGCTTCGCGACTACTCTCAAGCAAGTTCTGTTAGCGGCGACGTTAATCAATAATAATGTGACTTGACAGGCCATGGATATCGGAGGGTTAAAGTTATTTACTGCGCCAACCTTACAAATGATCATATCGGTTGTTGGATTTATGGTACGACGAGCACGGCATTTTTGTGTCTATTCTAAGGTTTTAATAGACGTTTGGTTTCGCCACGGAAGAATTCGAAATTAATCCGGAACGTCTAGGCGTGTACAAGCCCGTTGTAGGTCGTAATACACTTCCGAAAAAATCGCTTATAAAAGTTTTCTCTTTGTCAGGAACATATTGATAACCCCAAGTGTGTGCTTTGACTCTTATTTTGGCGAAATTATCGATGTTTTTTTATGAAGAGGTTATGGAGAAGCAGAAGGAGACGCACGACAATTTCATCCTGATCTAAGACCGCCGGTTGACCCAAAAGAACTCGAAATAAACCCCAATACCGGAATGAAGGTAAATGTCATATCATTTTTTCCCGAATAATAGGCTAAATGGAAACACGTCAGAATTACATTGCCACTGAAGGGGAATCCTGGGATACTTCTACCGCTCACGTTCGGCGGACGCTCTTAGAATGTATAGCGCTCGGGCGGAAATCAGGGATGAAAGAAAACCTGTTTCAATTCGAAGCCTTCAGGTACATATGTCAATCACTTCATTTTTTGTCATCCATTGTGATAGTCGTTGACGTGTTCATGACAGGCTCTTAGGTAGTGCCTTGCATACCCTTGAGGATCTCCCCGCCCATAGCAACTGGTGTGAATTAGCTCTAAAGAAACTAGGCCACCAAGAGGTATTCTGTCATGTCGGTGATGCTGGTGAGTTTGTTTGACCGTGTCATTCTTTTCTCAACGTCAAGCTACTTTTTCCTTCAGTACTTGTGGACACGCCGCTGGGACCCGCACCCCCCTTGGTGACCGGGACTTTTGGTGCAGCAGACTTTATTCACAGTGTACTGGGCGAAGGAATGGAGTTCGTTTTTTTCTATTTCTTTGAATTATTCTCTTTAATATCTTTCTTTTCAGCCGGCTGGCTGAGGCCAGCATGTCAAATTTGGCTAGTAAATTGGACGAGGTTGGTCTTGTTGCTTTTATTTTTTGTGCTCATCTCTAACGCTTATCATAGTCGAGGGATAAAGCCGAAAGTCATATACCGGTTCTGCACGATCTCCTGTCGGAATTCATACATTCTAGCCAGTCTCATAGTGACAAGATGCAACAAGCAGAATCTATGAAAAGCGAAGCCTTTGATTTTGATGTGAATCAACTCGCTCCCAGTGAGATCCAGGACTTCATCTGGCGTCTTCTCCAATGGAGAGATTCGGTTTTCAAAGATGTTTTGAGGACTATTTCTTTCATACCTGGCCTTTCTTCTCTTTTTGAGACGTTGTCCGAAACATTGAATGCTTGTAAGTATATCACGTCGATTCTGAACACATTTCTGATGTGTTTTGTCAGTCATTTATAGTTTATTGGACCCAATACTCCAGGTATATTAATATATGCAGTACCAAAATCTTAACTTATTTCCTGTGCTAGCCTATTTTACAAGATATCATCACACATCTTCAACAGCACAGCGAAGAAGCTATTAATAATCATGAGCAATTTGCAGTAAGTACAGAGTCTGTCCTCAAGTATGAGGTGCTGATTGGCAACAGGTCTTTGATGACTCCAACTCATCAGATCCGTCACACAGTCTTTTGGCCAAAGTAAATACTTCTTCTCATGCGATTCATCCTTTGACGCCCTTCGAAAGGACCACCTTTCTTTAATACTGAATGAACCCGCCGGCAAAGTTGCTCGAGTAATCGTCGAATACACCGTTGCGCTCGTTGTTAAGGTTTGTGTTCTCATGGTCATCTTATAGTTAACTTACGTTGGTTTACAACCAGGCCTGGTGCGATGAATATGTAGTTCCTGACAAAACCGTCGACAAGGTACTTTTACAAATTTGACGGTAGCACACAATTTATCTTTGTAAATTAGATTTTGGAAGCATTCCATCACCCCTTCTTTGCCTCCCAAGATTCTGAAATCCAAAAGAAGATGATAGATTGTATGTATGCCTGGTTTGAAAGCTTGAGTCCCGACGATTCGCAGAAGGTTTTGGAAGGATTGTCGAAGGCAAGTTTTCAAACCTCATTCAAGTCTATTTTTAACTTGAATATTAGGAGGGCGTACGGACGGGAAAAAACAAGCGATTCGCAACCAGGGAGGAATTAGAAGCTCGTGAGGAAGCTTTCAAGCAGGAACAGGAAGCCTACAAGCGGGAGCAGGAGGCTTTGCGGCAAGCACGCTTGGAAGCGCTTCGTGCACCACCACCACCCCCGCCCCAACCTTTACCTCTATCGCGACCACCAACGCCTCCGGTCCCTAAATCTAGGTCAACGCCCCTGAAAAAATCTGGTAAGAAGACGGTTTTTCCTTCAGAGACCACTATAATTTACATTGATATTGATTTAGAACGTACAGAGCGAGGCCTGAAGTACGAACCTCGACAAGGAGAGCCTTCCTTCAATCGCTTCGACATTCGTACTCGCTCGTATTTGGATGAAGGATCATACGCATCTAAACGATACGGTTCAGACAGCGATGACGATGAAGAGTTTTGGACAAACCCGAACACGTTTGCAAAGGCGCACAGACGATCTACCACCCAACCGGATGTTCTAGTAGGGAGCAGTTCGAAAAAGGCGGGAACCGGAACTACACCGCGAAAAACGTCTTACAGAACCCCTCCGCAACCTCAACCTCCAACTCATCCCTTGGATGTGGACGTACCTGACGTTCCAATCCCAATCAATGTACATTTGCCAACCCCCGAGATTCCGTCAGAGTCTCTCCTGAAAGATATGCAAGCTGGATTCCAGAAGGCTCTGGATAGTCAAAGCAGATCATCGAATAAGGCCAGTACAGACAAGGACAAAGTGTTATATCCCAGGCTGGCTCCACGACATTTCGCTCGACAACGATCAATGTCATTCGGTGATAGACCACGTAGTCCAGAATTGTTGGACGATAATGATCCGGAAATCTTTAGAGAACCTAGGAACCCAGTAGGCGCGGTTTTCCATCGTTATGATTCTATTCGGTCCCATGGACATCAAGAGAATCCCCCTTTGTTTCTACGATCACATATTCGGTAACACACAGCATGCTTTATGGACTCTTTGACTCAAGTTACGTTGTTTGTACATATTTGCTTAAACCGCTTTCGTTCATCTTTTTTCCGAAGTGAGTGATCTCGTTACGAGCTTGAAGTATGTATCAAATTGATGGCTGCAACCGCGTATATGATAAAGCCAAATGTTGGGCGTGATATTTACACCGTTATTTGTCATATGGTAAATTATGGTTAGGCAGGTTTAAGGGATTTGCATTAAGGTCTCCAGCAACCCGTCGATAGGACAGCGTTGTCAATGTGGTTAGTCAGGTTGGCACTAAGCACATCCGTGACTCATCCACATCTGCATATGCGATTTGCAATATCTGTCAAATCATCAGCGCTTCAGCGCTCAGAGACCTGTTGGGTTTTGTAGCGTCGGACTCTATACAGTACACTAGATATTACATAATAAACTTGAGCAGTTTGTCTCCACCATCATGTGCCCATCCTACATCCCATCTTGCATCCCATCTTGTGTTCATCTCGTGTCTCTATATCCTACATCTCTATATATTCCCAACAAAGCCGTATCATGAAAGCTGTGACTCTAAGACTTTTTTGGTGACTCGATCAGGAAATCAAAGGTGCACATGTTTGGATGCTTAAAATTTGGCACCAACAAACCCTGTGCCACGTTGTAAACCTTCCCGATCCCTCAGTAATCTTAATGGAATATCCGACTTCTTGGATGATCGATGATTGGTGATGGAGGATCCACGCTTTCGCGTATCACTCTATTTTTCTATAAAGCCCCACAGTTAATTCCCCTTTAGACTGTAAGTCTCAAATGAACAACTCAAACGACGCAACCAATCTGCCCGGCGCCTCGGAAGCTTTCATTGAAGAACTCTATGACAAGTTAGGTGTACAGTTGATTTTATTTTGACCTTTCATAATTGACGACCAATAACAGTTATGTTTTCGACCTAGTTCTTTTCAGTACCACAAGTAAGTTTGCTGAACATTAATCGGCGCTTCATCATCGACGCTCAACGAGTTTTCAGCGATGCTTCTATATTCAACGATTCTCAAAATTTTCCAAGAAATTGAGCTCATGTGGCTTAAGCGGATCAGTCTTCCGACTATACTTTACGCTCTTGCGCGGTATGCCACCCTGCTTAATGTAGCACTCCTTCTAGTAATCAACCTTTTACCGATGACTGTGGTAGGCCCAATACGCTCAACAATAATCAATCATGCTCATCTTCAATACATTTCTTCTAGCCGTTGAAGTAAGGATTTGTGCTCCCATTGCATTCGGACTCGGAAGCTGAATAAATTGAAGAACGTGCAATATAATAGACGACTTGACTAACGCGATATCAATTTTATCACATATCGGTGTTCAAGGTAGGTACTGGGAATAGTGATCAAATAGGATCTATTCACAATTATTTCTAAGGTTTATTGATTGCTCGGACATACCCACTTGTTCGAGGAAATAAACTCGTGATCGCGACCTTGTCTTTCGGTTTCCTTTCCTCAGTAATCCTAAATATATTTAGTAAGAGAGTTCTATTTTTCTATCAGCGTTGAAACATACCAAACTTCCACATCACCCTAGATATCGTAGCTTTCAATGGATGCCTCGCTGGTGCAAGGTTAGTAACTCACGCTATGTTTTCTTGTGCTGCACAAAATCAAGACTTCATATGCTAGTTGTACGTTACGACGCCTCTCATTAAGAAATTTGACTTCCTAAACAAAACCGAAGCTTCTCCTGAAAAAAAATTGATAATTCTTCTCGGGAATATCTTTATCATTATTACGGATCTCCTCATGTTTGGGGTGTCCTTGCACAAAGTCTGGGATACATGGCACTTGAAACGCAACACAGATATTCATAAGAAGGATGACCTCATTTCCGTACTTTTCGAACAAAGTAAGTATAACAACCTTATTCAAGTTGTTCTGATTGTTTATTCGGTTTCATATTTTGAAGTTGTATCAAGATTTTTGTGAGTGTCCGGTTAAACCATATTGCATGCCGCATATACTCACGCAATTTTGGACCGAAGCTTCGTAGTTTTTATTACCTTAACTATCACTATTGTTGAACAAGTAAGTATTTATTTGATGGCAGTTACCTTTGTAGCTAAATCGTGTTTCTTCAGTTTATTTCTGTAAGTCCCTTTCTTCAAGGGAGCGAACGAACGTTGATTATAGTCCCTACTGATTAGACCGTGGCAGTAGCCGCAATAGCCAATGTGCAAAGCAGGTGAATCATGACTATATTTTCTTTGAAATACCAGACTTGACATCATTTCCTAGTCTTTCGGGAATCCTTGTCGCCGATTTCACACTAGATCTTCGACAATCTAATACTTCAACAATTCAAACCAACGATTTACCGGTTATTCGATCAATTCGTGATCTGGGACAACACATACACCAGTCATTTCTTGTAGAATTGGATCACAATCTAAATAGCGAGATACAATCTCTAGATGATATGGACGACCCGGTATCAGTCATTCAAGATGGGGCCGAGGTTCCTGCATGATATTCAAGTTATGCTGAATGACAATGGTTCTTGATTTGTATGTAAAAAGTATATCATAGTATTTTCTAGTAATCCAACCACTCGGCACTATGCCTGAATCGTTCTTCAAGGAAATTTATAAAACAAAATTAAAATATAGAGAGCTTTTCCTTTCAAAAAATATTCACCACAAAGACTTGTGAACCTCGCGTTTTCTCACATTCAAATTAGCAAAAGCTTCGGAGTTTCCCTCCAGGGGTATTCCCGACAGTCCCCCTGCGTTACGGTCACGGCTCCCTTCGTTCCCACCCCACGTGCGTTCCCTCTTTCTCACTTTCCTCCATTTCATTCTTTAGTTCCTTTCCTTTTTCTTTGTATTTCCCTTCAATTTAACGACCCTCCCAAGCTATTTAAAAGGTCACTAAAATAGGGAACAATGTGGTATGTCTCCCTTTTTGATCCGAGCTATTGAACCCTTATCTCATCTGCTTCGTCTGTCGTCATACGTAGGTGCGATAACTGTTTACTGATATTTCCTCTGGTATGTCAAACTTTTATTATTTTATTTGAGAGAGACGTATTTCTGATGTTTGATATTCAGCGAGCTGGTGCAATTGCCCTTGGGTCCGTGATCGCCGTACGTCCATTCAAGATTATCGCTTGTCTTACAAAGGAGCCTTATTCAGACGGCTTTTTCTGCTTTTCTAGATCCTCAACATCGTGGGCGGCATCGTTCTTTTCAAATATGGCCAATTTTTCTTCTTTAGTTTCTATCCAGAGTGGTAAGTTGTTGGGCATCTTTCAGAATTACTTTAATCGCTCATCATGACGTGTAGGAGCCTTTTTGGCGGCTTATCAATGGCTATTGCTGCGGTTGCTGTAATAAATATTATCGCTCTCTCAAGCAGATCATACCTCTTTTCCCGGGTATGCAACTTTGCATGGCCATTTGCGATTGTGCTGTCTGCCATCGGAGGTATCGCGATGATTGTCGAGCTCCAAAGAGGGTACGTACATATAAAACTCAACTCTAAACCATTACGTTGATTTCTATCCGTGCGCTCAGCCAAAACGATATCATTACCGAATGCAACGATGGCGGTCAATTGTTCTCTGGATCTCCAGATCAACCTCCGCCTGGAACGATCTCACCAACTCCACCTGCAACTCTACCCGCCATATTTTGTAAAGGAGGCTTCCAGCAATTGAACACTGTCTTCATTGTTTGCATAGTGATCAACTTGATTATGCTGGTAATCCCCATTAAGTTTCTCCGCCCATGTTGTGTTTAATATTTTGATTCAGATGTACATGTTCTTCGTCAACTGGCGGTATGTTAAACGTGTACAGCATTATACAGCATTACAGGGTCCGTACTCTCAAGGTATTTCTTATTATTTTCATCTTATTACATACTGTGTTAAATTGGCGTTTCAGGTTTTTACAAGGGATAAATAAGAAACGGAGGAAAGCTGAAACTTTCACGAATCGGACTTTATTCATTTATCTACTCTTTGACCTAATCTCTCTTTTTTCTTTTTCATTGCCCATTGTCACTCTCTTCCACTGTCACGATTTTTAACGAATTACGACCGTCAATAACGCCACGACTCGGACGAAGGATCGATAGGATCCTTCAGTCCATGATTTTCTTCTTTATTTTTGCTGCTTTCTAAAAACGTATGTACGTACCGTTGCCTTATGGGTAAATATACGTACATTATGTCTCTGTGCTGTGTGATCTCCGGAGTGCAGCGCGTAACATGCAACCACATATGTCAACCCGGTGGGCACTAAATTCTGTGACAATTTGTTTCTTGAAAGTTCGGAGCCGGAAGGTGCCTCAATGAAACAAGAATCAATTGTTTAGTAAATCAAAGCCAAATTTGGTCGAATATACTGTACAGCAGCAGATTTCCGTATTCGTAGTCATCAGGGCGCGCAACTAGGGCACGCATGATCTTACGAGATATTACAATCTTAAGGTGTCCTGAGGCCTAGGCCTAGGCAGGAAGTTATTAGGCAAGCTCCGATCAAGGACTTTTGATTTAGCTGTTCAACTTATAAAATTATCCTAGTTGTCGGTAGAACAATTATCATCCTTCGATATATATGTAAACCGGAAATTGACACGCGGTTGGGTTAAGTACGTTAAGTACCGGTATCGGACTAGGTAGCTCAAGCCGCCAAGGATTCACGACGTCAGAGAACACAGAAATCCACTCGAATCCTCTTGATTAAAGCAGCTTATTTTGAACTTCTTGATTTTGAGACGCTGCGAAACGTAGTCCATTGCCTTTTAAAGACAAATATTGGCCAGAGAAAGATGCAAAGCTCAGCCGTTGATTCAAGTTTCGCTTCTGATCGCGTTGTGAGGTAAACTCCCCTGCGCTCATACATATGAGTTATTCATTAATTAAATCACCAAGATATTGGAGAACGCATCATTTCTTGGACATAGCCGGTCTATTGATCTAATAGAGCAAGAGGCGACAAACTTGAGCTAAGCTAGGGACAGGAGACCTGAAATGCACCAATCAACGAGACAACAACATCTGGGATTGTTATTTACTTTATCGAAGACAGGAGTATCGTTTAGCGTATCCGGTTTGCGCCTGGTGGGGGAGCTCAAGCTTGATTCTATCATTTTCATGGTGTACCATTCAATACAATGAACCATAGGCCCAATAGTAGGGATTAGCTGCATACTTGAATACTGATGATTGCGTTTAGAAGGTTCAGATTAGGTTTGCGGACTGAAAGAGATCTGGTGAGTGATTTCGCCTCAGTATGGGGTAAGGTATATATACCTATATCATTTTGTCGAAGAATATGATTAATAAGGATCCCGAAGCGTGGATTTTCGCCGAGGAAGCTTGGAAAAGAAGGACCGTAGCCTTGATTGGGTTTTGAGAGATAGTCACATTGTTCGATGTATACAAAAGTATACTGTGGCCTGCTGCTGATCCTGTGTTCTATCCATATTCAGCGATTCTTTTGTTTCATAGGTAGGCTATACTTATAGAAGAAATTTGGAAGACATGAAAAACAGAGGGCAAAGTGGAAGGCTTCATGTGCGTGCGAAAACTACGTAAGCAGCTGTAATTTTAGCAACTAGTTGCAAAATGTCACCAAAACCTGTGCTTGCTTCTGCGAGCAAAATGTATCACGTTTGTCTTACTGGATGCTATCCCTATATTAAATATTTTAATGAACCTTTTGGAAGATCGTTGCACAGGTCAAAACCAACTCCTGACAGTGACCAACTCCGTGCACTCGGAACTAGAACATCTGTCAACGATCCACTCTTGATCATGGTATAATTATCACCAATGATAACTGAACACTCCAGCACACAAATGATTTCTCAAGATATTCCTAATACCATTCATTTAAGAGTACGTCTCCCGTTTCGTAGTTTTATTGACTGACGCCATCATATTCAGAGTCAGGAATGAGCGGCCTCTTTGAGACATTGTATTGTGATTTTCTCATCAAAAAAATGCATCTATCATCGTTATTCTGAACGTCGGAGTTTTTATCGTTTTCGTGAAGTGGCTAACGCCACAGTCGTATGATACGCATGTGGGGATTTACCCAAATCACTCAATGTCATTCGTTTCATTTTCATCCGCCGCGATTAGATCACGTCAGGAGTTTTCCGACCCTGTAACACCTGGTATTTAACTGTAAGATTCGCCATTTGTTTGAAGCTTCAACAAATCCTTGTCGTCTTTGTATCTCATACAGGCTATTGGAATACACATTTTGTGTTGCCATGTTCAAGATAAATATGAAATACTGTGCGGCACTGTTAGGCCGAAGACATGGTATTGATAGGTAAATGATATGTCATAATTAAATAAGAAGCTCTTTCATATGATGCGTAAAGCATTATTAATATCAACATCTATCGGGCCTCGGAAGATCTATCCAAACTACGAATTTGCAGTTTGTCTCAGAACATTCTTAGCTAAACAACCGCTAAGTTTGTTTTTTTTTTTTTTGCTGATTTGTTTCCGAACATAGATTCATCAGCCATGCCACTCATGTTACAGATGTTTGTCAGTCCTCCACGTTGACCGTCGACAACCACTAAACTCAAACCAAGATGATATAATACGTAAGTCTGAATGTTCTCGTAATTGTTTTTCTCCCTGTTGCATCAGATACCAGACCACATTGGAAATACTATGAGGTCGTGTGTCTTTTCGATCAGTATCAACTCAATTGTTGATGTAATGCTTACTGCCATCTAACCACTATAGTTAGCTTCTTACTTCCCCATCGGCAAGGCAGACTGCTACCTGCAGAATTGGCTAAAAAGGTTCGACAGCTTTAACACAATAAATAATTCAATCAACTTCATATTTATCTGATTGAAATGGGTTATTGGGGCTTTTTTTTTGATATTTAACCCAATTACATCACTCCGGTGTCGGAGTTCCCAAGCAAGTCACCAATTGAGTTGCGTATGTACAGCTTTTTGGTAGGTTACTTCAGATTACTTCTGTGAAAGTTGTAGCTCGATAAGTTCACTGTTACTAGGTTGTTTACCTATCTATCCGTCAGTACACGGTTTAAGTCCAAAGAATGCTTCTTTCTCCAGGAAAGTTAATCTTTTCTGGACGAGGTTCCACTTTTATGTGCTTGTTATGATTTCCCGGATCTTGACATCAACAAGTAATTATGCGTTTTAACCGTTTATTCAGACCCGAAAGGCACAATGAAATATCGACAACCATATTTTTAAGAACTGTCTGATCCTGTCAAGATTTCACGTTGTTTAAAGCTTAGCAATTAATAGGTGGTAAGCCATTCGTCCGTATGTATTGAGATAGCAGAGGCTTAACGAGCGAGTGCGAGTGAGGCACGTCCGTACTTCAGGGCATGAACGGCGCTGTACACAAATGACTATTGAAGGCAATGTAAACGATTTAATTATAGCACACAGAGATGTTCCGCTGGCGCGAGACTACGTCAATTGCGAGGTCATTGATAGGTGCGATTTGTTCTATACCTTAGCTATATATGTAGCATGATATTGATGGGTGTTATCGTGTTATCTCATGCATTTGGCTTATTCTGCTCAAAGCGGTCATCCCAGGAATTCGAAGCGCACCTTCTTTAGGCACCATCGGCTGATGTTATGTAATCGAGGCCGCGATAAGTCACGAGCCGTTTCTATATCCGGCAAGTACAGTATTTTTGTATATACAAGTGGAAAATGAGGAAAGACACCTTCAGATGACATATGCAGTGCTCACAGCCGAACTATCCTTTTATATCAATTCCTTCTCTATGGTTAGTATTGTTGCCAAATATATTTACTCTCGCAGACCGAAAGATTAGTCACGTCGGGCCTATCCGAAGCCACTCTGCAAGCCATCAGCGCAAGTAAAAGATGAGTCAACTTCGTTTGTGCCATTCTGGGCATGTAGATAGCAGCGAAGTTTAGGTGCTACCGGTCATCAGTAGAATCCTTCTGAAAATTTTTTACAATCACAGCGCCCAATGATATTTCCTATACTCGGGCTCGACAAGAAAACGTAATCAAGATGATGGCGAGGCCGGCATTCGTCACGTATCTCTTTGGAGATGAAAATAAAATCCCGGTCGCCAATCCCGTATTTGAGTTCTGATCAGCTTCCTTTGGGTAAATACTGACCACATATCTTTTGTTATTTCATATTCACAGATTGTTCTGTGGTTGTTTTGGAGGTAGCAATGAGCCTATTTGAAAGATTTGACTATTTTTTTCTCGAAGGAAGGTTACTGTACTACGCATCAGAGCCCTCTGGAAACCAACCTGCGGTTGCCCCAAGTTCGTCACCACGCTATCGCCAACTTTTGCCAAACCGTATCGCATTCTCAATAGACAGATTGACAGTAAGATACACACGCGCGACGGAGAAAGGAGATACAAAGTACAATTGAGTTCAATCAGTGCCAAACTTAAGCACCATTCATATTGGTGTGAATTGCACCAGCGTGAGTTCTAACCCATTGTATTTTTTTGGGTTTCTCAGACCTATCTCGCTATAGTGAATGATTTATACTCTGGCACAACACCGGCTAACCTTGGCTGATGCGCTCACCTTAACAATTTACCTGAGACGAAAGCTTTATCGAAATTAATAGTGGACATGCATATAAGCTTACCGGCGGCCTTGAATTCAGAGCTATATTCATACCAAAGCAAGCGATAGCCAATCCAACGTGCTTAGGCACCTCAGTACCTATTGAGACGGAAGCTCTATTGTATTGAATATTGTATGTCCAACCGTCGCGGGGTCCAGATAACGTCGATGCTATTTGGCCATCAATATCAGCTATCAGTTTGACGTTTTTTGTTCTTCTGCTTCAGCGTGGCATACAGACCAATTGTTTCGCATGCAAGTTCATTCACATGCTGGAGTGCAGCTGGACTGAAACTGGAGGTCAATTATGGTGGGCAACGCGGAAGATACCGGACTCAGTGCCAAAGATCAATGGGCACAGACCTTAATCAAAACATTGGGAACTTAAATGATGATTGAAAAAAAGTAAGCACACTTAACCTTAGTTTTAACTCTATAGAGATGATCAAGGATTTCCACCGGAGCACCATTGGAAGGGAGTGTCAAATAAAATAACATGTGAACTTGGAAATGGCATTCCATGTTTGATATCATCTCCTAACTCCTAATTTGAAAGTTGGCAAGTTGCCACAATGGTTCCCTTCTACAAAGAAAGAAACGACTCTCAGGCATATCAGGCTGTCACCGACTTCACGAACTCTCACAAATCGTCGGCTGCAGGTAGGACGAGAAGGGAATTATTGGATTCCCCAATTCAAAATGACGTATTTCCCTTCCCACACTTACCTCAGAAGACCCTCTGGTATACCAGCCAAGCTCATTAGTAACGGCAAACAAAATTATTGGACGAAAGGATGCAAAAAATGCATCTTTATTGCGTTTTGTAAGATCTCGCCAAGAATTAAAGCCCTGAAAGTCATTAGTCCCTGGTATTAGTATACATACGGTTGAATTGGCAGATTAAAGCAGGGGACGGTGGCAGAATGGAAGACGAAGACTACTAAAAGGTTATGATTATTCTACAAGCGCGTGCGGATAAGTCTGAGGGAACAAATTCACTAGAAGCAAAAATGAGAAGGAAGAGAAGGCAACTGGTTGTACCTTGAGATTAACGCCTAACTGGTTGGACAACGGTCCACAGTTCTCTCCCCAAGCACCCTTTGTCAATCCCGTTTGGTGACCGTGTGGAATATAATCGTTGTTGATTACCTGTAAGGCGATCATCCCGCTCTATAGACTCCGACATTGCGATCTTATTCGCTTTTTCTCTCCGACTGCCGACGTGATGTCGATTAAAGCTCATCATTCCCATCGTCGAGTTGCGTCTGCCGTTCACCGTCCGCCACTGGAAGAACCCGCCTTCCGTCACCCGTGCGTCCCGTCATCGATTCATCCGTGTCCCGTTCAAGCGTTGAATCGCTCACAGCTGCCGGCCGGACTCCTCCCCTTACGGTTCCTTTCTTGAGTTCCCTTACAAAGAGCCTCTAACTGAAGGGATTTGCAAACGGTTTTGGAAAATTTCTCGGGTAGTCGGCACCCGGTAACGAGACGAAGCGATCAGAAGAACTCTGTCTTTGCCAATGACAGAAGAAGCCGCGCCCTGCCGCCCGTCTGGGACTACGCATGCGCCACTTTTACAGTGATAGTCTTAAGAGAAACAACGGGGACTTTTGGTTTTTGCGCCTCCAAACCCTCGGAATTCAAGTCGCATGTGGGCGGGTAATTACGAGACACCAGGCGGTTTCTGTAGGATCAAGTGGACGCCGTGTGCCTGTGTTAATGATCAGTTTGTTCTCCGTCGGGTTTCCCCAGGTCAGACCGTGCGCTTTATTCCCATAGGTATAACAGATACTACAGGAACTGGCGATATCTGATTGTCTGTCCCATAATACCGTACGCCGTATTAACGGACGTAGTCTAAGTGAGAAAATAGCCCGAATTCCCAACTTCACAAAACGGCATTATATTTCTTCCCATCTCTTTTCTCATTTTCTGTTCCTTAGTTCTCCGACCGCGAGGGATGTTTTCTTCTTGAGGTATGCCAAGTGAGTCATCACGACCTGAGAGGTCGTCACGGTGGTCGTCGACAGGTCCGGTCCATAGTTCAAGCATGGCGTGAGCGTGAGGGGTTTTTTCCTATTTCGCTCCTTATATGTTTCAGCGATAGTGCCTTCATCGAGCCCATAATATCATGGTATACATTATTGTAAATATCATTATTCTTGAAATAAGATTGGAATAGAGAAATCGAGAAGACAAGTGACTAAGGGGATTGCTCCTACCCCCGAGGCCCGAGTTCCGACCGGGTTCCAGCGGGTTTCCTCAACGTTCTAATGAACGACAATATGTAAGTTCAAATACAATACAAAAAGGAAGAGAACGAGAAAAAAACACATCTCAAAGTGATAAAGATATGTCACGGATGAAACATGTTCCGGGGTTCTTACTTATGCACTATGTCTCAAGATAGGTTACAGTGATACCCCTAGCCAAGTCACTTAGTATAAATACACAGCATATTGTAATATCCTATCAGGTTGTTTGGAGCAAACAACTTATAAATAAAGACTGAAATATTCTCAAGTTTATAGCTCAACACGAAGGCGCGCAAGAAGACAGGATGGTGTGATCGTCCCCCAATCTATGAAATTCGACCACCAAATGTTCCGATGAAGCACTCTCAATATACGGTCGCTCACAAATAATAACATAAGATATACACAAAGATCCACTTTGAACCTTAAGCAATGCAGCCAGTAATGAGGGAAAGGAAAGGCACTAACACCGACAGTTGTTATACTGGGCTTGCACATGATGATCGGATCTTCGATGACTGCGCCAATGATTCTTTTGAATGGGAGGTGTCAGGTATGAGAAGAATGTATGATATGATGACCAAGAAACAGGAAAAATAAATCCGAGATATGGAATTCGGAAGAATCTCTGTATCTCTCTTAGTTTCTCAGAACTTACGAGATACCGTAGGTGGATCTGAACGTCCGTTCTTTCCGGCCTTCATGAGAAGAGAAAAACGCTAGGGAACTCAATCAAATGTTATAATGTTTATCCCCAGATTCTCAGGCGTTTACATCCCCTATATTTCTCTTTTTTTCAAATATTATTGAGTTGATGCTTATGACAGGCAGTCATATCAAAAACCCACTCGGGCAAGTTTTCCGGGCTGTCTCAACTTAGGGAACCAATCCTGGAAATTAATACACAACAGAGTATTTGTGTTAAAATCTGGAGAAAGAAATTGAGGAGGGTAGCAGTATCTGTTGGTGATTGAGAAAACCAGAAAATCAGCCGCCCTAGTACTGAGTTCCCTTGATACGTCTCATACAGGAGAAGTTCTGCTTGGTATCGGCACACTCGGGCATGGAATCTCCCAAGTCTAATAACAAATGGAACAAAACTCAGACACATACATTATAGCGCCAAATATAATATCGACAAAGCAAGAGAGAGAGAGCAGCCGACCAGAATTCCATATCGCTACTAATATCTCGTCATGGAAGTTAAATATAGATCACGGGGGTGGAATTAGAAAGACAGGCCATCCACACCGGTGCCATGCCTGATTAAGGTTTTAGGTAAATCTAGATAAACCCTGAAAACCTGAATTCATCTTACACCTTACTTCTCTACTTATCCAGGGAAGGAAAACAATTTTTTTGTACAGTAAACAAAGGGAGAACACATATGTATCGGGTACTAATTAGGCTGAGGGGAAAAGCCGATGGAGAAAGCAAACAAAATGGGCTGTGCAAGAGCGGCGGGATATGCACACCAAGCTTATTACAGTAAATTGCGTCTGTGTGGTTCACCTTTCCCTGGCAGTATTTTCGTCGGGCGGTGGGAGTCACGGGTGGTGCAGTGCGGAATGCGGCGAGCCCACTGCTGGATAGGTCCCAGTGCCTGTCGTGGATCTTTCCGAGAGTTGTATCGTAGTTTAGTTTTTTGTTGTTTAGATAACCTTTCTTTTTGAAATTGGAATGAATGAGTGGGTGAGGTGGATGGGTGGAATGTCATGTTAAGTACCGAATAAGTTCCTCAAATTTCAAGTTCTCCTATGTTATCTGTTTGAATTGGAGTTATAGGTGGCCTGAAAGAATACATAAATGCACATGGATGGAAGGCACACAATGTGCCACTGCATTAATCCTGAACCTCAGCGTGAGATTGCGATTGCCTTGTCGCTTATACGTCTGGCATATTAAGTCTACAATTCAATTGTGTAGGAACTGTATACTAGTATGTGGCATTCATAATTCCCAATACACCTTCCATTTACCTTTCCGACTCATGTGAATGGTAGTGTTTAGGGGACATAAGTAAATTTGAAAGATGGTATATGTTTCCAGGGTAACATTATTATCAAGACTTAGGGAACGAATGAGGTGCTCCGCTCTCTCAACGTCATGTCATTCAAGATTGATTGATATTCTACGACAGAAAAATACGCAGCCGAATATTTGTTGTCATCTTTTTCTAGCTTATGTGGAGTTTCGTGCCCTAACGGATCTCAGTATCAATATTCGGTACTGTCCTGTCCTTGCGTTCTAAGTTAAAATCAATGCAGGAAATAACACATGAGATTCAACCCGTTCAGCGGGAGCGTTAAGAGTGTAATGCATGTGATAGCTTTCTGCGAGGATAAATGAATCTTGATGCGTGGCTGAAACAAACTTCCACGGTAATTAAATAAATGCGTGTGTGTGTATGTGTGTATCACCACGGAAGCAGTAGTGCCACAACCGCCAGAAAGCAACGTTTTCAGCAGTGTATTCGAACTCAAAAAGTCATGTTTATTGTAGTCATCGTTGGTTCTTGATACATTAAAGGGTATATATGCAACTGGGGAATTGAGTTTCCTACTTTTGTTTTGTTTTGCAAAGCGTCAAAGATTAGAAGGAACCGCATTACGAGAACCCAGCAGTAGATAAGTTGTATGTAAGTGGAGTTCCATGAGAAAATTTCAAATTATAATTTGAATTTCTGAATTGAGGGGGTAAATGCGTTCCAAATCGCTTCCCCTCCTCCCCCTCGGACTCCCCTCAGTCGCATTTCGCGCGCCCGAGCTAGACGCTGCGAATATCCAAGCTCCTGCCTTCAATCCCTCTTTGTCAATCCTGCCAATCTTATCATACTTATGTGTGGCGCATTATACGACTCCGTCAGGAAACGGATAACTTGTTTGGTAGTATGCGGGTCACCACACAACTTGGGAACGGCGAGCGGGACAAACCAGTGTCGCACCTCATGACATTTAACGCTGTGTTTCATACATACCTAATAGTCAATACTTTTTATTTTTAGGAAGAAGCTACAGCTTTTTTGTAGAGTAAATTATGTCTAGCATATTGAGGTGAGGGTTATCGTTGTCGTTATCAAATCTGCCAGCGACAATAACGTTGTGGGACGGATCATCCCCCAGCCCTCAGCCAACCAACTACGCAACCAGGGTATTCCATTGGATACCTCTCTCTTCTCTCTCGTTTCCCCTCGGATTCCAGGTTTTGACTCCCATCGCCCACTCACTCACTTCTCCACACTCTCCCACTCCTCCACATTCAAACTAGACCTCCGACGGGGCCGAAAAGGGTCTGAAATAATTTCCGAATCAGCTTTATTGTCTTACTCTGCGTCTGCAGAAGCATTCGACATATTACCGCCAGTGGATTCGGTCCCTTACTTTTTCTTATCGTTCTCGGTTTCCCAGTGGTATTTACCGTCAATCCTTGTGGATCCTCTCCAAAGAAATGGAGCACCGATCAGCATGGAGCATATTAAGGCTTACTAGTATGTTGACCTACCATCTCTTTCAATAATTCTCGAATGGTTTTTGATTTATTGTTGTTCAGGGTAATCAACGGGAAGAAACAGGAAGAGGAAAGAAAGGGAAGGGAAGCCTGAGAGGAGAGAGGGTCCCCCGTGGAAAATTAAATATCAAGGGATATAGAACCCCGGGGTTTGTTCTTCATTAAGTAATGCGACAGAAATACCTAACTCTGATCACTGTGCAGGACTTAATGCAGGACGACTTTACAAAAATGCAGATTGTCCCGAGATCGACTTCTTCCTTCAAAGCTTTGTCAAACGAAAAAAGGAAGAGTGATGAGGATATATATTGAATGATCATCTCTGGCATTTTCCTTTTTTTGGTGTTACCCTTTTTATATGACTGGTGGGTCTTTTCCTCTCTCCCTCTCCTTCTTCTTGATTGTTAATGCACTGTTCTTGTTGGTCTTCTGGTTAGTGATATGTCCATCGAGGTGAACCTGAGTTGTTCAAGCGAATCTCCTTCTGAAGGGTTCATTGGGACTGGCAGCGGGTTGATTTGACGGTATATAGTGAGTGTATGCAAGCTCATGGTCACGATATTACTCACTTATCTACATACCTCTTTACATAATTCAGGATATACCGAAACACCCAACACCCCAAAAGTACAAGACCCACATATCTTTGCGGTTAATGAGGATAAAAGGAATTCCCTTTGAGTCGTGTCCTGGCTGATTCTGTGAGAGAGAGAAAGAAAAGACCTTTGTCGGAGTCGGGGCTCGGGACTCGGTACGCTTTATTATGCTGAAATGAAAATGATTTTGATGCTCATACTGGCTCGCTGACGGCTGACCAGTGTCTAGTGACTACATAGTGTCGGCCGAGACGGACGACTCAGCTCGGACGCAAAGGACGTACATGACCAGCCCTGGCGCAGCAAACCGAGCGATACTGATGGGGTTCGCGTGGCGTTCAGGGAAGAAAGATGAAAGAAGGGAGAAAGAAGGATTGAAAAGGGACAGCCGCTTACGCTGATTTAAAATCATCGCGTGAGAGTTGTTTTTATGGGATTTGGGATTTGTAAGATGAGAGAGCTCACGACGCCTCCGAGTAGGTAGAACGTAATTCGGTAAGGGACAGTGGTTCAAGGGTTCGTACGCGCGCCACTCAGTGATCATTAATCATTAATCAATGTTTAAAGTTTGAGATTATATGCTCGTAATGCTCGTAATGATACGCATACATACGGGATTTTATCAATGCGGCCTGCAATATCCATGATTGAACACTTTGATTTTTTTTTTAATTGACGGTCGGTGAACCTGACTGGAGCCCCGACATGTGAATTTTCACAGATTCATATGTATGTACTTCTTCCGAGCGAGCGAAACCCAGAAATCAAAATGGGTCAATGGGAAAATAACAAAGCACGCAGGCTTTTTATTGCAGAGTTGCCTATACACTGGGCACTGGCACTGGCGCGGTCAAGTGTAACGTGACTGCCCCGTCGTCTTACTATGGTGCAGCTTGAGTTCTTGAAAACTCGGACTCGGGAGTTATTTCCGAATTCTGCTACGGTATAATTACTATTATGACATCATTATGTCGATTCTCGAAGGGAAAAAGCGACCCAGCGGGAGGAGGGGCGGAGGAAGGGAGAGAGTAGAAGACTGACGACCCCCAGTCATAATACAGTATCGTGATCCTTCTGAGGGGGGTTGAAAAACTCTAAAAAACTACATACCGTTAAATGCTCATCAGTGCGTATACTGTACTTATCATAATTTACTTACTTAGATACTTATGTACATAAATACATGTGAGCTTTGCACCGCACGGGCCGAAGTTGAACAAGAATGCAGGGACGTTATTACTATTTGATGGAGTTATGTTATTTAATTAGGATTGTTTATGTAGGATCTGTGTGTTGCGTACACAATCGGGCCCGCGGGGGACCTTGCGTCTCCAAGTTGCGTGTGTGGTGTGGTTCAACATTTGATACACTCGTATGTGATCATGCAGATCATTTGTGAGTTCTCAGGTCGTCTTGGGAAGGAAGGGGAGGTGCCATCAATAATGATCTCGAGAGGGTTTCCCGCGCGATGCGACTGATACATCGTACACATGGTACTGGCTGTTGCTACCAACTGTTGCATATTAACGATTTCTGCGAAAACACCTACTTTTTGAGATGGATTGTTGGGTGGGTATATCCACACGGTTTAATGCGACGATCAATATTAACTGGCTGTTTCCAATACAAATACAGTTGTTACATATGTACCTGGCTTTTGCTTACATACATACTTGAGTTTTATATGAATGCATATGAATACTTTGGCTTTGGGGAACGGATCCCGTAAAATGTTTCTCTTATTGTGAACTGCTAAATCAAAATTTCGGCCCTGCTTTTCAGGCAAGGTAAGGCAAGCCTGATGATGATGCAGGGACGAAAGAGAGAGTTCGGGTTCGGATAAACTTGATATATGATATGTATCTATGTACTGCACCATTTTGTCTACACGCGCGCGTGAATCCGGGTGAAAATGGGATGAGAAAAAAAAGAAAAAAAAAATCGGAGAAAAAAATGACGTCGACATATGTTTACCTTGGCTCCATTTTGTTTCGGAGCTCAAGTCCTCTCAATCAAATAATGTATTATGTATATATACGGCTTCAAACGTTTTTCTTTTCTTTCAAGTTTGTTTCATCGAATCCGGTCTGATTATCCAAATTAAGAAAGAGCATGTTATATACACATATACACGTGAGTATACGATGGTGTGCATTCATTCATTTCAGAATTATATATACTGCATATGTACACACGCGGTTGCTTTGTTTCGCGACGCGAAAGCAGAAAAGAGGCGGTTGGGTGTCCCTTATCTTCATGCGGTCGTCGCGTATCGCCTAGTATATATATTTTTAAGCTTTTGGTGTATAGGTGAGGAAATGAATGAATTGTATAGATCAGATGGGGTTTTGTAAATCTTTGCGCTCATGAGCCAGAGGTATGCATCACATCATTGATGTGATTGAAGGCGGGGCGTGGGGTACTACATAGACAGTATAGGATCTTCGAAACTTGAGTTCGAGTTCAAAACTATCAGAGGGTTTATGCTCAATGTCTCTTTCCCCTGCCGTCAAATGGAGTGTCCAATGACACTGATACGGACACATCCGTTAGGCAAAAAAAAAGGACAGAGAGACGGGCAATATAATTCGTTGTTGCTGTTGGTTCCTGAAAACTTTAAAAAGTTCCCCGCCGATTTCTGCCGTTTTGAGCCGTCCTTTTTTAATTGTCGCCCGTAGACAACGAGAGCCAATCAGTGATTGGAGAGCAACTGACACGTCCACTTTAACCTTCCGTAAAAAAAAAGAGAGAAAGAAATAAAGAGAAGTGATTATAGAATTTGGCACGGATTGACAATATATCGAATAATTAGTTGCTGTACCAACTGCATATACTCTTACTGTATAGCTAACATAAACGCCGCATCACCAAGCCTCAGAAATGGAAACGAGACGCGAAAAGGAGAGTAGACCTTCCAAATTGAGGATATTTTCCCGATTACGGAGTTGTGATCTATAAATAAAAAAAAAATAATATATTTTATTACCTAAACGTAGATTCCTTCTTTTTTTGGTGATGCCGAGGTTCCTTTGCCTGGCTAAATATGAACCTGGCTGGCATTTTGCACCAGTGTTTAAGCGGCGTCATTAGTAATATATTCAACTAATTTTTTGATAGTGTAAAATAATGATTATAATTATGATCTTCACATGAAAAATGCGGTCTCGGCCTTCCTGTATTGTGCTGGCGATCGGCCCTGTGTTGGCTTGATTATAGTTGAGAATTATTTTATTACGACGGGAATAAATAATTTGTTCCTCCGTCCCTTTTGGTGATTTTATATTTTTTTGTTTTTCCGCACGTCTAATTAAACGATTTCAATTATTTAGGTTACCTCTGACCTGATCCAAATGTGTACATACTACATATACATATAATATAACATATAAAATTTATAAACGCATTAATCAGGAAAAAAAGAGAGAGCTGAGAGGGGCGTATACAATCCATATACATATTCCCGTTTTTTCCTTTTCCTTTTCTTTTTCACTCCGTCTCCCCTCTGTTTCTTTTCTTTTAAAGTCTGCTGCACTTTGGAGGACGAAGAGAGCTCTCTTGCAATTGCTTTCGAGGCTTTATCAAAAATCCCTCGATTCTGCACACCTATTCACTTTCTGTGTTCAGGCTCCACTGACCCACCACCCACCCATCGAAACCCCACTCGTATACATACATACATTCTCTCTCTTCCGTTTCCGTGCCTTTTAAACTCCACCTTGGCATTTAACGACGAGCTCAAGAGGAGTGCCAGGTCTCATCTCACGGCATAAATACTACTAGTCCAAGTGATCGAAATAAGGTACGTTGCCCTCCCCGCGGCTAAAAGTCGTGCACTCTCTCCTTTGTATTTCTTATATATGACATAAACCCACACAGGCGAAACAAGACATTGCCATTTTTTTTTCATATTACATTTCTAATTTCTACCAAATGACGATTGCAACCTCCGTAGTAACCGGTTTGTCCACCCCCACCTCTACCTCTGCAGCGGTACCTTCGCCCTCCAACACTACCACCGCCTCTACTACTACTACTACTACTACTACCACTACCACCTTGTCTAAAGCACTAACATTCCAACATACTACGACTTCTCCTACTCCGGCGATCTTTGAACCTATCCTCTATACCGCGGCCACCTCTACCACCACAGCCAATAGCAACAGCAACTCCAACACCAATAGCTCCACGTCTACTCCTACCACAACGCCATCTGCAACTGACCACCAGCATCACAACCAGCACCACGGGCACGCATTTGGAGTCAACTTTACTTTGGAAGGAGGAATGAACCGGTCTTCTAAACCGCGCAATAGACCGTCCGCGTCTCAACTGGAAGAGCTGAAGGCGCTCTATGCACAGACTAGACATCCTTCCAGAGTTGTTAGGGAGGAACTTGGCAGTCGGATTGGAATGTAAGCCCATTTTGTTCCTCTTTCTTTTCTTTATTTTTTTTTTCCCCTTCCTGCCCCCCCACATCCCCTCTACACCCTATGCACTGTGGCCAGTCGACGTGCCCCCGGTCTCGGACATGACATGACAAGACATGACAAGCCAGAAACCGAAAAGAAATAAAACAATCCACGCGACACCCGCCGCATCAGCGAGGAAAATCAAAATCAAAACCTTAACTTGGTATTATCTGCAGTTAGCAGTCAACCAGCCAGCCAAACGACAACAACGAAACAAGACGATTCGTTCCCATGCACCTCATTAAATAACATCTCGTTCATATACTCCTCATCGCCAATCAATCCCCTACCAACCATTCAATTCTGCAAATTTGCAATTGTTCACTTTGCCCTTTCCGGTCAAATAGGGCTGTGCTCCTCCCATCCCCTTCCCTCCGCGCTTTCCCTCCCAATTCTTTGCGATGCAACCAATAATTAGAACGGGATTTGTGACCTTTCAGGGCACCGATACCGAAAATAAAAACATTGGCTGGGGGAGCTGAAACTCGGACTGAGGTCATACCGCTTTTTTCGTAATAGCGAGAGAGTGAGAGAGTGAGAGAGGTGACGTGACGTGGAGGAGGAGGAAGAAGGGGAATAAGGGATGACGGCGTGAATGACGCCGAGGTGAGCGATCCAGCCATCTTGTGTCATCCATTTATTCATTACTCATTATCATTAGATTTCGATGGGCCCTTCTTTCCCTTTTGGCATAGATGATTGCACTGCACTTGGACGTGGCTTACTCACTCCATGCACACACACACGCCCACATGACGCCCATACTCCACCATCGTCTTACTCATTCCACTTCGACTCTTTCTTATCCTCTCTCACCTTTTAACTTCAATGGAGTCGACAAATCTCGTTTGCGCGTTCATCTACGGATGCATCTCAAGAGGACATCATTTCAATTCGGAGCCGTAATCACGCGTTACCATTGGGTTTTCTTAAACGCCCAAGAAACGTGGGGGAGTCAACCAACCAGTTCCTTCCATGTGCTAGATTGCACAAGTGGCACTGTGTGCACGGTGCACGCTGCGCGGAAGAATGCAGATCCCATTTTCAAATATCAAAAAATCAATCAACAGAAAAATCATTTTGATGTGCGCCCCCGGCTTCGGTCTTTCGCGATATGAACACGTTAGTTCAGTTTTTCGCGCGTGTGCACCCTGTGCGCGTGCGTTGCGTTGCATGTGTGCCCCCATACCGCAATCAGGTGTTTTTCTTCCGGATTCTCGAGCTTTACGCCATCTGTGCATCCATTGTTATCATTCACCCGACATCATTCATTCATTCATCTGATTCTATGAATGAGCCGACCCGCGGTCTGCAACCCGAAACTTCTCGCGTTTATTCGACTTGTCATCCACCCCCTCTCTCATGCTCCTATTCATTCCACTTCTTCTTTTTCTTTATTATTATTATTCTTCATTTCGTAATGCGTTATAACTAATCTGCTCTCGAACACTTTTTCAGGCCTTACCAATCTATAACGAACTGGTTCCAGAACCAACGGAGTATGGCAAAACGCAAGAATGGTGAAGCTGACGCGGACATTGATGTCGATGTCGACGCTGACGTTGATGTTGACGCTGATTCTGGAGCGGACGCGGAAATGTCAAACGAAGAGGTTGCAAGTGGCGGTGAAACTACTCGAGCTCGGAGAGCGCGGTCAAGTCGAGCAGGTGAAGAGGACCTACTTGACGGTGATAGCGAAGATTACGAAGATGAAGACGAACTTGAGAGTGATGATGGCGACGACGACGACGACGAGGATTATACGCCATCAGTTCGTCAGTCGACGTTGAAAACTTCGAGAGGAGATTCGTCGTCTCGTTCTGGAGGAGAGTCTAGACCCGGTTCGGTAGATGTCGACACTAAATCTGCGCCTTCGTCTTCTTCTCCTTCTGTCGCTGTCGTCGTTTCTGCTGTTTCCGCTTCTACTTCTGCTGCTGTTTCTTCTCTTCCTCCTGCAACTTCGCCTACGCCTTCATTGCCTCCACCACAGCTGCAGAGACGAATCGACCCCGTTAGAGATATCATATCGTCTTCTACGTCCTTGAAAAACCAGAGCTCAACCTCGGCCGTTGCTAATGCTGAACCGTGGTCTAACAATCATAACTCCTATGCCCGTTCGTACCCTCACACCACACACCACGATTATCGGGAAAGGGATAGAGAAAGGTACTATAACAAACGCACACCGCCTTCATCGCGTTCTCCTTCTCCTTCTCTTTCACCTTCACCTCCTCCCTACGGCCACAACCACAGTCGCTCCTATTCGCGCTCACCCCCTCCACCCCGTTCTCATCACGGGTACTCTCAAACCCATTCTCATTCTCATCCGTACCCATACTCCTCTCACTCTCGTCACTCAAGAGAGAGATCGACAAGACCTACCGCTGCTACTAACGCTGCATACACACGCACCCGGTCGTTATCTCCTCCACCGTCACTTCCACTTCCACCTCCGCCATCTTCGAATTCAGCTATCAATCTCCCACTTCCGAATGCGTTGTCGCATCCTCATCAACGGCGTTCGTCACCACCACCTCAACAAGAGTCGTCGGGGGCATCGATGCCTCAGGCTGCGGTGATGCAGATGCAGGTTCAAGCTCAGACGACTCAGAGACAAAGTCAAGGTCAAGGTCAAGGTCAGGGACAGGGGCAGTTTATGCTACACTACTCTTCGCCTCGTGCGCATCCCGCCGAAGTAGGGTATAATGCGCGTAGAGAACTTGATACTGGTGCACCGCCCCCGCCACCAACCCACTTTCAGATGTATACGCCTCAGCAAAGTAATACTACATCCGTGTCGTCGACATCACATTTTGAATCTCATAATCAACATGCTCATTCGCATCTTATTCATCCATCACAACAACAACAACAACACCCATCCGATTCCGATCTCTCCTACAACCACCAACACCACCACCAACATCATCACGATCCGCACAATCTCCACCACCACCACACCATGCACGACGACCCGCACGCACACCACCACCACTCTTTAATCCCACGCACAAAACGATCTCGTCCGACGCCTACACAGTTGACTGCGCTGAGGAGGTTACATGCGATTACGTCTAGTCCGAGTATTGAGGAGCGTGCGAGGCTTGGTAAAGAGATTGGGATGGAGCTTGGGAAAGTGACGAATTGGTTTCGGAATTTGAGGCAGACGGCTAGGAAGAAGGAGAGGGAAAGGGAGGGGAGGAGGGGTGGCGTCGGTGTTGGTGTTGGAAATGTTGTGGGTAATTCTGCTGGTGCGGTGAGAGGAAGTTTGGGGATGATGAATGGTGGGGGTGTAAATACGGGGGTTGGACTAGGTTTGGGATTGGGGCTGAAAGGACCTGGAATTGCGTCTGTGGTTGCTGCTGCTGCTGCTTCTTCGTCGTCGTCCTCTTTGGGTGAAGACGCCGTCGTGGCGCAGAAGAGATTTAGAATGGAGGAGGAGGATGAGCGGGAGAGATCAATTCTGACGACGCCGTCGGGATCTGGGTCTGTGCCTACGCCCGTGTCGTTTACTGTTTCTGCTGCGTCTTTGCAGATGCAGTCTCATGAAGCGTCGTCGTCTTTGGAAGGTTCTTCTCAAGGTCAAGCCCAAGCTCCGTGCGACTGTCCGGGATGTGATAATCGGAAAGTTCGAAGTACATCTACTACTCTTACGCCAACTACATCTCCCCAACTCCTTCCGCCCCCTCCTTCTGCGTCTTCTCAACAACAACAACAACAGTCTTTCCGTGCTCATCATCCTCATCCTCATCAATCTCGACCTTTTCCTTCATTCCAGGACTCGCCTCGTTCTCGTTCTCACACAATCTCGACGTCTCATCCTTCAAACACACATCATCACTCTCCCTCTCTGCGTTCCGTTGCTTTGCAATCGCATTCGCATTCGGTGCATTCGTCGCCTTCGAGTGCTGTGAAAAGGAAACGTTCCGATATTGAACGTGAACGCGAATTCGACCGTGAAAGAGAGCATGAACATGATGAGTACGAGCGCCGAGAGAGGGACAGGGACAGGGATTACGACCGCGATCGCGATTGGGACCGAGAAAGAGAGAGAGAAAGATACCATTACATTCGTTCTCATTCTCGTGTTCGAGATGAATACGCTCATCATGATTCATCTGGCTGGAGACATCCACATCCTCATTCGCGGTCGGCCTCTGGATCACCTCTTTTAGTGCGTTCGCCGTCTCCGTTGTCTATGCTGCCTAGTACATCGTCCACTTCGTCCTCGCCTGTTCCACAACGAAGATCCAGCCATCACCACTCTCACTCTCATACCCATTCTCATTCACGTTCTCATCCTTATCATGGATACGATGAATCGCGTTCTAGAGTGCGCAGTGACGTTTCACGGGACAAACCAAGATTCAGAGAAGAAGAAGCAGGAGGAGAGAGAGAAAGCGGAAGAGAAAGAGATAGAGATAGAGAAAGGGACAGGGCGCATTTACATATGATACACGCACGTGGGCACTCCTCTCGCTCTCCTATTCGTCCGTACAACACGCATCCTCAAACTCCCTCTCCATCATTCTCTCAGCTCTCCGCCGACGTGGATCACGAACACGATATCGAGATGATGGAAGATGATAATAGCAGCGATCGTGTTACTACTCGTACTACTCGTACTAGCATTTCTTCTTCTTCCTCGTCCTCTTCTTCGTCTTCATCGATAACGACAATGTATCGGGAGGTGCATGAGGCTATTACCCCGGAACCTGAACACGGACGTGGAAATGGTCGTATTCAGCAGAATAATAGAAGTGGTGGTGCAAGTTCTTCTCGTAGTGCGGTTAAAGCTGGTGTTGAGGGTGAAGAGAATGCGACGACTAATTTGGATGATGCGATGCTGCTGTTGGCGTTTAGTCGGAATAATTGAAAAAGTTTTGTTTTCTGGGAAGATGTTTGTTTGTTTTTTTATCTCCATTGTTTTGTCGCTGTTGTTGTTGTTGATCGTCTTATGTTTTTTTTTATCTTGCTTTTCTGTCTTCTTTTCGCCTTCTCTCTTTCTCTCTCTCTTCGCTATGTTATTTTATCCACCCTATTTTTCTTCTCTTCTTTCCTTTCATCACAACTCGGACTTGGACTATGCAAAACATGCAAACACAAAATCTCGTATCGTATATCTATATCATCATATTCATATCATCTTCTTTTTTCTTTTTTCTTTTCGCTGTCGAACGGGTGTCAAACACAAATCTTCGTACCACACATGCATACAACAATCATCGTATCTTTATCCATATATGCTCAGCCGTCTCGCTACCCAACTCGAATCGACGTTAACCTACATGCAAAGCAATCAATATTGACGCGTCACTTCGTGCTTTTGAACTAATCAAATATATCAATCATCAATTCGCCCCTCGTATCTATCCTGTTCTAATACTCCCATCCATCCTGAATGCGTTAACAGACGGGTGCCGGAATTATCGCGCAAGACACCGATGCACCGGCCTCTCCATCTCCATCCTATATTTATTTTATCGTTTTATCGAACACCAGCATTAAAACACAACAAATCTACAATTTCTAAATCATCACACTAGACCCTTCCCATTTTCCTTTCTGGCGTCGACACGGTACACCTGGGGAAAATTGGGTTTATATGCGCGCTTGGCTTGCTCCTCGTCCCTCGAATCTGGATCTGTCTTTATATTTTAAATGAAATTTTGGTGCTTTAGAAATTCTTCGTCATATGTTAGCTTAGTTTTTTTTGGTTTGAACCCCCGCGTTATTTCTTATGTTTTTCTATTCTTCCCATTTTTGGGCTCTCCGTGTATCTTTGTTTCGTTTTCTTTTAAAACATTTAGAATTTGATATCCTAAATGTTTTTGTAATATATATCATTATTTGATTTTTGCGTTAATAACCATCTAGTTTAGAATGTGATTGTTCATAAAGCATGCAGACTCGACAGCATAATTTTGTGCTTCCTACCTAATTAGCCTAATTAGGTTTAGCGCTTACTAATCGACGCTCCCTCCCATATATGGGCAATTCGGACATCGAGTCATTTTTTGTGAACAAAACCCTTTCTTTTCATAACTGCAACTCATTTCAAAACAATCAATATGAATTCACAGAACGTCCCCGAGTCCGCATCATCATCCGAAGCTCAGACTTCTAAAGCTAATAAAGCGATTGTCGAGCAAGGATACGACCTCATCGCACCCAAATATCTCGCATGGTCCGCACCCCGTCCAACTACGACTCGCATGGCCTATCTTGACAAACTCATCGCGATTCTTGGACCCGGCTCTCATGTTCTCGAACTGGGCTGTGGAGCGGGTGTTCCAGCCACGCAGAAGCTCATTGCGAGCGGGATGAAAGTCACGGGAGTCGATATCTCGTCTTCTCAAATTGCTCTTGCACGGGAGCATGTTCCAGAAGCTACGCTTATACGCAGCGATATGATGTCCCTTGATTTTAAATTCGGCGGCGACAAGGACGAAAATGAAAAAGGAGAACATCTATCATCATCTTCGTCTTCGTCTTCTCCTTATTCTTATTCGTTGAAGTTCGACGCTGTGGTGGCTTTTTATTCAATCTTTCATCTGCCGAGTGATGAACAGGGATCCATGATTCGGAAAATGAGTGGGTGGATCCGCGAAAGTGGGATACTGCTTTTTAATCTGGGTTCAAATGAGGGCGATCATTTTAGGGACGATTGGATGGGGGCGAAAATGTTTTCGAGTGGGCTGGGGATAGAGAAAAATAAAGAGATGTTGAATATTTTGATTGAGGAAGGATTGGACGTTGAAGATGAGATCGCAGATGAGATTGTTGGTGGTTTTGTAGAAAAGTTTCATTGGGTTTGGGCGACCAAGAAGTCTAGCACCTAAGTTTCACCAAATTGAGGAACTAGGATTTTTCATTTATTTGAATTACAATTCTTGGAATTTAGGTCGTGTTGTACATTTCTTTACCAGTGATTGATTAAAGCGAGGCGAGAACTGCTAGTGGTACGATTGGAAAAGCAGCTGCTAATATGCTTGGCAATATCATCATCCACACAGCTTGTAACCCAAACGCTGTTCCTATCAGTCATGCATATAGGCATCCCTACTTCTAAATCAGCTCAGTCGCATATATCTCACAGTACGTAGCCGCCCCTAGAGATCCTAAGCCAGCGGTAAACAGAGACAGTTATCAATGAAATTCAAACATCGCACTTACACGAATCATCACATGCACATTTGTAGCCATGCAGGATCCCTTCAGCTGGCTCATAGATCCGGAATCTAGAGTTTGAGAAAATTGTTCCAAGACCATATGTGCTTGAGCACACCATGATATTAATCTGCGGGGAGTCTGGCGCTGATGATTTACTTAATTTTAGAAAATGACACTCTGGCAGGTAGAGCAATAGCAAATAATATCTTGACGTCTACAATTGAACACAGCCGCGCTTTCAGATTTCGGGTAAGGAGTCGCACTCCTTTCATTACTGAAATCCTCTAGTAGCAGTGGGTCAGTCAATGTCTATCTGTCAAGTCTCCATAATTATCAAGTCAGCCATAAATTCAAATATCTCACATCACCGAGATTGTTCACATGGTAACAAGCATCTTTCCTCAAGTTGTCAATAAGAAGATCAGACTTGGTTGGCTTGGAATAGAACTCGGAAGAGCTACAGCTCAGATGAAAACTTTTTTTTCCACGATTAATATATGATTCTCACCCATAATACCGGTAATGCTAAACAATCCGCTCACATCCGAGCCGCTTCTTGATTTATACAACTGAGACCGTGACGAGCAGTTCTGATTCTGATGGTGAAAAATAGCAATAGTGTCACCAATGAAGCCGCGGCGGCGGCGTTAATATGAAAGAAGACTAGATTATTTGACAGATAGGAGTGCCTTTTTGGAGCAATATGAGTCGCCTCTTCTGAGTCGAGAACGGTTCTTGGACCTTAGTTGACGTGAATTGCTAAAAACAGAACGTTATTAATAAATTTAACAACATGCACAATTTTCACGGTCTTCGAAGAGTGGCACTGGAGATCTTCATACCATTCGAATTGTGATTTGGCAAATCGTCACTGGATCAAGATATGAACTCGACAGCCTGCAATTTAAATGACATTTAATATATACAAGCCTTGTTGAATTGACTTGTCACCACGTGTAAATAAATCGATTTTTGAATCTCGACTTAGATATGACTTGTCACTATTCTTTCAACTCCTGAACGCCCGTAACCAGTGTTTGATCACGAGACAACTCAATAAGTTCATGGTATTTGCATGTTAATCTCGGGCATATGCTCGCCGCCGTTAATTTCTTGCTTAACAGAACAGCTCGTGTATGTGTGGCTTGTTTGGATGGACTTTCGTGTCTATCAGATGTTTTTGAAAGGATAACTGGTCAGTACATCAAACGATGTCGTTCTCACTTTAAGCCAGCCACCCAGATGCGAGCAGATCTCGGTTGACGTCTGCGGATCCTAGTAAGTTCAGGCGCATGTGAGAGTTTCTGCAGCTCTAACATCACTGCTATCACTGCCCTTCCCTTTTTATGTGGATACATGAGCGGGTATCACTAGAATTTTTAGTCGAAGATAACTGGCTTACTAGGTTCTTGAATACGTAAATATATCAGATCTGATATAAGAAGGCATACGAGTGCAATGCGCAATTGCTTTTATACGGTTGGTTATTCATCAGCCTTATAATCTTATCCAAGAAACCTCCGAAATACCATAAAGGAGAGAGATTGACACTTATAACTGCGGTCTCTGGTTGCTAGATTGGCAACCTCCTAACATATATTTAAGCGTCCGTGGCATCGGGAGAGGAAGAAGAGATAATCTAGATTTATCCTGTTCATAAACTAGGCGGTACCTGCGCCGTTTATCGTGGTTTTTTCTCAAGAAAGCTGACCAATCATTCTCTGTCCCTTCGAAGTCGAATTTGATGCGGAAAGTATAAGCTCGGTGTCATTATTTAGTTCAAGAAATCATCATTCCGACGTCGGAACGCAGAATATATGAGTCTCATCTAATAAGGATAATTATAACCCTCGGTTATGATCACTTTTCAAAATTTATATAGACATAACTGCTAAGAACTTACATGATGAATCATGCGTTTTTGCTATCATCTCGTTAACTTGTCGTTAGGTATACAGCCTGCTTTTGGCGGGTCTGGGTCCGAGCCTTCAAATCTGTCTGGCGATTTTGGACAAAATTGATTTCATCTACAGGAGCTAGTAGTTAATATTTCAAACTGGACCGAGGTTTAGCGATATGAATGAAGTCTGATTGAGCAGATTTTCCTTGTGGTTCACGTGCGGGACGACATGCGTGTTTGGCGAAGAACGGGATAACGCATTATCCGGTGGCTACGAATGACTTTAAAGTGAAGAAAAAGGAAGATGACCATGCCACATACATAAAAATCCCCGGCCGGGACTAAGGAATGTCCTTATTAACTTCGCAGATCTCATGAGAGCGTCCTTCTGGATCGTTGATATCGTTTGTTTATAGGACTGATAAAGCTTTTTATAATACATATATACCGCCTTTAAAGTTGCTTCGAGTCTTCCGAAGGGCGCATTATGTATCGTTGTGGTTACTTTAGATCAAATGATGACCTTTCAGTTGACAAATGTTGACCGCTGCCAGATGTAGGCTGAACATCAAACGCGCCTGCGGCCCCGGCGGCGCTTCGCCGTTATTTCGAAGGTCTTATAATACGTGATGCCAAATGAGTTGTTAAAGAAGCCTTTATAATGGATTTTGAATGAGTTTAGGACAACTTTAATTCATAGCTCAACAGCTTCCGGTTGTTGTTGTCCCCGAGTCGCCGTTTGGCAAGAACTCGTAAAATACTGTTTGATCTCGGATCCGGGTGAAGAAAATGTTATGAAAAAATGTTTGAGATAAGAATTGTTGTTGAGTGAGACAGAGAACTGAGACTTATTGAGTGTTGGCCCGGATAGTATGAGCCTATGAGCAACCTATGAGGTATTACGGGTGTCGCATTTTCATTTCCATCAGCCTTCGGCGCCTGTGGCTGTGTGACGCGTACACCAACGCACATCTCGGCCTTCTCGGAGCGAATTTTTGGGTGTCGCCAGTATCCAAAAAGCTTTACGGTTGTTGTTTCGGAAAACCGGACAAACCGGACAGAACAATAAAAACGATACAGGAACAAATATCGGAAATGAACGGCGCACGATTGTAACATTGTGAATTTGAATTTGTAAGTCCTTCACTCATTATGTAAGACATATCAACATGCAACTAACGCGACCTCAGCAGGCGTGTCGATATTTAGAAAATAGATATAATTGTCAGCTAATCTTCCTGGGGAGACATGAATGATACCAAAGTTTATGGGTCTTAAGATCTTGAGACACCAGCTCGGAAAATTCATCGAGTCCTGCTGTTCGCCAACGACCATGCAGTTTTAATGAAATCAGCACATCGCTCAGCAACCATGATGGCAGGAGCCATTGTGTGCGCTGCAATAATCTCAGGAAAGACACTAGTATCAGCCACTCTTAAGCCCTGTATACCCCAAACGCGCAATTCATCGTCCACCACTCCACCTTCTTCCAATGTACCCATGCGACATGTACAAGAGTAGTGGTAGGTCGTTCTTGCCCGTTCACGAATATATTGGTTAATATCTTCGTCGCTCTCAGATTGGGGAACAAGAAGCTCCGTGAAAGGATAGCCCTGTTTTCGTATTTGCTCTGCGAGCCGTTTAGCGAGCTTTACGCCTTTGCCAAGCACGTGGAGGTCCTCCGGTGCGGAAAAAAAGTTGAGGTCAACCTTGGGTCGGTCGTACGGGTCTACACTTGTCAAACGTACTGATCCGATTGATTTGGGGCGTAGGAGGCATGTCATGAATGTGAAAATCCCTTTTCCATTTGGTGGTTCGAATTTAGGATCGTCAACAACACCACTGACGGGTATTGCTTTAAGTTCTAGATCTGGGACATTTTCGGGTTTCGAAATATCTAGATCGGTCGGCCCGTGTGAAATTAACTGGCCATTTGAAGACAGGAGCCGTGAAGGGAGGAAAAAGGCTATATGAACGAATGGAGAGCTGAAGAGACTGGGTCTTGAGAGAAGGTATTTGATCAGTTCGATGATGGCAACCAAGGGCTTTTTTATCAACACATGAAGCGAATCGCGCAAAGGAATTGTCCACATGATCGGGAGATCAACATGGTCTTTCTTCCCAAACAAAGAAATAACGGGAAATATTAGAAACAGAGGGCGAAAAGGAGTAGATTAGGCTAAATGTACCAGTTTAGACCCTACGCCGGGGCTATTGACGACAACGTCAATTCCGTGCTGCTTTAAATGGTCTTGCGGGCCTATTCCGCTGCAAAACAAACCATCAGTATTACGCGCCAGTGCAGTCCGGATGATGGTCCAAACCTGAGCATAAGAACCTGAGGGCTTGCAAGTGCCCCGCAACAAAGAATCACCTCCTTGGTTGCTTTAGCAAAGTAAAGCTTAGATTGGTCATCCTTTTTGTTGGCATTGCGCATTTCTACTCCGCCGGCTTTGATCTCGCCATTATCTTGCGCAAATACGATTCGGGTGACGACTGTGTTGGTGCATACCTTGAGGTTCGGGCGTGTTTGAGCAACGTGATGAGGAAGGTAAGAGTTAAATGAGGAAGCACGCTGCATTTTTCTGTTTACCGCGATGTCGAGGCTTGCAAGGCTTACAGACGAGACGTTAGGAGAATTAATGTCCGGCGTGAATGGGATATTGAGGGCAGATGCAGCATCCCTTACGCTGAGAAAATATCCGAGTTAGTCGCGGTGAAATTTAGGTAAATCGAGAAATTTACTGATGAATCGCGTTAGACTCGTAGTTTGGAAAGGTCTGATTTTCCAAAGGCCCTAGTAATGTACCGTCAAAGCTCAGCGAAGGATTCTATTAGGTTGATGGCCGTAAACTGACCGTCTCTACCGCGAGAATCCCCTTTCTGGCTCAACGAGTGCTCTGATTTGGAGAAAAAAAGTTTCAGCCGCTCAAAATTCCATCCGCTTCGACCCATGTGCTCTTCCCAAGCGTTATACTCTCCTGGGAAGCCTCGAGTATAGATCATTGCATTTACTCTCGAGCCACCACCGAGTACCTCGGGATAAATGAGCTCAACGGTCCGACCGGCGGCAGAAGAAATAGGAAGCGACTTGGATTTTTTCGCGATTGTGTGTTTGGTATATGCATCAGCACTAATAAGAGGAACACGATTTGCCCAAGTGTCGTAAACACCTCCTCGCTCCACGAGCAAGACTTGACAATTTGGATTTTCGCTCAGGCGAGATGCAACGACGCAACCTGCGGTTCCACCTAGAAGGGGTTTAAACCCAAGACCTGTTGTTTCAAATCTCAAAATTCGCAGAATCATTTACATACCTCCTACAACGATATAATCATATTTATGCTCAGGCAGCTGATTTGCGGCACTGCCTTTGAGAAGCTCTACACCAACGTCTCTTGGGGAAAATTCTGGATAGGTGTTACTTGAGAAAGGCCACATCTAGGAAAGAAGATGCAAAAAACGGCCTAGAACGGTCTGCAGGGTCTTTCATCGCCGCATGAAGTAATTACATATCACTGAATGGACCGTGAGTCTAAACATCTGAGCGTAGGCTTCATCCTAAGTTTAATTTGAATGTATCTCCTCAATCTGTCAGAGCCTTTTCAGTAAAAAAAAGAAAAGACACAGTTCTACAGAATGCTGCGAAGTATTGTCGCATGTTGAGTGTAAATGCTAAAGTCACGCCGTGACGTTGTGACTATAATAGCGACGCCTCTCCTACTAGTCGCGAGGTGCGTTCTTTATGATTTAGTTTCTTTTATATTTCCTTATTGACAAAGGTACTTAGCTATATTCTCTATTTCACCACGTCTCATGCAACTATAAGGGTCAAAATGGAATGGACTGATTCCTGAACACTGAGTAGTCTTGGAGTAGTCGCTCTTTTTTGCGAGCCGGAGGTTTGTGCCCGCTATGTTTTTCTTGGAATCTTCGACTTGAAGACCTGACCATCGGAATCCACTCAAACCCAAATAAACCATGCATGTCTGTGCAGTATCAAGCATCCCCAGCTCGCAAGACTTTTCAGGCGGAATGCTACGACTTCGGCCTATCAGTTTGAATCCACACCCTCCCCAGGAAGCTATGATCCTCCTTTCAAAAAGTTCTCGCTATGTACAGGCCTAGCCGGTAATCTCAAAGATACCTTAATTCTGTACTATCCTTCATGACAATCAATAGTCTGAGTTTCGTCCCTGGACTAGTTCGTCCTGCGATCTAGGAATCTCCAGAGACTCGGCTCTTTCTCGTCTCCGCCTAGTTTGACGTTAATGCTCTTGAACCATCAGTTTGGGTCGAATGTATCTCTTGTACCTCTTCTCTAGAGGAATCAGTACTCAGTACCGTTGAAAAGCTTGCAGACGATGGCGGGAGCTTGAAATCGTGTGACGCGTGACATACTCAAATTCTCCCGACCTCCGACCACTTGCATCACCACGTTCATTCATCTCCACCGATTACAGAACGACCTCCTTTGTATATTCATTCACTGATTAAACGAATGGATTCTGAAATACATACTGAAGATGGTGGTCTTGACCGTTGCTTGAAGCAAGGTTCGGAGGCTGCAACCTTCACCGTCAAGGACGCGGATAAATCCGAGAAAATCAACGGAAGGACCAATAAAAGCACACTAGATGTTCTAGAAGTCGAGGACGACGAACAGCGGTTAGCGAGACTTCGTAAGTTTTCGACTCCTAGAATTTATAAATTACTGATGTCTTTAAATGGCCTATGAGACAGAAAGTTTGCTTGAGAATATAGATTCATTGCCCTCGTCTTCAGCATCATTACCATCGACTTCTTTTCAATTTCCTTTGCTACCATCTTCACGACCGCACTTTGTACCGAAAAGCGAAAGTATGAATCTGTTTTTGAAATCGTCATACACCTGAACCCGCTCGTGATTAGTTTTTTCGAGAATTGAAGCCTTCCTTCCACAAATGGCCCAATCTAATGCAGAACTTATGAGACGAGCACAAGACGATCCAACAAGTGTTGACATCGAAAACGTCGCCATGGATCAAGAAACTTATATTGAAATGGTATATATATATACTCGTTCTATATGTCCCTTTATTTATGTCCGTCATTCTAGAACCTGGGCTTGGGCGTTTTTGAAAAGAAAAGAAGAAGAAAAACTGATGAAGGTACGATCTCGGACTTGGACTCGGCCTCGGACTCTCATTCTGACTCAAACGAAAATGACGAAACACATTTATCGGACTGTTCGGCCTCACATTCGGTGTCAGAGTCAGATTCGAGATCGGATGTTGACTCTTCTGATTCTGGCAATACGTCAAATGCAACTTCATCGCCAAGTTCCGAAGAAGCATCCTCCTCCTCTTCGTCTTCCTCGGCATCATAACCCTCGTCATAAATTAAACACTGCGATCGCTCGTTTATAGTTATATAAAGTACACCTTTATTTGACCGACTGGGACAGCTTTGTAAATATTTATCGGCTCTCTCCATCGGTATTCTTGCTATCATCGCTCGTTCTTGCTTTTGGACCGTTTGCGCGAGCGCTCCGCCGGATTTGATATAATTTGGGCTTGAAGATACAACCGATGGTTTGCTGTTCTTAGACGTTTGAGCGATATTCCTCAAAAGGCTTATCTCTCGCAAACTTTTTTTTTGTTATGTCTAGTGTCTGACCCCTTGAACCTTATCCCAGCCGTCTGAAACGGTCGGGATTTATGGTTATTTCTTATCAGCTTTGCCAGTGGCGTATCGCACTCGAGTTATCGTTTGCATACCATGTGTATTCTGATAACTCGCTGTCGTCGATTCTCTTCATTTAATTGTGTATAGCATCAGCTTGTGAGTATGCCCGTTTACATTCGTGACAACCTTTATGACAAATAATGTATCATCATTCAAAGTGTCCGCCATGCCATCGCGCCGTCTGTTTGCGTACTGACTAAATGTCATATGCAGCGTGGATCAAATGTGAATTCTTGTCAATAGTTATGGGAGTATTTGACTTGACAACTTCGGATAACCTTTCGAAACGACATCTTCGTTCACCTGACAGCCTCTGTGCTTGATATCAGAGTGTGGCGATTACCTTTGTTATCTGCGTCTTTCCAATTGGTCTGTCTAAATTGCCTGTTTATGCTGAACTTTAGCATTCCCTTCTTCAGCTACTATGGATGCGGAAAATGGTGTGATGATGCATGCCGTGATCTGCATTTTCTAGATAGGCGTTATTTCGTTTTGATTCGACGTACGTCCTTGAACTCTGATAACACTCCCTAATTTATCGAAGTTAAACCGATCCGACAACCAGTCTGGATGATGATATATATGAGCATAAAAGACTGCTGTGCTTTTATCATCATCTCATTTAAAAGAAAATGACTGTGATAATGTGTATTGGTTCACATTCTGTGGCGTTGACAGATTTACAAAGTTATGGAAGAACTTTTGTTGTGTGCATAATGAATTTAAAAGGTAGATGACCCTCCCCCACTGGCACCTACTGGCACCTCCTTGCAAGTGCTGTCCCCGCCATGGAATTAGCCGTTAAAGTGGCTTCGACTTCTGCGGGCATCGCAGAATTCGGCGTCTAACTTATATATGCACAAAAGAAGGGTAATAACCTATCTGCCACTGCAGTTTACCATGTGGGTGAGAAGCTTTAATGATTAAGCAGAGCTTTCTTCGTATCTTGGTGTGTCAGTGAACGGCGCATAATAGAATTAGTCCTTAGCACCAAATATATACTACTTATAGCAGCGCGGGAAGTTCCTATCACAGACACTGCATTTCGTCGTGTACGTTATTCCATATATGGGGTTATCGGTTATCATTCAAGCAGTCAGAGTGCCCGATCTTTTTGTTTAATTTCGAAACAATTAGTGGTCATTCACTTTCCCAGCGCGACGAAGCAATCCTCTCACTACCATTCATTTCTCAATGGGGACAGAGAGTTTAACTGCTGGTGAGAACGTGTTCAATGTTAATATGCGCACCGCGTGCGCGATTTATGCGACATGACGAATAGGTCTGTTTATAAACGTGAAGGGGAATTACTTTGAGACCCGATGATGGAGTATCATCAATGTGAGTGACTGAAAGTACACACTCAGGCTGGTATTTCTCATCAACGTGGTTCAAGTGGTGCTCTGTGATTCACCAGCAATGATGGCACGAGCCGGTGCGACCTCAAATGCGTATATTCTGTGACTTTTCAGGAGATTTACTCACAAGCGCGGATTGCTCGAAACCAATGAGGTTCACTACGTGGGTTTAGAAGTTGTTTAACCGAGGTTTGTCCTCCACTAAAGTAAGGAACTATCTTTGATATGGTAATGAAACACTACGTTGATGACCTTTCCATATAAGACAACGTTGCTTTGGAATGGACTGGGTTAACTCTAAATCGTCTAGCAAAGTACTACCACATGATAGGACGATGACAAAGCCTGGCCACAATAGGATACAGCTTGCAGTTCTTAAAATGACGATGGTTATGGATAATAACTGCTATTTATAAATGCCCTTCCCGCGCCGCCGTCACAATTGCTAAATTATCTTTGGTAACTAATTGTGATTCTTCGCGATAGGGGTTTGATAGCTGCCTTTTAAAATAGTTTCTCCAACGCTAGGTAAGATGTTACCTAAAGCTAAGAGAACGCACGGGTTTATGCTACCATGTTAATGATCTACTTTGTTAAACAAGTTTGAATTAGGGACTTGTTGTTTGATTGTCGTTCATCGCAGTGCTCCCCTAAGTCAGATGGTGCACCGTACATAGGTTTAATACAAATACTATAATGCCTTGTATTTGTACGTGTTCTAGGTGCGTTTCAAGTTCGTAAGATTCGTAAGGTTCTATATCGTTATACGTTGAATTAAAAATGTAGATCACCATCACCGGGATATGTCATTAAATTATGATGTGTTCAAAGGCGTTTCTTTCTCCATCGAGGACGGGGGGCGTATTAACTTTGTTCTTTGACAACCAAATTTAGGTTATTATAACATTACGCCGGGCCCCATTTCGCTGTGACGTCCCATTGTGGTTGTAGATCGATCGATCTGCAACTAGTTTTACATCCGATATCGAGGTAGGATGATAATTAAACTCAGTTGTGGAAACCTGGAGGTTTAGTCGCTTTAGGGTCAAGCTTTTGCCGGGTTTCTAAATCGAAAGCTCTGTCAAATTTGATAAGTAAAAATCATTTCTAAAATTGAAAGTATCTAGCATAAGCATAATGTTACTAAAACCAACTTGCTGTACGCCACGTTTAGCAGACGTGCTTTAACTCCATTTTGAACTATGGTTCGATACTTCGTTTGTCGAGGGCAACCCTAATGTATTCAATTAATCAAATCCATTGTACTAAAGGTCTTGAATCACGGCAAAGTATAGAGCTAATCACAACAACCTATGCAAACGTACTGCTACGGTCAAGTCTGCGTAATGAAGGTAATGTCATCGGTCCAACGAAAAGAATATCAAAAGCTTGGCCGCTTCAAAGTAACAATAGGATATTTTAGTTTCTTGGACCTCGCAAGCACCCCCTTTCAATTATTTTAACTCTCTCAAGGTCAGTGACTAATGTCGGCTACAAAAAGAGCGAGAAATTTCATCACCATGCAGCCACTGTTCGCCTAATAAATTCACAAGCTCATGCCCTTGCAGGCGATAAATCGGATTATCGGAGAGGTAGCTGTCATTTGAAAATGGACCTGCCGCTGTTTGAGTTGACTGCAGCTTATACTCGTGCCCACGATGTACATCGGATTGCTCCGGAAGGGCCTCATACGCCCACGTAGTAAACTTTGTTTTTGACTATACTATGAAGCAGTTGCAGTTTCTCAACAGCCATAATTGGAAGGGAAGTAAAGAAGCCTAAGGTTGCTGTTGATCAAATCGCCACTTCCACGAGATTTTGATGTATGTGTCGCGAAAGGCAGTTGCAGCTGTGCAAATGTTCAAGAAGATTCTTCTTTTGATTGTGGCACATGAAACCAGGGTGACTAGTTTTGTATTAAGCAACTTTCCGAGAAGAATTAATTAAGGGCTCCATCACGATAGTCGATTGTCGATAAATGCTAACCATATGCGACTCAGAACAAGTCATAATTCGGGAATTTAAGTACTTAAGACTTAACTTTAATCTCTTTCATGAAAACTGTGATATGTGAATTAAACCATGCTTTTAATGATTTCCTATTAATAAGGAATTAGAGTGTTAAATTTATGGCCAAACCCGTCCACACAAAGGACGGAACAACGCAAAAACAACATTTCTGATATTCAATGTACTATTGACACGGTCATGCTGCAAAATCCGGAAGTAGGGAGTTATGACAAGCAGGTCCCCACTCTGTTAGTCAAACGGGCGAGCGTGTCGTCCTGCGCATTGGGAAGATTACAAGAAGACCGAATCGACAAAAAAGTAGATCGAATTGATTTGAGTCTGATTAGAAACAAGGTCCCTTTTAGTGAAGGAGCAGCTGAGGGGCGCAAAAGCTGATGAGGGCGAGATTCGAACTCGCGCCTCCGAAGAGATGAGATTAGGCAAAGCACCTTAGTCTCACGCCTTAGACCAACTCGGCCACCTCACCGACACGTGAGCGCCTGAAATCTGAACACCATATAGCGCCTATGAATTTCCCAATACACCCAATGACGAGCGACGTCAACAATGTTGTCCAAAAAAAAATTACGAATCAACCAGAAATTCAAACTGCAAAGAAAATGAATAGACGCTGTTCACCGCGGAATTAATTCTTATTTGGTCCCTACATCATGTTCTTGTTCTTGCCTCGCTTACCAAGTGACCGACTCTATGTTGCAGCTTTTACTATACATGAGATATACGTAGTATCAGAGCAGTGAATTCGTCGAGATGACAACGTGTCATGAAGCAAGACATCGGTGACTGCAGACCGTCAGACAGGCGTGATTCACGCACTTGAAAAAAAAAGGACCGAGCACTTTGGATCGTCTAGATCTCAACGTAAAGAGAAATATTGCCGGTAAGATATCTCTACCTTAATATTATGTTGGTTAAGCTGGTCAAGGTACCATTTCTAAAACACGCCCAGCCGCTAAATGAACCTCCTCGGAAACGGATATAATTCACCGCAAACGCCCGTGCTTACAGCATTCGGTGGACGGTCAGACGACGTACTCAACGTACCCAGTCCTTTGACTATCTTTTTGAATCTTGCCCTTAATGAATCCACTGAGTGACACAAATCTGCCGCCGCCGCCTTCGTCTGCGCAATATTATACTATGCGTTCATCAGACCCGATCCATATGTGAGTCTTCTTTCAAGCCAAAATCATCTTCGTGTTTTGCTTATTACAGTGAAAATTCTAGGCTGAGATTCCAGCCGTTGGCAGCACCAACTTCTTCCTATCATATATTGACTTTATAAGGTATATGATTCAAGGACCGAAGCTACTTCAAAAAGGATACGACAAGGTAAACAAGACCTGCATGCGTGGATGCGTTGTCGCTGCAAACCGGTTGACGCTTTTTTTCCCTTCAGTTCAGCAAAAACATCAGCGTCTACCGTGTTCCCACTTTCTCGAGTTGGCACATTTTTGTGTGCAGTGATAAGCTCATAGACGAGCTAAGGTTCATGAAAGGACAGCAAGACTTGTCTGCTCATGAGGCAGCCAAGATTGTAAGCTTACCTTTCCTTTTCATCTCTTTCCTATTTAATCCAGTTCAACCAGATGATATCAGGCGAATACACACTTGGACCACAGATTTTCGAAAATGATTACCATATCAACGTTATGCGTCATCGGATGACTAAAGGGTTAGATGGGTGGTTTGAGCCCCTCAAAGCTGAAATTATCGCAGTGCTTGAAGAACTGGTGCCATCGGCGGGAGGTGTGATCTCTCCCAAGAAGGCCTGTGTATCCTCCATGTGTTAACGCTGTTATTTGTAGATTGGATGCCGGTTGGTATATATCAAATGAGCCAATTACTCGTCGCTCGTAGTATCAACCGTGTTATCGTTTCCGACCCCACTATATGTACGATAGGCTATTCTTTCCATTTGTTTGGCTTTTACTCAGAAGATATTTCCACAGGCCGAGATCCGGATTATCTGAAAATAATGACTCAATTTACTACGGACGCAGCTCTGGGTGCTTTCATTTTAGGCTTCTTTCCCCGTTCATTAAAAGAGTAGGTATATCATTTCTCTATCTAACCATGCGTAAACCCCGTATCATAATTAACGTATCACAGGCATGCGCGAACCCTTTTCACCAATATTCCACGAGCTCGAGAAGCGGCAACGCGGGCTTTACGCAATGACATCGCAGAACGAAAAGCAAAGGTGGATGAATATGGTCCAAATTATCCGGATAGATCAGTCCGTATTTGTGTTTCTTTATATAAAGGGACAATTAGTGATTTCTGGTGTAGAATGATATACTTTCACTACTTATTGATGAAGCAAATAACGAGGGACGTACAGAGGAAGAGCTAGCACACCGTGTGCTAGTAATGAATTTTGCTGCTGTTCATACGACATCAATGGTATAATCGATGCCTCATACTTCCTGTCTCAGACGTTTATTGATAAGATGTTCTACTCAGACTTTATCATTGATATTTCGAGACCTAGCCGATAAACCCGAGTATTTAAAACTGTTGAGAGAAGAAGCTGAATCTGTGATCTCAAAACACGGCTTTACACGGTCGTCGCTAGCGCAGCTACATAAATTGGAGAGCTTTATTATGGAATCCATACGCATGAAAGCATCGCGAGTGGGTAAGCAGTAACTTTGTGTCCTCAAAAACACAGTGATTCAAAAGAATAACCGCCTTTCTTTTCCCTAGTCACAGCGCATCGATGGAGCATGAAGGACTATGTCTTGTCAAACGGCGTACGCGTACCTAAAGACACTATGGTAATCATTCCCATGGGCGCATGCCATTTGGACAGTACTCTATTCCCTGATCCGTCCACATTTGATGGATTCAGGTTCTGCAAAAATGACAACAGTAGTGTCAGCCAGAATCCCTACCTTACCACTCCAAATTCATCATTTGTAGTTTTCGGCATGGGAGAAACTATATGGTATGATTCCTTGTCGCGTTCAAATGCATCCCCCGTTTCTAATGATATTCCACAATATAGCCCTGGCAGATTTTTTGCTGCTACTTTCCTAAAGATCGTTCTTGTTCATTTCATGTTGAACTACGATGCTCAACTCGACCCTAAACAACGTCCGCGTGACTATTGGGTTGGACCGGATATTCTTCCCGGTAGTAAAGACAAGTTTCTGGTACGGGAAAGAAAGAGGGATTAGCTGATGACTAACTTGAATGGCTGGACTTTGATATTCCATAGCCGTGCTTGTGTTTTTTTGCTGGTATGTATGACCTTTGATAATTGTGCACCACAAAACTCATTCTCTGGCTCGGCTGCCGTAGGAACTTTGATTCAGGTAATTACAAGTATAGAGCATATCTGTAATCTCATTTTGAAAATGTTTACCAACTGCGTTTTCTAACAGCACTACAAGCGGATCTAATGTCTAATCGCTCTTAAGGCACGTTTTATATGATCATAACATTGAAATTACGTGTTCGTACAACAGCTAAACCATAGTTACGGGCTGCTGAAGCCTGTTGAAACAGCGGCAGAGTGACGCATTCAAATCACGTCATCTGCATCGTCCGGCTGTATTACTAATTTGTACCTGAAGTTACAAATCCTCCTGTTGCAGCCTATCTTTTCTTTTCAGTTGTATCATGTCCCCATTTGTCAACAAACGCATTCAGCTCCCACTCTATCGTAAAGGAGGCTTCGTGTCTGACGCGTCAACACGGCCATTAGTTCTCTTTCCAGATCTGACTGGTATAAAACCTTCCAGCAATTTGTGCTTAGTGAACATAAATTACGATGTCTTCACCTGCCGCATCCGTGAAATCTACTGTTTTTGTCCTTGGGGGAAGCGGAAACACCGGAGAGTTTGTCGTTAAAGGTCTTCTTCAGTCAGGACATTTCGTGGGTCAATACTGAACATCTTTATGTATCAAAACATTCAAATCATTTCTTTTTTATTCAGAATGTTATCGTTCTTACACGGCCTGGCTCCGAAGGAAAGGCTAGAATTCAGTCTCTGAAACAAAAAGGCGCGGAAATTCGTCTCGGAGATGTTACCCAAGCGTCCATTGCCGACTTGGAAAAACTCCTTAGAGGAGTTGATATCGTTCTCAGCCTCATTAATGTTGCAGCGCTTGAAGAACAGAAGAAGGTTTTTCAAGCTGCGAAGAATGTTGGTGTTGAACGTGTTGTACCGTCTGAGTTCGCAATTCCCTGCCCTCCGGAGAGGGACTTCTACTTGTTCAATCAGGTATGCCCTGTTAGGGCTACTCAGCTCACACTAGAGGGAGGGGATCCTAAGTACTATATTGGACGATAACTATACTACTCACCTAGAGGGAGGGGATCCTAAGAGAACAAGCTTAGGGACCCTCACTCTAGGGACAGCGACTATATACATGAAAAACGATAACGCGGCGTGCGGCCCTGACACAGCTAAGTGCTAGGCGCCCGAACCGAACCTAAGCGACGTGATGTCACAGGCATCACGCCGAGTACGAGCGTGCGACGTGCGCGAGTAAAGGAAGTGAAATAGAGGCAGAACAAGGAAACGGAAAGTGGAAGTAATGGACGGGAAATGTAAATGAAATAGAAATAAACATATACCGATGATAATAAATAAGGAAAATGAGGGGACGCGGTAGCGTACCCTGACATGCCCGGTCTAGATTTCTATATTGACACTTCCATTTAAGACTTTCTTCCACGCGCAGAAACGGGTCATAAGATCATTCATAAAAGAACTGGATCTCGGTCACACCATAATTGATGTAGGCTGGTGGATGGAGCTGATCCTTCCGTTTCCTCCCAGTGACCAAAATCCTGTTGCTGACATGTCCCGCGTCTTTGTCGGTGCCGGTGATGTCAAAACTGCCGTAACCTCCTGGGTAGACATCGGTCGAATGGTGGCTCGTATTCTCGCCGGCCCACGCACGCTCAATAAACATATTTTCTGTCACGCGGAGGAAGTTACACAAACAGAAGTTTACCGGATTGCCGAGGAAGTTTATGGGGGAAGCCTGGATTCGGTTAAGAATCAGGCGAGTAACAATGTCTCATGTTGGAGCGTTCATCTTACTCTACAAATTGCGAACAGATACCTGCGAGCGTTTTAGCGGAAGGAGTTATTCAGACAAGGGAACAATTTAGAAACAACCCTTCAGACATGCAACTTCGCCTCAAATTAATCTCACAGGAATATCTCAATTCGTTGTTCGTCCTTGGGGATAATACCCCGGAAACTGCAAAAAGGCTGGGGGCCTTGGATGCAAGAGAGCTTTATCCAGATTTTATACCAATCAAGCTTAAGGAATATGCTATGGAATTCTACAAAAACCGACCAAGTTTTGAATTTTAGAGCTCGTAAAGAGTGACTGCTGAAGTACTGACCGTTGAACTAAGGAGGACGTGGAGATCAGTATTTCAGTGTGAAAGTTGGGCGACTGTCACGCTCCGCGTAACCCGGAATCCAAACCCGGGGTTCCGATACAGTTCCGAATTCGGGACAATCATTTTAACAAGTCCGATTTCCGTACTCAGCGCCGTACTCCATCTCGTAGAAGGAAACCTTTTTAGTAATGTACCACAAGGGACGAGAAGTCCCATCTGTTTGATTCACATCCCCGCTCGCTTCTTTCATGTTAATTTCCCATTGTTCCGTATTGGGCACTATTCCTATTTAGTCCGTACTATCTTGTATTTAAATCCTAGCTTTTCAGCTAGGAGAGTCAGTCTGAATATTAGTTACTTTTCCGTCTCTAGTTCTGCCTCAGTTCTCACCCTGTACTCACGAGCTCTAGTTCGTACTCGTTGTGTACTATCTCGTATTTAAAGTCCTAGTCGTTGTTGACAGTCTGGACTTATAGTTCGACGTTACGTTCTCAACGTCGTACTCCAACGTACTAGCTACGTACTTCCTCGTTCTCTGAAATTGAGGGATATCGTAAGCTGGGCGAGTGGGCGCAGCACACAAGCTGAAGCCAAGTCCCTCTCTCCGTACTCCTCCGTACTTCTGTTACGTGTTTCGTAGTAGTCCGGAAATATCCGGGATTTGTCCGGAACACCGATCTTGACAGCGACGAAGTGGAAATTTAAACACTAATAACGGGACGGAATATTTTCTCTTGCTGATGTATCATAGTTTCTAAGTTTATGAAGTTACTTTTATGTCATTGCAGGTTGACCCGCGCTTACTGGCAGTGTCGTTATCTTGCGAACAAAACACGCGTGAATGAGGCAATTTCGAAGGATATTCGAAGAACGACACGATTATATTTAAGTTATTTGAAATCTTTCCCGTTGGTAGGACATATTCTGGTTACAAATCTGGTGGAGTGTAAGCTGCAATGTGATGTGTGCGAGATATGTTGGTAATCTGACTCCAAGCCTCCACCAGAATCTGATAGCCGCTTTGACGATTAAACCTGCCGATCTTGGAGCAAAGCTAATTATATTCTTGATTATAACTTCCTTCCGTCTTCTTTTGAAATATGCAAGCGCTAGGTTGGGTATAAAACCACCGTCAACTCATTTTTAACCAACACAATGTCTACGCCAGCTGCTGCCAAATCTACTGTTTTTATCTTGGGTGGGGGTGGCAACACTGGACTATTTGTTGTCAATGGTCTCCTCGAATCAGGAAAATTTGTATGTTGATAAGGCTTGCCTTCCTTATTGAATACTTGAAAAAAAATCTCTAGAATGTTATTGTCCTAACACGTCCAGAATCGGAAAGAAAACGTAGCATCCAGGCTCTGAAGCAGAAAGGCGTAGAAATCCGATTTGGGGACCTTTCTAAAGCTTCCATCCCTGAACTGGAAGATCTTCTAAAAGGAGCAACAATAGTACTGAGTTTAATCAACGTCGCTGTGTTAGAGGAACAGAAAAAAGTTTTCCAAGCTGCGAAGAACATTGGTGTAGAACGCGTCGTGCCATCCGAATTCGCAATTCCCTGTCCTCCGGGAAGAAAGCTCCACTTAATCAACAAGGTACCTCCAATTTGATTTTGATTTAATTTTGAAATGGACTAATCTCCGCAGAAACTGGCCCTACGATCCTACATAAAGGAACTGGGCGTGGGTTACACTATTATTGACGTCGGTTGGTGGATGGAGTTGGTTCTTCCATATCCATCTAGCGAACAAGGCATTACTGCTGATTTGACCCACACATTCATTGGTTCTGGAGACATTAAAACTGCAGTAACATGCCGCAGGGATATTGGTCGATTTGTCGCTCGGATTCTTGCGGACCCACGTACACTCAATAGCTATGTCTTTTGTCATGCCGAGGAAGTTACACAGGCAGAAGTCTATCGTGTCGGTGAGGAGGCTAGTGGAGAAAATTTCAACACTGTCAAAAAACAAGTGAGGCATCAACCTGTTTTCTGCTTCCTAATTCATCATCTGATTATGGATAGTTATCAGTGAACGACCTAGCAGAATTGATTTTACAGGAAAGAAACAACACCTCAGAAACACAAATCAATTTCAAATTGATTCCATTGGAATATCTCAACTCGTTATTCGTCTTAGGTGATAACACACTTCAGTGTGCCAAAAAGCTAGGGGCTCTGGATGCACGAGCTCTTTACCCAGATTTCAAACCAATAACATTGAAGGAATACACTGCAGAATTTTACCAGAACCTACCTGAAATCGAATATGGAATCCAGTAGAACATTCAGTCGAAAACTTCTACGAGAAGAAACATCTATTAGAGTAATTTTTAGTGTCAGAATTGCTTTTATGAAAAATAGTAAGGAGTCGGGGTTTCGAGCCCATGCTTATTGCTCAAAAAACACGAGTTCATTACGTAGTCCTGATGTAGTGGCGTTGTCGTAGTTTTTCTCAAGAAACAAGTTCATTTTATAAGGAAATTTGTATTCTTCGGTGCAGAAATTTTGATGTGTCCTGATGGACAATTATCATTATCATCTTTTTGATACTCTACGCTCTCTCCCTGGAAAACGAGGTCTCCGGCATTGTCAGGTAATATTGACGGGTACGGGCGACGAGGACAATATTGACGGTGACCTTGAAAGGCCCAAATTAGACAGTGTCCATGGTCTGCAGACAGGGTCGAGCAGGCTTTCCGTCGAAATCGTGCCAGTGTAACGTTGTTAGTGCTGCGGAAAGGGAAAGAATGATCAAACGATGAAAAGGGATGATGGTGAAGACGCTAGGGTGTCATCTAGCCTTAGTGCGATGACGAGGAGAGCAACGTGCAATGTACTTTTAGCGCCCGCCAGCTCAGTCGGACATCGTTGCCGTTCCGACGCCTTCTCGGCATCATTAACCAATGATTAATAATAATTGACCCTGGGTCTTTTAATACGTGTCGTGCACGCAAGGGCATTTGTACTCAAGTTAATTTTCTACAAATTTGGTATATATGTACTCGCTGAGTTGTTGTTGGAATGCGTAGGCAAGTTTCTGACTTATGTAAATAACACCCTATAGGGTAGAAATCGTCTTCCCGGGCCGTGCATATCGAGAATCATGCCTTAATCATGTGGTTTGATCCTGCAAAAGCAGAAAGGGGCTGTTTAATTCGTTTGATCTCATCTGATCAAACCTGGATGCTTACTCCGTGAGTCACTCAAAACTTCAAAGCTGCTCTAACTTCGAGGGGGTCACTAGCAGATCAAAACAAGTAACGAGGTGTTTTATTAACATCCGTCAAAAAGTATAATGGTATGAGAAAGGAGGGGTATGGATAGCATCACGACACCAGAAATAAACTATTAACTAATATTAGGATATATATAGCTCCAAAGCTTGATCTTTGAGATGATACAGCAGGGTTGATATTTAATTTTTGCAGTACTAACATAGCAAGGGTAGTATTTCCTCGTTATGGAAGTTATAACCAGAGCATATATAAACTCAGAACACCTTTGAAATGACAAAAAAACCTCAAATTTGTTTTCGCTCTATATTTTAAAGCTTTCTAATACTCACACCTATATCTTTATTTAATATTTTCGCTTTTAGTTTTCTCTTCTTCCCCTTGCGTATAAAACAGAATGGATTTGGATATAAAAGCCGAGCTGGGGTCGATAACGGACAGTTCATCTACTTTCTACGAGTTGGAAGCAAAGAAATCATCGTATACACTTACTGGTGTTAAACTGGTGGTCGCTGAGGGGTATGCAGTTGTTAAAGTATATATGTTATCATCAAATTAATGAGATTTTTGACAGGACATTTCTTATAATGACGATTTTAATGGGTCTCGACATAAGCATCCTCAACACCGCTCTCGTTCCCATAACTTCTGAGTTCAACGCTGTTGATGATATTCCTTGGATAGGCACTTCTTACTTTATTTCTCAAGTGAGTGCATTTTTGAAGATGTCAGCCATTTCCCCTCATTCAAGTGAATCATGGCATGAAAGTCGTGTTCTGTATTGCTCTACGGGAAAATATTGACCTTCACTCCTCCAAAACTTGTTCTCTCTGTTGCCCTCGGCGTTTTTATACTGGGTAGTTTTGTTTGCGGTATTGCGCCTACTATTGTGGTTTTACTTCTTGGAAGAGGAATAGCTGGTCTTGGAGCCGCTGGTATATTGGTTGCTGCACTCTTAATCATAGCCCATGTAACCCCTTCTTCTTTGTTACAAGCCTCACCAATTTTAATGATCAACATTTAGATCAGCACACCCAGTCAACGATCTCTTCTAATTGGACTGGTCATGTCCGTCTATGCTATCAGCATTATGGTCGGTCCGACGATAGGTGGTGCCCTCACAGGTAAATATCTTCCGTCTCGAATCTCAGTTTGTAGTCTTGAATAGATTTTCAGAACGTTTCAATTTCAGGTATGTTGTTTGTTGTACAAATAGTCAATTACAAGTCAACAGATGTTTATCTTAAGATGGTGTTTCCGTGAGTCATCTCCCAATATTCCTCTCGACATTTGTTCACGAATTACACTCTTCAGTTATCAACCTTCCCGTAAGTTCGATTCATCTTCTCCACTTTGCCTTTTCCGCTTGAGTATTTCGTCAGATTGGCAGTATAGCCGCATTGGCACTCACGTTCTTCGTTCCAAATGTAGCCTGTTCAACACCAAACCATGGATTGAAGAGATCGCTTCTTGGATCGTGGTTAAGAATTGACTGGATAGGGGTATTTCTGAATACATCGGGTGTTTTTCTCCTGCTTATTGGACTACAATGGGGCGGTAATACAAGACCTTGGAGCGATCCTGGAGTTATAGCCACTTTAGTAATCGTAAGCGAAATGTTATGACCGCGTAGCTCTATTTAAAGGCTTCGAAATAGGGTGGCGTTCTTTCATATCTATTCATTGTATGGGAGGCACGCTTAGGGCCTGAAGCGCTCTTACCCATTGATTTGTTCAAAAGGCGAAATATTTCAGGAAGTTTTCTGTCTGTGGTATGACTGTATCTTCATAACAAGTAATAGGCTGTTGTTCACCTGCTGCAGCTATTCTCCCGATGGTGCGCGATCGTAGCAACGGTAAGGGTGTCACATTCTTCATTGTAAAGTGAGTGATGAGCTGACCCTTAATCAGATTTACTTGGTTTGTGTGGAGTTCTTCCTTGTATCAAATGTTCACATTTTTGTCAGTCCGTTCTGTATCAATTACAGGGCTTTTCTGCTACCGCAGCGGGCGTGCGAGTATTATCCATCTCAGCGTGAGTATGCCATTTTGAAAATCTTTTTACTGTTTCTTTTACTCATTATCTCTAGGGGGAGCATTGTGAGTGAGTATTTTCGACGAACCTTTTTCTCTTGAAAGGTGGTTGAACTTACATCAACATAGGTAATGTACTCTGTGGTTTCGTAGTTGGGGTGCGTCTGTTAGTATTCAATGATCCATTACATCATACTCACATAAGTCCAGAGAACCAGGAACATTTGGATTTGGATGTTCTTGCCGCCTTTCATGGCGACTATCGCATTCGTTCTTTTGGCAGCGGTCCCTGCTGCCACAACGAGCGCCGCCCTCCTTGTAGTGTGTCAAATTCTCATAGGATTTGGTTTAGGTCCTGTCCCCCAGAATTGTGTAAGTCCTTTTCGTACCTCTGTTTCTGAACATACCAGACATCTTCGTTAGATTCTCGTTGCCCAAGCAGAGTTTGTGGATGACGAAGATAAGATCCCACAGGCTACTTCTTTGATCTCCTTTGCTACCGTATTATCAGCCACTTTGGGTAGTAGTGTCGGAGGTTCGATCTTCGAAGGAACGCTTCAAAATCAAATTAATCACCTGCGCGTAAACATTCCTGCAAAAGTCCGCGCTCTGGTCCTGGAAAACATTGAGGCAGTGCTGGAGCTACCCCCATCCTTTCGAGTGCCTGTGATAGAGGCGTACACTGTGGCTCTTAAACGGAACTTCTTCACATTGATTTTTATATCCGCTTTGACGGGGTTATTTGTCTTGCTTATTGAACGAAAGCGATTACCAAAATCAATATCAGCCACAGAGTCATGATGTTCAATAATTGCCCTGGAGGACTCTCATAAATCACATAATTTAAGAAGTGCTTGGCTGCTTTCGTTTTGCTAATTATCGTTTTCCGCTGTCTTTTATTTGAATAAATAAATTCTACAAATATATTATGAACCTGACGGAGACTTAGTTCCATGAAAATTAAGGAAAGCATGACAGGAATTTTCAAGACAACTTATGATTAATCGTTTTCCGCCATAATAAACTCTAAACTGTCAGGCTTCTCCGACATCCACTAATCCCCTTCATCTATTTCCCGCGAGTGAGTCAGTGTCAGTGAAGGTGCATCAGCTCTGGACAGATCCATATTCTTCGTCTTGATTTTCGTTGTTTTCAGTTTGATCTTATATCTTCTTTCACGCTAACACAAGCATCCTCATATTTATCTCCCAGAACAGAGCGTAGATGTTTGCACGATCATGCGCCTCGACTTTTAAGCAAAGAAACGGTGAGATGGTCTAAGGTGAAACGAGTAAATTCGTACTTGATGTTCCAAGCCTATTTGTCAAAGACACCCGTTACAATCGGTATTCCCGGCTCGCTGAACAAGTTGAAAACAAAGTGAAGTTCGGGTGATGAACGTTGAGTATTAAGAGCATGTGTGTGGAAATTACTAATGCGTGCCTGAAGGTTAGACAATGCTTAGCAAGCTTCAATTCAACTCCAACGCCCCTCGTTATTTCGCCAACAGCAAAAAGCTTCCTTTGGGGATTTTCACGAAAAACTTTCAATTTTGATTGGCTGAGAGTCTGATCGTACGTTGCCCCAATTTCATACTTTCAGCTTCTCCCGCGTTCTGACGCGGCGTGGCTCGTTCTTTGCGCATCCTGCTGATTTTCTGTCGTCAAAAAGGAAGCTACAAACCTCAATAGGACATTACTGCAAGCAAAGGCAATACGTCAGTCAGGCTTCTTCGATTGAGCTCCTTCAGACTACGGACACCATTGATTCTTCACGACCCCGATAACGTTCGCAAAGTCAGATATAAAAACTCTTTATCGATTCGTCTTTGCTCACGATTAAATGTCTGCAGTCAAATCCACTACTATACCTACCGTTTTCGTCCTCGGCGGCGGTGGAAACACTGGACTGTTTGTGGTTGACGGTCTCCTTCAGTCAAAGAACTTCGTAGGTCCTTGCTGCATGTTTTGAAAACAAGCTGAGGGAATAATGTCCAGAATGTCATCGTTCTTTCACGTCCAGAATCTGAAGGAAAGCCTAGAATTCAAGCCTTGAAGCAAAAGGGCGTTGAAATTCGACACGGGAATCTTTCCAAAGCTACCGTCGCTGAACTTGAGAAGCTCCTTGAAGGAGTTGACATTGTTCTCAGCCTTATCAACGTCACCGTACTAGAAGAACAAAAGAAGGTTTTCCAAGCTGCGAAAGATGTAGGCGTCCAGCGCGTTGTTCCATCCGAGTTCGCGATTCCCTCCCCACCCGAAAGGGAACTTCAGTTAGTAAACCAAGTACGTTGATCCTGTTTCGGGAATCTTGGTCGATTCATTTGTCTAAACTCTTATATAGAAAAAGAGCATAAGGACTTTCATAAAAGAACTGGGCATTGCTTACACTATCATTGATGTAGGGTGGTGGATGGAAATGATCCTTCCGTATCCGCCCGGAGACCAAGGTCCTATTGCTGATTTATCTCACACATTTGTTGGTGCGGGAGATGTCAAAACCGCTGTAACCTGTCGTGCGGATATAGGCCACTTTGTGGCTCGCATCCTCGCCGACCCGCGTACACTCAACAGCTATGTCTTCTGTTATGTTGAGGAAGTTACCCAGATAGACATATACCGCATCGCTGAAAGCGTTAGTGGAACAAACTTTAGCTCAGTTCAGAAACATGTGCGTAAACACCTTCTAGCCCAAGACCTTTGTATTTACTTTTGAATTATGAACAGTTACCTGTGAGCGTCATCGTGGACGCAGTCGCTCAGGCAAAGGAACAGGCTAAGACCAGTCCGTCGGGAACACAGCTTAACCTTGGCATAATTATGCAAGAGTATCTCAACTCTTTATTCGTCCATGGAGATAATACTCTAGAGACTGCTAAAGGGTTGGGAGCTTTAGATGCACGAGCACTCTATCCCGATTTCAAGCCTACGACGTTGAAGGAATATGCCGTAGAGTTCTATAAGAAACGACCAGAAATTGAATTTGAAATTTAACGCCGATGATGTACGGGTGATATGTACACGGATTGTTTTACCAATTTTTTTATATCATAGACTCAGGGTTTTATCTTCTTCGCAGTTCATTGCATAGTATTGTATAACGACAAATGTACAAGGCATGATGCCACCGCGGATCATGAAGAATCTACACAACGCTTTGAAGTTCTGCGTGTATCTTGTATTAGTTATAGTTTAAAGAGTTTTTTGGGCCCGGGTGAGTCAGAAGACGGGTTTCCTCGGCCGTGGCCCGTCAAGCTCAACTTTTTTTGACTTGATTTTTTATGTAAGGCGCCGAAATGCTTCCTAACTGCATCCATACATGTCTGACGAAGCTCGAGCGGTGAACAAAGTGGAATCCATTATTTACCCTCGTCATCGGGTCCTAGCTTTTTTTCCTTCTTTACGTAGTAACCTCGTTACCTCCGGAACTGCCGACTTTCAGCTTTTTACATCGCCTCGGACTTCGTTCGCCGGCACAACAGCACCGAGGAGCTTGAAGCGCGGGATCCGATATAAATGAGACATGAAGATAAAGTTTAACGTACCTTCACTGGCATGACAACTACCGCAGTCTCTTCTAAATCAACCGTTTTTGTCGCAGGGGGAGGCGGAAATTGCGGGAAGTTCGTTGTGGATGGTCTCCTTAAGTCTGGACATTTCGTAGGCTAACGATTGAAGTATATTTAATGGCAGATTTGGATTAATATCGTGTGCTAGCATGTCGTTGTTCTTACGCGTCCCAAATACGAAGGAGAGCCTAGGATTCAGGCCCTAAAGCAAAAAGGCGTGGAAATTCGACTTGGAGATCTTTTTGAGCTTTCAGTTTCTGAATTAGAAGGACTCCTACGGGGTATTGATATTGTTTTGAGCATTGTTGGTGTCAATGCATTAGAGGAGCAAAGGAAAGTTTTTCAAGCTGCAAAGAACGTTGGCGTCAAGCGTGTTGTACCATCCGATTTCACGCTTGTCTGCCCTCTCGAAAGAGGACATCAGATCGCTAACAAGGTGCACTTTGTATTGTCTCCTAACTCTGCTGATGGAAACTAACATTTTTATTTTTGCCGTATAGAAACAGAGCATAAAGTCTTTCATAAAAGAGCTGGGTATTGATTACACTTTCATTGATGTAGGCTGGTGGATGGATTTGATCCTTCCCCATCCGTCCGACCACCAGGGACCTGTCGCCGATATCTCCCGCATATATGTCGACACTGGAGATGTCAAGACTGCTGTAACGTCTCGTGCCGACATAGGGCATTTCGTGGCTCGTATTCTTGCCGACCCGCGAACTCTCAATAGTTATGTCTTTTGCCATGCAGAGGAAGTCACAAAGAGAGAAGCCTATCGCATCGCTGAAGAAGTTAACGAAAAGAATTTTGAGTCGCTGAAAACTTACGTGAGTGATATAGATCTTCTTCAAGTTCGGAGATTTCTGATTTGGTATACGAACTTCACAGTTGACCGCGAAAACCCTGGAAGACGGCATCGCTCATGAGAAGGAAAAACAAAAAGAGAATCCTTTGGACTTTAACCTCGCGTTGGCTGGGCAGGAATATCTTATTTCGGCATTCGTTTTTGGAGACAATACTCTTGAGACTGCCAAAGGATTAGGAGCTTTAGACGCGAGAACGCTCTACCCGGATTTCAAGCCGACGAAGCTGAAAGAGTTTGCAGTGGAATTTTCCAAGAGAGGACCGACGATTCAGTATGACTTTTTTTAGAAGATCGGATAAGGGATATCATTTAGTGCCCTGGGCGCACGTGCAATACAATTACTGGCTGAATATCATGTATGTAGTTTATCAATGATGTGATCTGCATACTTTAATGACAAGGTTCTAGTGTATATTTTCTCCCCAAGACGATTCAAATTATACACATTGTGTGTTTCTGTAATGAAACAATTTTGAGGTTATATTCATTTCTCATCATGGAAGTATTGAGACCTATCAGAATATGTGTGCTCATCTATGTATGTGAGCTCTTCACAGGATGAAAAAGCTCTTGTTTTTGTTTCCTTTACGACTTTCTTTAGCGCCTCCGCTCCGCTGCAATTCGTCGGTTGAGGATCATCAAGTGTTGGAAGGATTCTCAGGGCTTGATACGCACACCTTTATAAATTCAAGAGCGGTCTCGGTTCTAGAAACAAGAATCGCAGGATACTTTGGCTACTCATTATATATAGTATTCTTTCAGATTCCTTTTTCGTTTGAACTTCTTTGAACCTTCTTTTCTGGACAATCGATCGCGAAGACTGTTTGGCCCGAATCATAGTAGGATTTGATTGCGATTAGCATTATATATATCTCATCTGACCCAATTTTCGTAACACGGTTGGGCAAGGCAGGCGCTGCTCTCCCGCTTAACAAAAGCCGAAACCGGTAATAACCAGCAAGTTGGTCATCTCGACATGTGCTTTTTCAAATTCTAACTCAAAAGTAGACTAACGTTTCTCGTCAAGTAAACGTTGTAGAGCATCGGTCTTGATACACAAGCTTTGTATTCCTTTCCACATGCCAATTCCTCAAATTTAGTCGGCTACAGCTTCCCCAGAGTCCCCGCAACCACGTTTCAAGGACGAATGAGGACCTTTCTTCTATTTTATCCAGCGTGAAAATTCGGGAGCCGCGTGTCTTTGTATTACTCGCTTAGTCAATTGGGCATAATAAAGTTACGATAAGGTGATTCTGTTCATTCTATTAGCTTCTTAAGCCTCTTGCAAGATTGATTAATGGCTGGGGAAATTTTACTTTCTATAGCATCATGAGAAGAGATTTTCATACGGTCTGATTTACTATAGGCCCTTGATTGACACTGGAGAAATTGGCCTCTCGGCAAACCGGTAGACCCGAGAACTTTCTATATGTATCATTGCGTAAAATGTCTGCTTCCTTTGCCACTCATTGGTCATCTACCTATACGGAGCCATTCCATTTCTCACTTCGCGAAGCACACGAAAATCAACCAACCCTGGAAGACAAAGACGCAGAGTGACAGCATCAACGCAGGGCTGGGAAAGGGAGGCCATTGGCATACATCACTACATTTGAATCCATCAAGAAGCCCCCGCAGCAAAAAGAGTGCGTGTGCTTGTAGGCACACATGAAAAAGTTTCTGCTTTTCAGTATTTCTCGGCAATAATTGTCTCGTATGTGGCCCTTCAATTGTATTAGCCATGATCAGAATCCAATTAATTCCTAGTCCGGTCAAAAAAAAATCGAATTCCACGTGTGCTACTAATCAGCATATCGTCATATAGTAACAGACGTTGAATGCACGGATCTCCGAGTCTACAAGAGCACGAGGGGATACAGGCACATTATTTCAATGCATTAATATTACACGCACATGTGGTCTCTTCTAGTGCGTAAATTTGAATGTGCTGTGTACTAATATTACAAGTTGCTACCTGTTTCAAAACATATTACATAAAACGCCTGAGGCATGAAAGAAAAACGGTCCCTAATAAGCTCATTTAATCAGCATGGTAGATTTTTACTTGGCTAGTAGTGATGCATTCATCTGTTTGGACACAAGGAGGTTGGTTGCCAGTATCGGCCATTTATACATATACTTGTAGCAGCCTTTCGTCAAAAACCTTAATTCATGCTTATTTTGCCACCCTCTACACTGAAACTATCTCATAACGAAGTATCTTCCTAAATAAGGCGGTGATAGTTTTTATATCTTTGTTCTAGCTTCTGACATCAGGCTGACCAACGTGATTGTCCAGGATAAATTCTCAGCCGTGAGCAAGCGAACAAATCCCCCCAAAAACCCTTTCAAATATTGAATGTAAACATTAGTAAATAAGAGTCGTAGTCCATATGGCACGTGCATTGACCATTCATCATTGCTGGCATGACAAATTCAGAGTGTCGACATGACAAGCACCGCCTTGTCCCGTTCCTATCATTAGTAATCTTCAAAGTGCTTTTAAAGGTAGAAATATCTCCTGAACCAAATCTCGATGTCGATCTTGACAGTGGATTACCACCAAGAGTATATAGTTCATCCTTGGCTGCGTCTATCACAATACCTACGCAGAGGAAAGAGCTGTCCGTGAGCCATCATAGGATCAAATTCAACCCATAACCCCTAAATTACGATTGAGTTAAATCTATTACATATATGGTATCACGATCTAGCAATAATATATCATTTCATTTGCGACTCGGGATACTGTAGCTGCTGTGTCAAAATGTCAACGGCTAAAGGACCTGTACTACATCAAGTTCATTTCGGAAATTGTCTTTTGAGAAAATCGATCGGACAACGATATACTGTGATAGTAAGACAGCTAAGTCTGAAGCATATAGCATAGGTAGTAATATATTGGTGTTTTTTGGGGGTTATCTAAACATCTGTAACCGAAAGGAACGTCACCATGGATTCCTGTGCCAGTCTGCCATACATATATCTTTTCCCGCACTCCACGACCAATCTAGATCCATCAGTCGGATGGGATCAATTCGCCACAATTCACGTGTTGCGACAGTCGAGTACACGATGAAGGATGACTGGACGAATCCGTTCTCATCGATTTGGATTAAAGGGAAAAGAAGATGGAGAATGTCTTGATTTAGACGCGCTAGCGCGCCACAGGAAGCTCTGGAAAGGAGTTGCATATTGCTGTGAGGGTCATTATACGAGACGATGATATGATTGTAGCCATGTTGTCCTATGAACATTGGACGACTACTAGGGGGATGAACGAAGGGAAAAAAACAAGGGCATCGTAGGCGGAGGCTATACGTAACAAGAGGAAATCTTACTTAGCTACTGATCGCGTTATCCAGAACAGTGGAACATGACATACCTTTCCAAGATCCATCCTCTCCGATTACACGATGGTCACCGCAGCTACCAAATAGAAAAAAATTGACTCCAAGCCCTTTCTAACGTGCTCACGACATCACATCCTAAGATTTTCGATTTTTCCGCGTTGCGAAAAAAGAGAGAAGCTACTAAACACGAAATCGGTGCAACGAGCCAGAGAAGGGAACAATGAAGGCGCAAAAAATTTTGATAAGGCAGCGAAACGACACTTCGGCACCGACACCAACGCAGCACCGCACCACAACAGAATACCTCGTTTCGGACCAGGTAAAACGGAGCCATAACTCCACTACGATCACCTAACACAACCTGAGTACTAGCTCAGGAAGAAGGGACGCCATGTAGTTACTTAGACAGCTGCCGGTCCGCCTGAGAACAAAAAGCGAAGCACTGGAAAGGCAAAGCGGTACGGCTAATGCTGGGATGCCCTATCAAACAACAATCAATGTTAGTAGTTTTTTATTGATTGCGCAGATGTGTCGAGTACGGAGAACTCGTGCGCGTGAGAAGGGTGGACGAATAGGAAGAGGGGAAAAGGGGACGTCAGGAACGGCACGAACCCTGTTTCTGTTGATTATCGCGCCACCCGTGTCAGAATTGGGAAAAGAATCGTATCATGTCGTCGTAAAGATCCAACACTATCGCGTCCAGGCGAGAGGGAGAAATAAGACTAATCTAATAGTCTGGAGTATAGAGTGTAAAGTCGTGCCATGACATGGAATAATAAGAACCGGGGGAAGAGTCGTCCAAAAAAAAACAGAACGGCGTGCGCAAGTCAACAGCACAGCAGAAAGCATGACGGAGAGATGTCCGAAAAGCAATCGCGACGCACGAAAATATGCAACTACCTGCCATTCTGAATAGAGAATTTCCGCTTCCTGGTCTTGTACGAGCCTGATCGTCCGTCAAGGACACAGACAGCGTTTTTCTTCCAGCGTAAAAGCGTCGTAAAACCGTGAGATAAGGACGTGACGTCCGAAGCGTAAACGTCATTGCATAAAAAACCAATACCGACCCCGTGAAAGGAGCGGGCGATCCAGGAGAAGAAAAGCGATGAGGTCGGGAGCAAAAAAAAAGATGGAGAGGAGATATCTTCACGAGAGGCCTGTGGAAAGGGGAATGCGGAGTCGTCGGGAATTAAGAAAGTCATAAGGAATAAGCGGAAGCGATGGAAGGTCCAGTCCCATCGTCTTCATGTAGAAAGTCCGTTCTGTCTGCACAAGGAAAAGTTTCAAAAGCGGGTTTGCAGGAATATGGGATGATGGGGATGCGAGGAAGAGAGTTCGAATGCGATGATGAAAAAAAAAAAAACAATGCCAAGGAAGAATACGAAGAGGAGACGAATGCAAAGAGACAATAAGATTAATGAGAGATGCGGGGGATGATTAAGACCGTAAAAAGAAAGCCGGATTATAAAGTTAAATGCAATTTAACAAAATAGGGTTTGCCATGTTCTAAAAGTATCACTTCCGAAGTCCATTAGAGGACGCGAAAAGAGGAACTATTTAAAACCCCGGCTTTTTCGTCTTTTTTTGACCCTGGGGACTGGGAGGGTCGTTGGCGGCGGCGTGGGCGTGGGCGGCTGCCAAAGCTGGGAGCGTCACCGCGCGATGTTGTTCGGTCAAAGTGCGCATCAAGCCCTCGTTGACACTAGGAGTACATAAGTTACTTCAAAAGTTTTAAGAAAAATCAAAATGCGCTCACTCTCTTTGTCTCTTAAGCTCTTCCTCAGCATTGTTCAGTCGCGTTTGGAGAGTGCTCTGGTTGGTTTCGAGTTGTCGGATGTACGTGACAGCTAACGGGGAATTAATTCAAGAAAGTATGTGAGCAATATGTTCTTCATTTAAAATTGTCGATGCAATTCATACCTCTGTCGAGCAAGCTGACCTTGCTGCTCTTCTGGTTGCTCACAGGGAGGGTGTGTTTAAGCTTGGCATAACCCTCACGAAGCTCATCCCGACGACGCTGTTCGGATTCAATTCGCTGCCTGCGAATCTCCTCGCGACGACGAGTAATAATCCTAATTTGATCCCTTTCAGATTCTCTGATCTTCGTACAAAGTTATGAAAAGAAGAACTTACTCCGAGCTTGCCGCACCCATATCGATACCCAAGGCCGCGTCATCGCCCATCACGTCACCTTCTTCATCGCTTATATCATCTTCCTCTCTTCTCAGGTTTCTCCGGGTAGCAGCAGTACTTTTACGAGCAGCAGGACGAGCGGGCCGGGTGGCCACTGGACTGTATCTCGCTGCACCCCGAGCCAAATGATGCTGGGCGGCCCGACCGCCGGTGGGCGAGTTCGCACCAGTTCTAGGCGTATCATCCATAGGATCCATCTCACTTCCCGAGACTGGCGCGGGGTAGGTGAGAGGAGGTGAGATTGTCGCACCCTCCAAAGGAGTAAGAGGGCGATGGCTTGATACGCTGGTTAGGCTGTTAGGGGAACCTCCGGGGTTAAGAGAACCGTTGCTGCTGCTTGTGAAGTGGGTGTTGAAGAACGAACCCGGGTGGGGAGCTGGTGGATGGGGACTGCTCAACGCCAAATTCGCAAAGTCCATGCGTGGAGAATGCGGGTAGACTGTATAGTTGTTTGCGAAGTCGAAAGTTGAGGTACCATCAGCTGAGAAATCATATGAGAAGTTGGGAGAGGAAGGGTCAAGTGGGAACTCTGGGGATTTGCGCTGTGTAGAGTCCATTGTTATCGGGAACGGTAGCGATGTGCTTGAGAAGAAAGGGGAATCCAGGTGATCTTGAGAAGACGATAAAGTGGGCGAGTCGGGGGTGAGTCGGGGAAGGAACAAATCGGCCGGGGAAATTGTTTGGGTCGTGGTGGGCAACGTTAGGTTTGCGGGGGAGAATCCGCAAAATGTTTTACTCAAAGTGTGGTGTTGTTGCAGTTGCAGTGTATAGAGAGAGAGGAAATGAGTAAAAGGCTAATAAAACTTAGAGTAAGAGTAGAGGAACGATAGTACAGAACAGAGACAGAACAAGAAACACGGGACGATGGGAAGGAGGAGGGGAAAAGGGAACCAGGCCAAGTGAGGATAGCGGGACAAGGAGAAAGACCTCCAGCTAATATAGGAAAGCTGGTTATACGGACCGGAAATTCAACCACGCCACGAGGCGGATACCAAGGATTCATCAAGAGCATGATAACAAGATGAGTATCCTAACATCCTCCCTGTAAATTAAATACATCCGGCAGGGTCCATTTGCCTCGAGGCAAAGACGGTGTTTACTCCTTTGAGTGAAATAATCTGCTCACGTTCTGATTTACTTTGCTCGCTGGTGCACGGGGAGTCTGACGGCAACAAAGCTGAGGTTGAACTCTAAAAACCCCTTTCCGATAAGCGAGCTAACCTTTGAGCATAGGACTCGAGAAACGACCGAGGACCCCTTGTCACCAGCTGGGAATAATACAATTAGGGAGGTCCCCTGTGTGTGTCTGTACATGTGATGATGATCCGCAAATAGAAGTTTTCTCGGATGAATGTGAACAACAGCGAAAGTCGAAGCCCACTGACAGTAGACCAAGCGAGGTGATAGACGCCACACATGCGAGCTTTCATGTCAGCTGGAAAATCCGAAATGTTTTTAAGTTTCCATGAATTGTTTTTTCCAATTCATCCGGTCTCGGGTTCCGGATACCCGACGATTTCAAGACCTTTGTGGCACTAGCACATCATACCAGAACTTCTTCCCAAAGATGTCTTGGGATTCGAATTCATTCACACTTGAAAATTTGAATTACTGGGGTTTTAACGGAGACAGCTTGAGTGACATCGGTAACCGAAATGCATGGACTTTGTTCTTCGTTGTTGTTAGAGACCTATTGGCTATTGGATCGTACGGACATCGAGACTAAGCCTCAGATTGATTCGCGCTTAGGAGGAGATTCCAGCGATCTTGAATCTTGAAAAAGGCCGGTGAGAGTTACCGTCTTGATTAGTCCAATTGGTCCAAAAAAACCAACAGCGGCAGAAGACCCCCCTTCCGCAGAATTGCTATTTGAAATTGGCCAAAGAAACGAAACCAGACAGTTATGATACTTCGGTATTACGCCACGAACAATTTATGAAAAGATGGCACTGAGAACTTCCTTCCGGGATTTGAAGTTTTACATTACGAATTTCTAAAAAAGACTAGTTAGGACTGTTATTCCACATCCAAATCCAGCTCAACCTTCAAGGTTTCACAGGAAGCAACAACGACCAAATCCCATGACATAAAGAGACCGTCTTACATACACAAAAATTAGATAAAACCTTTCACGGCCCACCTCGGGCTCAAAAGATTGATGATGTTATATCCCAAAAGTTTTTCTTGCTTACCGCGTCGATCATTCAGATCTCGTGAGCAGATCTTTTTAAAAAGTGGTTAATAAGCGTAGAACAATCTTATTACAAAAGAACTTTAAACCCACTTGACCCTTCAAGTTCAAATATAGAACAAAAAAGTCTTTGAGCGCCTCTCCTACTCAATAATTGTGAAGGGGGTCCAGGCACTAGTGAGAAGCGAACAATAATGATTGGAGACAAAGGGGTCCTCGGGGGTGTACGCCTAATAGCGAATGACATGGGTGAGAGTCTGTCTGTATATATTCCGCTCTTTCCTTCTTGTTCTTTGCTCATATTAAATTCGAGTAATACGTGTGATTTTCTCTTTGTAAGAACTCACCTAGTTGCTTTATATGCCCATTCATCTAAACCCACTAATAGTGTTCGTGAATATCGCTTCAGATACTATTAAATGGATTACAATAATCTATGTATTTGTCACATTATAATTTATTGTATTCACCTGTCAGACTAGCACGTCTTCTTTTTTTTTTGAGCACGCCAATTAGACTGTTTCTGGTCCTTCTAGCTAGTTTCAGGTCGAGAGTGAGAGCGACAGGCCGTGGGCAATTAACCGTATGCATATTTTACTTGGTAGCCTCGTGTTCAACACGTCCACGTCAGACCTCGGCGCTCTAACCTGACCCACTTTCTTCTTACAAATTGATAAATTCGCCGTGGATGCGCATTCATACACACATGCCACGGAAGTCAATGAAACTGGATCGTGATCCTGCAATAGTCAATGAGGTGCGTTACTCATTCATGAAACACTAACAATCAACAATTAGCTCTGAAGCTCGAAGGGCGTGGAGGTGATGCTTCCATTCCTCCCGCATTCCATCATTCCCCTTGATTCTCGAATATAATGTAACTACGGGGGCTTTTAGGGTTGTTATTGTTGAGAGGAGATTGTGGATTGTGCTTTTCGACGACTCTTTTTGTTCCAGTGAAGCCGACTTACCCGAGCGTAACCAGGACATTGGAGAGAAAGTTCCCTGCATCCATTTTGAGAAACCTAAATATATCGAATACCCACTCTCACAAGATATAATCGCTCTTACACATTCTCAACGGGCTCCTTTTTTCCTTATCTCTTCTCAAGTTGAGAATTCGGCTCCCAGAAACAAGATATGAAAATTCTACTTCTGGAAACCAAAGAAAGGGATCTAATCTGCAACTTGGTTCACGATTCCTGATTTCGGCTATAAGGAGAGAAGAATTTTCATTAAAAAAAGAGTTAATCATTCAATGGTAAGGATGATACCGTGAGCCCGCTTTTGAGGTTTTTTTTCCACCCATAACAAGTATCATTATCCTGAGACTCATATCCGATATCTTGAGCTACAAGCTTCGAATTCTCAAAAACCCCTCATTTGAATGTGACTTTGTGGCTGCTCTTCTTGCGCCTGTCTGGGATGGGACATGGGACCGCCATGATTCGGCAGCAATATGGGCACCGACGCACAAAGCTTGGGATACAGAATCTGAAAAACTATCGGGGTCCGGATATAAATTTTCGATGGGGATTCGTTATCATCTTATATAATTGATGTTGCGAGTCTTCGCTTTCACAAGCGATGGCTGAAATTATGATTCCCCCAGTTTCAACCAAGTCAACAAGAAACATGTGTTGTATCGTTTGTCTCAGTGCCTCATCGTCGGGCACGGACTCGGGCTTTGCACAAATGTTGGCTTAATACACGTTACATTCCGTAATCCAGACCGCAGGGTTTATCATAGAGACGAGATCGATATGCTTCAACTTGATGCATGTGTTACATACGAGGCCGATAACACGAGACGGGTAAATGCTTAGTGGCGATAGCTGTCCTGTCCACATCAATCATCAATACCCCGCAGCGGCAGCTTGAAGCAGTTCAAGACACCAAAAAAAAATTCGAGGGGACAGACAGACAAAATCGTTAGTTGCATTTTTCCCCTTGAGACGACATTCCAAGTCTAGGCCATCGAAGAGGGGTATTTTACGCAGAACTGAGAAAGTTCCGCTAAGGAACAGTACTTGGTAATGATGATCTGTTGATCGTGCAGATTCCTGACTCTAAACCCGATATGTCGTTATGTTGTATTTGTGTCGCCTGCCAGCCACCCACAACAACGGTGACAACAATACATAATCCAAATCCACGAGCAGATCTGTCCTGATATGATAAATTGTACTGTTTTTGGTATTGTCTTTGTCAAACCATCTCGTGTCAGGTTCAGGTTGTTACGATAGTGAACCGTGCTTCTGTAGAATGTGCATGCTCATGAATAATTGGCACCCCGTTTCGTGCCGGAAAAATAAATCGAGCTGCGGGGTCGGAGAATTCCTAATCGTAATCATTTGCCAACTTGCGACTCGGATATGCGTATTAAAGAAAGAATGCAAGCAATGTTGGAATGTCTTGGGCCAGCAGAAAAAGTTTAACGGGATAGATAAAACAAATGGCGCCAGTGGAGATTGATAAAAACTTCTCGGTAAATCCGGTCTTCCGATGGCAATAGAAATATATGATGACGATAAAGCGATAATGTTAGAACTTCCTGTTCACCGTTATTAACACCCAAGTCCCCCTCCAAGTGTTCCGGAAAGCCGAGAGAACAGAAGATCCACGCTCGGAAATTGGAATCGCAGAAGAAGACAGCACGGAGGAAAATCTACTGATGATGGCGATGCTGTGGATACGTCGAAACGTACGATGCTTTTGCCCAAAGCCTCCGCTGGCAACTTTCGTGTTGGTTCTTGGCGCTTCAAATGGAACGGGAGCAGAGTTTGGGACGCAACATTTGAAGATAACGAATGTTGATGTGATCAATTTACGTTTCGCATCTCATATACGGTTTGTAAAGCGATTCTTGATTCCGTTAATGGTACGAGAGGTGACGACTGGCGGGGTGGTACGTTTGTTCAGCTCCAGTGGCAGACCTGGGCTCCAGCTCGATCCGAGAGGATTCCATATCGCAGAAGAAATGGAGTAATAAAAGCGCATAGGATTTCAATATTTAACAAAGGATCGTTACCTAAAAAAAGCGCAGTTATGAATATATATGATAGATACGGCTAACCCTGCGCTACTGTACAGCAAAGGTGGATTTAGGCTTCCCAACCGAGCCCTTCCTAAAGCTCCGGATGACCGTACCTGACTCCCGAACGCTGGGGACATTGGGGTACAAGATAGGTTTCTGTGGCGTACACCACGTTCATCAAAAAGGAAATTATGGTTGATTTAACAGAATACGTCCGAGTAGGGTTGGCAGGATAAGCACAACCAGAGATGGCGTCATGGTGAGAGAGAGCACGCATAAATAAGCGCTCGTATTAGCCAAGACTCCAGGCCTGTCGACAGCTTTTGACCATTTTTCCCAAACCACAAATAACTTTTAGAGTGTGAGTGCTCCTTCATTTAACCAGTAAATAATATATATGGTGAGACCCTTCAAATCCATCATCCGGTAAGTAAAAACCGCGGGACTCGCATTCGTTAATGTGATACAAGACATCCGAGGTGAATTACATACGGAAAACTATTATAAATAAATTGCATGTATATATAGTTTTATTTGAAATTGGATCCGGAGGATTCTTTAATACACAGCCCGCTATGTGATCAGAGGAGAGATCGTAGATTAGATGGGATGCATCTGATCAGTAGTGCGTCTGTGACTGGTTGGGTTGGGCTCAGACTGAACCCCCAGACATAAATACAATCACAAAATAGCTTGGACGTATGGTGGCACTCAGTGTCTTATTGATCTGTCACATTAAAAAAAGAGACACTAGCTACACAAACGCACATGCACACCTATACGGAATTTCTTCTCAGAGTTCTCCCTCTTTTTCTCCAGGAAGACCGCATCTCTCTTAGCTGATTGCTATCATCCTCGTAGACAACAGGTAGTCTACCTTCTTCGTCCCATTTCTCCAGCTGCTTCTTCATCGCCAGATATCCTTTCTCTTGGATTTCTTCGAATTTTCCGAACTGCATCGTTCCATACTGCATCATAAAGAATCATCAAAAAATAACCAGGATTAAATGTCGGATAAAGGAATCGCGGTAACTCGTAACGAACGAACCTCTTGAACTGGCATTGCCAAATATAGACATCCCTTGTAGTTTTTGGCCTCCTCGAGTGTTTTGACGCTTGAGACGCTAAATGCAGAAAATCCCAGAAAAAATCGCTTTTATGTCCCCCCTTATTCACAATAACGCTTTTTTTCACACTCACTATGCTAGCCGACTCTGTATCTCGGTAATAGCCGGGATACTTCGTGTTGACGAAAATGGATTCCAACGATTAAGAAGAATCCACCAACCCGACACAGTATCGCCAAAGCGTCTAGGAGAATTATCATCGAGCTATGCGAGCCATGTCGTACTCAGCACCATGAACAAAAACCCCAAATAAACATTCGTTCCACTTACAGCTCCGACATCCACTGCGATCACCGCACTAGCACCCACAGAGAACATGGTCGACACCTATTTCGTTTTTTTTTCAAATTTGGTCCAACCAGGCGCATGATTTTTTTAGCCCAGAGAGTACCCAAAAAGAAAACCGTTAAGAAATCACATACGGGCAAATTATCAACTTGTTTAAAAAATACCGAACCACGAATCAGCAATGTTCTATCCATAAAAGGAGTATATTACAACTTACTATACCCGCCATCCATTAACATGGAACCGTTATCGCACAACGGAGGAAGCATACCAGCCAATGTCATCGACGCCCCTAGAAAAAAAAAAGAAAATTCCAATCCATTGAATCACGACAGAAGCCCTAATCGTCGAGAAATCACTGGGCACATACGAATATACCTCCACGCATACCCGGTTTCGTGTATTTCCATCCGCGACGTCAAAATGTTCGATGTATTACAAAAATACGGTAACCACATGTCCTCAATGTGGAGGTCATAGAATGTCTAAATAGCATTATATCGCACATTGCACACAAGCAAGTGTTTTTATGTAAAAAATAATGAGTAAGATATATATATAAAGATCCAAAAGAAGTCATGTATATACCTTGTAGACACCCCGATTGAACTCGTGACCCTAGAGGAAAGAAGAATACCAATTATCATTTTCCGGCCGACAAGCCACACACGCGCGGACGAATTCGTTAACGGTTAACACTTACGGTAGTATAGGCCACAACAGGCCATGTCACATCGGAAAGCATTCTCCATATATTTGATAGCCGCGAGCTGAACTGTTTCGCCCGACCAGCACTGGCTATAATATCAACATCCCGAGCATAAAGCCCTCCAATAAGTGCTCCGATACTCGTGCCTGAAATAAAAAAAATATCCATCAGGTTTAAAAACAAGTATAACACTGGAAGAAACCGAACCTCCTATATAGTCAATAGGGATATGATACTCCTCCAAAGCTCGAAGAGCACCCTGAACAACAAAAAAAAAGAGAGAGGAATGTCAAATCAGTTCTATATCCCGAACTAAACCGGACCACAAGACAACGTTAACCCACCAAATGAGCTAAACCCCTCGCACCCCCACCTCCTAGCACAACCCCAACGCTCTTCCCACAAAGCCTCCGAGCCAACCTCGCAAAATCACTCGCATACTCTTCTCTTCTCCGAGTTGCCGTATTGTTCAGACCTCGATACTTCCGCAGTCTAGTCTCGACTCTTGATTTGAGACTCTTGAGAGCTGTTACTGCTGCTGGATCATGATTCGATGGTGCTGACGTCGTGGAGACTAAATTGGTTGATTGAAGCCTTGTTGGCATCTTGGGAATCTATATGTTTTGTTTTTTTACAAAAGGATCCGGAGAATTGAGAAAGACCATACCGGCAATTCAACATGTATATGAGCATGAACCCACGGTCTAATCTATAGGGCAAATTAATGAACAAAATCTAAATGGAGTTTCTCTTTGAAAAGACATACCTTCAACCACTCTCGAGTTGAACCGGGCAAAGTTGACCGATCGGTATGCAATAAAACCAACTCCTTCCTAGCCGTCGACTTCATAGACAACAAAAGTCTCTCATATTCGCCTAAACTAGGATCATCACCCATCCCAACAACCATAACAAAATCCGCCTAAACAAAAAAAAATAGAAGACGCCACAACATTAATCAGCCTTTAAGAAACCAGTGGTGGCCAAACTTCATACCTGCCGAATACAAGTCTGCGTCCAAGGCGAATTAACAGGCGAATCAGCAACATAAAGCACAATCCTAAACCTCTGCTCCAAATCCGCAAGCCACCCCGCCACTTTCAGCTTTCCCATCCTCGTAAACGCATGTCTTCCCAAATGTTGCGTCACAGAAGCTTGATTCAACGAAGACGTCGGCGCTCCGATTCCTTCTAGTGCAGCATGCAGTTTAGTCGCGAAACTCATGACGGGGATGTCTCGCGTTGAAGGGAGAATAGCGACCGTTTTCAAGTTGAAGTTGTTGTTCCGTCTCGTGCCAGCGGTACCGTGACTTTGGGATGATGAGGAGGATGTTGAAACGGAGGATGTGTTGCGTACGCCTGAAGCTATTTTGCGGAGTAGCCTAAAGAACGAGAACATTACTAAAACAATCTCTCAGAGTTCGCTCCTTCTACTCACTGTACAGTAGTCTGCGGATTCCTAATAAAAATAAAAATAAACACACATCCTCACATACTCAACAAATGCACACTACCTCATAGAAATCGCATTAAAAAGCGTCAACGGCATCCTCGCAAGCTCCGTATCTCTAATCGCATGCAACGTCGTACTCCTCTCCGAATTCGTAATAACATCCAACTCTCCAACGGTATCACCCTGCCCATATTCACCCACAATATCGACCCCTCCACCACCACCGGAACTCTCATCTCTTCTTTCCTTTTCCGATGAAAACGCTCTCAGCCGACCGTTCAAAACGATATAAAAACTATCGCTTGGATCACCGGGTCTCCACAGAACTTGTCCTGCGCTAACTTGCACCCAGTCGAGTGATGAATCGATGTGAAGAACTTTGTGCGTGTGTGAGAGAGAGAAGAAGCAGAATATAGAAAGAAGAAAAAAAAAGTTTTTTTTTTCAGGAGATAAGCATTCGTTCGGGTAGATTATGAATTAAATTAGTGTTTACGCGCACCTAGTGGTGATAATAGTGAAATAAGCCGCTTCGCGAGTGTGAGAAGCACGATAGGTCGCTTCTCCAATAATCTCTCTAACGCATGCGATGGAAGAAATCCAACATATACATCCGTTTTAGCAGTAATATCAACGTATGAAGGCGTGCCAGTCAACGAAGCTAAATTTTTAAAAAAAATTCAGCACCCTCACACGGAAAGAAAAATTTTCTTAATTCATTTCATTAACTTACCTAAATATCCAGCAATACCACCAGGTTTAACCGTAAACAAATGCTTCTGCTTCTTCTCCGTTTTCGAAGTTGACGATAATGACGACGACAATTCTCCTCCTTCTTTATTGATTCCAGCAGACCCTCTGAAACTCCGAGTAGTAGTAGTACTACTAGTAGTCTGATTCTGAATAGAAGAAGATGACGTGCTTGGAAAGTATCCGCTATATCGAGATTGGGCGGGTGTCCGATCTTTGCGATTTCTTCCTCTTTCTTTATCCTTGTCTTTGTCCCGATCACCGACTGGTTTGGCTTTTGACGCAGAGGAAGAAGAGGAAGAGGAAGTATTATCCTCAGGAGAAGGCATCGAAACGTCCAAAAGACCATCAATAACATAAAACAAACCTAAAAAAAAGGTCAAACACATCAGCAAAACTTTAACGTCTGTGTTTCTCTGGGAATAACGAACCGGCATTCTTCTCTCCAGCCATAACAAGCGCACTCCCCGCATCAAAAAACCGAATCTCAACTTCATTATCCAAACCCAACCCCAACATAGACGAATGTCCTTCACCCAGGCCCCCACCCCCACCACCCTCCGCATTATGTCCCATCATATAATCCGCCGAAAAAGACGTATTAGAAGTAGTCGTAGCACTACTAGTCGTACTCATCGTATCATCTAACCCCATATCAGCCTCAAGCATCGACAAACTCCTAAACGACGACGTGAAAAGTCTTCCGCTATCGTGCTGATGACGATGAGAATGAGAATGACGGGGTGTTCCTCCTCCTCCTCCTCCTGCACTCCGAGGAGACGACGAAGACATCGCAGACGCGGATATGGGTGAAAAATGTTTTGCAATATCCGCAGTAGTAGAAACAGAAACAGATTCTTCAGATGGGCTATCGCTTGTATCTCCAATCCCATTTCCACCAGGCGGCTGAATCAGTCCTATCGATCTCGCCATGCACGACATGACTTCCCCTCGCAGATCGAATTCTGCCGGAGCAGATGACGGCGATGAAGAGAATGAGATTGACGTCGAACGGTCTAGAGTTGAAAATGGGGGTGTGTAAGGTGATATCGAGCGTGCCCGTTTTTGAACTCGGGGTGTTGTAACTGGCGCATGGGGGTGATCTGGTCGAGGAGCTTGACTTGATGATTCTTCATTGTGTCCGGGTGGTGTTTCTTCAGCAGGAGATAATGTGAGAGGTGATGAACCGAGAACTTTGATATCCGGAATGACAGTACTCGCTCTGCCTCTTTGTTGTTGTTCTTGTTGCACGGAACCCGAATCTTCCACAACGCTTTTCATCGTCGGCAGCTCCGTAAGCCGATTCGTAGGCGTATATCTCATATAATAATCCGAAGCCGTATCCGCCTCTGATGGATCGTTGTCCATCGCTGTCGTCGACGCAGATGCAACATGACTCCCACCACCACCACCACCACCACCGCCAACAAACTTCGCGCGAAGAGTCTGCAATCCTCCACCTTCATAGAAAAAACTCGGAAGCGGATGAAACGCGATATCATTGATCAACTTTTCGGTCCGGAGAAGTTCTGTCGTGAGACCGAGATATTGGTGGGCGGCGTTGAATGTGACACGAGAGAATCGCGTCAATATAACTATTGAAAGGTGTCAATGAATGAATGAATGTATGTATGTATGTATGTATGGAGGACAATTAATGTCGGCTAACCTTGAACAATATGAGCAGATGCTTTAGGAAACTTTTTCGTCAATCGCTTGAAGGCTTCTGCGGGTATGACAACAAGCGTTGTATCTTGGGTAGCACGTGCGACGGAGGCGGGAATATGAGCGGTGATAGCTCGTTTCAGTGCTGGACGGGGTTTGTTGTTCCCATTTATCTTGGGTGCATACTTTAGAAAAGATAGATAAGCAATCTAAAAGAAGTATGAAAAGGAAAAGCGGGACTTGCATCTTCAGTTATAACATTTGACGGCTTGAGAGACGAATCTCGACTTGAGCCTAGCCCACTTGGAGGCGACCTAGCGTTCCTGCTTCTCCCACGTGCCCGATCCAACGATACTTGCGGTTTGCGCTTAAGTCCACTATTACTACTATCACTTCCAACCGTGGACGCACGTTTGAGAAGATGGACTCTATCGATATTATCAGCCGCAGCGGCTTCTGGCCAGCTGATCTTGATATCTTCGGTAAACAAGCTGAGAATGGTAAATAGACTGGAGAGCGTTCCGCCGCTTTTGACTTCGTTGAGGAGTTGGTACCCGTTCATGTCTTCTTCGTCCCATAGTACGGAGTCGGGGTTGGTGTCGATGTCGGTGTATTGGTGGGTTGTGTGGGCGTATACTTGGACGGTGCCGTCTATGACGCAGTAGAATGATTTGTCTTGGTCTAGGTAGAGACTGTCTCCTGCGATAAGACGGCGGGTTTGAAGATGACGGGCTAGTTCGTGGAAGACCTAAATAGAGAGGGAGAATAGGTGGATTAGATGGATATTGATTAGATCGAAGAGAACTTGCGGGTTTTTCCAAGAAACCGAATACACGGATAGCTTGGAGGAATTCGTCTAGGTAATTGTGAAATAACGTTGGAGGGACATCTTCGGAATGTACGTCTGGATGGAGTTCTTTCGGGTCGGGTTTGGTTAAGGGTGGTTCACGCAGTACTTGATAATCGTTGAGGTATCTGAGAGTGAAAAGCGGGTTTCAGCCTTTGATTCATGATCTATAAGCCCTAGTTCCTGATCCGTACCGTATTCGAATGACGAACGCCCCTATCATAACAGACAGGGAGAAGATGATGGCGAGTGAATAAAAGTTGAGCTGCGGGAGATACATGGTTAATGGGGGATGGGAAGATATGAAAGTATAGTTTACGTACAGTAAAAGTTAGCGAATATGAAAGAGCTGTATATATGAAACGTGGAATGGAAATCGTGGCGAAAGCTATTAGGGCACGACCCCAAGAGAGCAGCCATACTAGGAGTTTGAAAGGGGAGTTTGTTAGTCGATAGAAAGTATCAGTAGATGAACACTAACGTATGACCCAGAAGAAGGCAGCGATGAGAGATACGAGAGGATGCGATTCTACTGTCTCCATATCATTTGAGTTGGATGGAGAGCAGTGGAAGGGACGCTTAATTCGATGACGTACTGCTTTCCCACGGGCTTCTGTGCTATGCACTGTACCTCATGCACATGCACCGTAGACATGGATATTATTGGCAATATTCCCTAGAAATCCCTGCAAAACGCTAAGAAAAGCTGAGAGCGGCCAAGAGCTGTACAACGGGCATTGACTGCACTGTGGTCTGCACAGTATTGGTTGGTTATGTCAAACATTCTAACCTCTTCTCATTCCGTCTCCTTGAACTTGTACCTCAACAAATCCATAATCTCATGTGCACCTGTCTGCACCTAGGGGTTGCTCAGTTCCGATATCTGATTGATGATTGGACACTGCACTAGTGCGGGTACATGTGACCGTGGCATTGATCGGCTATACCCGGGCATTGTTTTCCCTCCATCTCTCTTTCCCTTCATCGCCGACTTCTAACAGGGTTAGACAAGACAAGACACACACACTTGCGCTCAGCAAACACCTTCCCGCTCTTTTTATATCTCAAATCACTCCTTTTTTCAAAGTCCTCTCTTTTTCTCTCCTCTTCTTTCCCTTCTTCTTCAAACCATCCACCTTTTGCTTTTTTAGCTTTTTTTCTCTTCTTTTTTTTTTGTCTTCTCATGGCTTATCATCTACCCCGTACCCAGCAGCAGCAGCCGCAGGATTCATACTTTACTGCACCTGCTAGTGATCCCTATCGCCAACAGCAACCAACCTCTCCGATCGCACAACGCGCTGGCGCACCTCCTTTCTCCCAGCAACCGTCCTACCAAAGCTCCCAATACCCCGCCTCAAATGCCCCTATCGCAGATTACTACAATGATGCTGCTAACAACTGGGACTCCAAGTCTTATCACAGCGATTATGCCCACTCTCAGGCTCATCTTCTCCCCCAGGACGTTAATGTTCACAGCACGGCCAACCTTCCTCCCCAGCCTTATCAAGCTTATCCACCTCAACAAACTCCTTTTAACAACCTTGTTCCAGGCTCATACCCCGAGTCCTATGCCGGTTACCACGATGCTCGCGAGAAACTCATGAGGCGTCGCGTCAGTCCACTCTCCTTAACAACCGTTTCTACCCTCTAGTCTAACTTTTTAAAAATACTTAGTCTAAACGTCAAGTTGAACTCCAAGAAGGAAATCTAGTTCTCGATGTTCGAGTACCCTCTCACATCATCGTCGGTCAGGACAAGAGCGAAGAGATGACACACATGCGGTATACGGCAGCAACATGCGATCCCGACGACTTTGCAAAGCAAAAGTACTCTCTCAGACCGTACCTCTACGGACGCAGAACAGAGTTATTCATTGTCATGACAATGTACAACGAGGATGAAGTTCTCTTCGTCAAGACGATGAACGCGTAAGTTGTGTTCCTTTTTTCACGCCCTATTCATTATCTCATCATCTATCTATCCAGTGTTATCAAGAACATTGCTTTCCTCTGTTCCAGGCATAAATCAAAGACATGGGGTGCAGAAGGATGGAAGAAAGTTGTAGTCTGCGTTGTCTCCGATGGTCGAAACAAGGTCAACAAACGTACTCTCCAAGTCCTCAATCTCATGGGATGCTACCAAGAAGGTATCGCCAAAGACTCTGTCGGATCCAAAGACGTTACTGCCCACATTTTCGAGTACGTTCATCCTTCTGTTTGCATTGGTTAAATTCTCAATTTCTTGCTTTTTCAGGTACACATCTCAAGTTGTAGTCTCAGCCAATGGCGAAGTCTCCTCCGGTGCATGTCCCGTCCAAATCATCTTCTGTCTCAAAGAACAAAACAAGAAGAAACTCAACAGCCACCGTTGGTTCTTCAACGCGTTTTGTCCTTTACTCAAACCGAACGTTTGTATTCTTCTGGACGTCGGAACGAAACCGACGGGTACTTCGATATACGAATTGTGGAAGTGCTTTGATAAGAATTCGAACGTTGGTGGTGCTTGTGGAGAGTCAGTTAATTATATACTTCTGTCTTTCGAAACTTTTGCTGAAGCCTCTGATTGCGTAGGATATGTGTTGATACCGGACGTGGATGCTCGCTATTACTCTCAAGTCCTCTAGCCGCATCGCAGAACTTTGAGGTTCGTCCGCATCGATATCCAACCATACTCCTTCCTTGAAATTTTCTTCTTATCTAGTACAAAATGTCCAATATCCTCGACAAACCTCTCGAGGTAAGACAAGATCATTTTGATCGTTTGTATCTTCACCCTTTAACCCCGTGTATAGAGTGTCTTTGGATACATTAGCGTACTCCCCGGTGCATTCAGTGCTTATCGATACAAAGCACTCCTCAACAATCCCGATGGTACAGGTCCTCTCGCAAGCTACTTTAAAGGAGAAGCGATGCATTCTGGTATAGGAAGTGCCGGTCTTTTCGGTACGTTACCTCTCTAGTAGTGAAGTGTTTTATACAAAGGCTAATCTTCATATACGCAGAACGTAATATGTATTTGGCTGAAGGTTCGTTCGTTCCCTGATCCTATTTTGACAAAGTCGCCGACCGTTTTTCTAGATCGTATTCTTTGCTTTGAGATAGTAACCAAGAAACACGAAGGCTGGGTGTACGTCCTCACCTACACTTCTCTCAACTTCCTACTCTAACCCATCCCCTACAGACTCCGCTACGTCAAAAGCGCAAAAGCAGCAACAGACGTACCAACAACAGTCCCCGAACTCATAAGCCAACGTCGTCGCTGGCTCAACGGCTCCCTATTTGCCGCCATCCACGCCACCTTGTTCTTCTTCCGCATCTGGACCTCAGGCCAAAACTTCTTCCGCAAAATAGTCTTGCAAATCGAATTCATTTATAACGCGATTCAACTGTTTTTCACGTGGACTTCGCTGGCTAATTTTTATCTGGCGTTTTTCTTTTTGGTTTCTTCTGCGACGAAAGATTCGAATACGGATGCGTTTAATTTTTTGGCGAAAGGTGCTGGGCAAGATATCTTTGAGATTATTCTTAAGGTGCGTGGAGTGGTGTGGATATGATGATGATGCTTATTCTCGTTTGTCAGCTTTATATCGCTTTGTTATTCGTCATCGTGGTTTGCTCGCTAGGTAACAGACCTCAAGGTTCTAAATGGATATACACTCTCGCTATCGTCCTCTTTGGCTTTGTGAACTGCGTTACATTATGGTGCGCAGGATGGACAGTGTATCTCGCTGCCCCCAAGTCCTCTTCTGAATGGAAGAACATCGGACAGTGCGTTTGTTTATTCGTCTTCTTTTCAATCGTTTTCTTGAACTCCTTTTTTATCTTTGTAGTCTTATTGAAACTAATGGGACGTTCCGTGAAATTGTGAGATCTTTAAACATGAGGATCTTTTTGAGATTGCTAAGACATTTAAAAAAAGGTTATTTCGCTTCTTGCTACGTATGGATTGTATCTGTTCTCGTCGATCATCCATTTTGAACCGTATGTTTTTTTTCTTTGTCCCTTGGTTCTTTATCAACGCTAACGGGTATCAAAGGTGGCACATGTTTACGAGTTTCTTGCAGTACATGTTCCTTTTGCCGACTTGTAAGTCGCATTCAAAACAACCTACACGATCGTATAACTAACTTTTTCATTCACAGACGTTAACATCCTCAGTACGCTTCCTTATTCCAATTCATCCTCCCAAACACACTAACACCCACCCACCCACAGTGATGTACGCAATGTGCAACCTCCACGACGTAACATGGGGCACAAAAGGAGACAACGGCGCAGCAAAAGACCTAGGCGGCGCTAAAAAAGTCAAAGCAGCTGACGGAAAAGAAGTGTTAGAAGTCGAAATTCCAACGGCGATTGAAGATGTGGACAGTGTGTGGGCGGCGTCTCGTGCGGCGTTGAGGGTGCCTCCTCCGAAAGAGAGAGAGCACCGAGATGCGGCTACGAAGCAGGCGGATCATGATCGTAATTCGAGAACGAATGTGGTGTTGGCGTGGGTGGGGACGAATATGCTTATGATTGTTGTTTTTACTGTGCGTTGTTGTCGTCTCTCTTTTGAAAGATACGCTGATGTGATGTTGCTCTCTAGTCCACGGCGTTTAATAATTGGGTTTCGGAGCACGTCGCGGCCACCAAAAACGCTACATTCAATCCATACCTCGCCCTACTCTTTTTCTCACTCGCCGGTCTCTCAGCCATTCGCTTTGTCGGCTCATCGCTCTACCTGATCTTCCGACTGTTCGGGCACTAAAACCAGAACAATCTATCGCCTTTTCTCTCCCCTTCTTGTTTCGTCTTTTCGTCTTTCGGACTTTTTTTGATCCCCAGATATCGTTTCCGCTTCCGCCTCTGCCTCTGTTGCCGTCTGCTGTCACCTCCCCCTTTTTTCTTCGTTCGCTCATTTTTCATGTCTCAGCGTCGACCCTTTTTTGTTCCTTGGTGATGATGTATACCTTTAGCTTTTAGCTTTTAGCGCGTACGACTTGATACAATACCCCCGTCAGGCTCTCTCTTCCTCTCCACTGTCGGTTTCCTCTTTTTTTTCTTTCTCTTTTCTTTGGTTTTGTTCACACTACAGCGTAGTCGTGTATAACAACTTTTTTCCTATTCTATTCTTAAAGCTTATTCAGATTGTGAGTGGGGTTGCTGGAGAGAGCATAAACTCGTGAATTTCTCGAATTTGTTGCCTTTGTTGTGTTGATGTTGATGTTGTTGTTGTTGTTCAGAGGGGGGTGTTACTTCTAATTAAATTAAGATAATAAGACATTTTGTTGCTTTTTTTGTTAATATGTTCGTATTGTAAGCAGTAGTATTAAATTATATGGTTTGTTGGTTGTATTAAACGTTGAACACGAAGTGAGAGAACGCGTGCGGCGTTACGGAAGAAAATTTGACGTCAGAAGCGGTGCCGTGGATGCCGGAATAGTCTTTCCGAAAAACGACAGCAAGCTGCAAGTTCGTTCATAGTTTGCGTCCACCGTTTGCCCACTATGACGTCGAGCTCCAAGCCGAAGAAAACCAAAAAAAAGGATTTAGGCAAAGCACGACTCGTGAAGAAATCACCTCAAAACACATACACACACATACTCGCTCAACCATTATAACACTACCATGTCCGGACTTTCTAATCCTTTGCACGAACCTAAACCCCACGAACTGAATAGTTTTGGACGTGCAGGACCACACAACAAGAATCCCGTTCAAAATGAAGCTCCCCAAATGCCTGAAGACGTTCAGCGTTTTCATAAAGACGGCAAAGATTATGAACTACACGGCTCCGGTACGTTTTCTATTTAAAAAAACACCGTTTCAGCACACTGCCTTGAACTGACCGAATTGCAAAACGTCTAGCCCATCATGGTCTTAAAAACGTCGACATGCCCGACCCAGCAGGAGGAGAAGGAGACGGAGTAACAAACCAACTCATCGATTCTATTGAGAATCTCACTCCTGAACGCGGAGAACACATTTTAACAACAGCTGAAGATACGATAACGGGTGCAACATCGAAAGACGTCCATAGCGGTGTGGGTGTACCTATATACGGCATGTCGTCTCGTCAGATGCATACTGCGAATCAGCAGCAGCATCGGAAACGGATACGTGAGGGTGCTGAACAGTATGGCCCGCAGGCGCAGCCAAAGTCTAAATTGGTTGAATAAGAGGAGAGAATGTGTGTAGGGGGGAATTTGAATGAGATTGCACGTTGACGCTTGAGAATGTAGTAATTGTGAGCTGCTTGTTTGTACCATGTTTTGATACAGTTGACTACTTGTACGTATCATATATATAAACGAAGAGGTTTCGCTATGTTTTGTGATGACTGGAACCGACGAAAACAGTGACGAATTTAGTAGTCTTGGGAGTTTTTCATTACTTGTCTCGAGGTTTGCAAGAGGTTTTTATATGGAAAGTTGAGTTTCCAGGCAAGAGTTGTTGCGCGGGAGCTTTTGGGGAAAGACATATTTTGAAATTGGGACTGTGAGTTTATTGATATCTTTGCCTAGTGATCATGTTAAGACCCTTGTGCTATTTCAGTGCCACGTAGTACAAGGGAAGGAATTTATCACTATTCCACCTATAACACTTTCCATATCCCGACAATCGAAAGCTGCAATGCTACTGCTGCGCCCCTTGTCATTTTTAACAAATTATGTTAGCCAATTCGTTCATAACTTGTGTCCAAGCTTTAATTGGGCAAATCATGGGTTCAACGATGAGACGTTGAAGATCTTTATTCGGAATATGTGAGACTTTTTCCTGATGGGTTGGTACGTCTTTAGTCACCTGTTGACAAAGAAGAATGAATTACCATGACACGGAGGGTATGCTTGCTTACATGAACGAGGTTCAGCAAAGGGACATTGAATTGTAATGTTTTGACACATCAGAAATGGGTTAGCTGGTACGACTTTATTTATGGTTATTCATTTGACCTTGTTGTATTTAGGGGTGAGGCAAGCCCCGACGGAAATATTAGGAGTAAGATTTTTTTTTGAAAAAAAGTCGCGATTTATTTCTATGTTGAATAGTTGTGCAATCAAGGAATTCTAGTACCACTGCCAATGGGACTCTGCAGAGCATACATTCTGAGGGTATGGAGATCTAATTGTGTTTGTTTAAAATTCCGAATCATGGACGGGTATCATATTCACTGTGTGTTGATGAGTTCCCCGCGACCTCTCGTATGTCGTCAGCCTTAATTGTCAAGTGTATAACGCATTGAATTGTTTCTATCGACTGCTCTCGATTCTGATGTAAACCATTTTGGTTTTGTATACCAAACGTCAAAGCTTAGCGCTTTAACGCTTGATCTTTGAGTCTCGACGGTGTTTTTAAGAAAATGCACGTATAGATTCGCAGCCAATGCGTTAATTATTATGACGCCGAGGTTCAAGGGTACGAGAGTAGTTTTTACCGCATACCATAAATTTTCCCCTCGGTTTTCCGTCTCAATGAACTTCCCGGTGATACTGCTAGTAGGATTCGGCAGGTCTCTTTCTCCGGATCGGCCCACATTGTTTCAGACTACCAGGTATTGAGAGGTTTAATAGATATTTGAATTCCTGTCATTATAATTTCATTCATAACAAGTTGCTTTAGTTGACTGTCGATTTTCGGAATCATCGTTAGCCATGGCTCTATAATGGTGACAAACCGACTCCCGGACCGGCTGCAGTGGCACCACTAATTGTAATAATAACAAGTAAATCATACTTTCCCAATTTTATTGTGTGGACAACAAATTTACAGGATTAAATCGATTAGAACATATTATTGTTGATTCAAAGTGAAAAGTGATCATGTTTATATTCTTATAGTTATTGTATTTTGTGATCATCCACTGCGGAGTCCAATCGTGTCAATGGTAAGTTCGTCAAATTGTGTATTTAATGAGAGGACCTGACGCTCTGAAGCAATACCAAATAATTCCAAACTTCTTGAAACCTCCCCATAATTCCTGTCGAAAGATGGGACTATCGAAAACGTTTTTATGCGAGGCTTTTGACATACATGATATCCAGGAAGTACATTCCACGTACGTAGCTTCAGAACAAATTTTGCCCTTATCAACTTTCACCCAAATTAGATACCTTGCTACTTGCCTTACTATCAGTGCTTTTAGTAAGACAATTATATGTCTTATGAAAACAATCACCATAAACAACTCTTAATAAGCGGGTCTTCTATACTCTATTGCGTTGAAGTTTCCTCAAGAGATGGAGTATATATGGTCTAAGTCATTTAGTGTTCCCGTTTTCCTCTACGTTTCCACGAAGTATGGTATATTGGTTCTTGAAGGAATTTTTCTTATGGTTGTGTTGAGAATAGTAAGTCGAATCTCCCTGGTAACTATTCGATATCAAACTCACATTTACAGATGACGCGGTAAGGTTTGGGATTTCTAATAATCCAATCAATTGTTATTTAATTTTTTATTGAAGATTTTGCTACATTTCTTATGCAATCGCGCTTTTTTTCTTTATATTTTTCATGATTGGTCTGCAAGGTTGGTATTCCTATCATTGGTTAAATGAGGTATTATACCAAAAGTTGATGTAGGACTGTTAATTGCTCGAGTATATGCTGTCGGCACGAGGAGTAGACCGTTGATGGGAGCTTTAATTGTTGGGTGTATTGTACCCATGATTACTTCGATCATTGGTAATTACAACTCTTCCACGTTAGGCACGTTGCAGTTAACTTTCTTAATTATTTAGATTATTCTACAGTAGCCGGGTAAGTGAATACATATCAAATTCACAGCAAAAATTTATTCTTACATAAACAAAATTATCAACCTCCTCTGCCAGCTCGTTGGGTAAGTCAGAAAAGCAAAAGGCTCAAGTTTTAGTCTTGTCATGGTAGTAAATAGGTCCGAAATTCCTATCTGTGATCACTAATGTCTCTTTTATCTTCACTGATATTATTGCATTCTGGATCTCCACGGGCGATATTTGGGCTACGTGGAAGTTGAAACGCGAAACAGGTTTACAACGTATAAACGATATTACTTCTGTACTTCTAAGACAAAGTGAGTTTGACAAGGCGACTTAAATCCATACATAATAACAAGAAATTATCCAGGTATAATTAGATGTATGTGAGTATTCGGTTATTATTACATGCATTTTATCTAGTCGATCCAGCATAGCTTTCGTTTTAGCAGTGGTCTCTCTGGTTTCTAATCAAGTAAGTCCAGTATTAGTTACACCCTTCAATATTTGTTCTTTCCATCAGATATTCGAACCAGTGGTGACACATTCCATAGAAAGCTGGATACTCAGGTAAGGGAAATTTATATCTCACTACTAATTTCGGCTTTCACACATGTTCAAGTATGGCTGCCATTATGGTCTCAGATTTTGTCCTGGATCTCCGTCAATGCAACCGTGCAGCAATCGAGACCAGTGCCATCGCAACATTACCAATGATCCAATTTCAAAACATATCTCAACGTGTACATGAATCTATTATCGCGGAACTAAGGACGCCTATGTTTATGGAGGAAGAATTCGGGGACGAAGATACTGATTCACTATGAGCGTGAGAAATGACTGGAAAGAACAAGAGAATGTGTGTTGGGTAATTTGATCAAATTGTTGCTCGAAAGTGTAGTAATTGTGGGCTGTTTTGTACTATTTATGTTTTGGTATGGTGACTACTCGTACATATCATACATATATTATAAGGAGGAGGTTCACGCTATATTTTGTGATGACCGAAGCCGACGAAAACTTCAATGACGAATTCAGTGTTAGTTTTGGGGGTTTTCACATTTAATACATGGATAGCACCCAATGACTCTAGATAGTATACCATAAAAAAAACCTCGAACTTATATCCTCAACAAGTTTCACCTGGACTTAGCACCATTCCTCCACATTTTTCAGCGTCGGCCAACATTATCAAGTTCAGGAACGATAGCGTGTAAGACCCTCTCATTACATTGAATCAGGCGGGCGGCGGGCGTATGATGTCGTATGCCTGATGGGCGATCGCGATGTGTATCGCCACTGGACAATATGCATTTAATATCGGGAGACTAGAATTTTGTAGTGGGACACTTGAGACGCTTCGGCACCCGATTTAGGTGCCGACATCAGTCCGAGTATCGTGGAAGATCAACGTAAAAAACCACCCTTTATAGTAGTTTACATTTTTGACATCGTTCCACCTAAGCTACTTGCTTACAGCAGTTTGCAGACTCATTTGCACTCCGACAAGTCGCGCGTCGGATGTGCAAAAAATAGGGTCGAGAAACCGAGTTTTCATGGCTCAACGGCTGATCATAAAATAGGGGTGTATTAGTAGGAAATACTCTTAAGATGTAGTTCGATTTTTTGAAACCAAAAAGTCATCATAATTGAGCAATTTAAAAAAAACCGGGTTCTCTGAGTTTATGGGCCTTTTGGGATTGAAAGTACTAGGTGGGAAAGATTGAGTAAGCACTGCAAGTTCCTTATGGCTCAGTGGTTGAATTGCCGCTGTCGCTTATGCTATTTTTCGGAGGTCGCCAGTTCGATTCTGGGACACTTCACCTTTTTGGGTATCTTAGAAATTTTTTTTTTTTTCACAAAAAATTGTCTCCAGATTTCAATCAATCAATACTAATGAAAAGGCAACGATGACTAAGTAGAAGTGCTGACCTAATAATTACCTAATATATTTATGTAAGCAGCGCGAGGTCTGTTCTCCAATGCGAGGCGAAGCCGAGCCTCCGGTGTGTGAAGTGCTGACAGTGGTGGGTGAACCAGCCTCAGCAGCCAATCACAAGACAACATTCTCACTCAAATACATTCCTAAACTCGCACTCTTCGCTGGCATAAAATGAGTGATATGAACAGCCTGAGACCCTGAGAGACTACTGAGACTGACTGATACTGACTGATACTACTAATCTTGAGTAATGAGATAAATTAAATACAATAAATAAAATTACTGAGAATAAATAAAGTTGAAAAGTTGAATTATCTTTGTAAAGCCAGGTGATAAATTTGGACTTTAGAAACACTTTTCTTTTTTTCCATCCTTTAGTAGTGACTGAGAATCTGTTAGGGCTACTCAGCTCAGACTAGAGGGAGGGGATCCTAAGAGAACAAGCTTAGGGACCCTCACTCTAGGTACAGCTACTATATACATAAAACAACAACGCGGCGTGCGGCCCTGACACAGCTAAGTGCCAGGCGCCCAAGCTGAGCCTAAGCGATGTGATGTCACGGGCATCACGCCGGGTACGAGCACGCAACGCGCACGAGTAAAGAAGGTGAAATATAGACGAAGGGAATAAATGGAAGGTGGAAGTAATGTGTGGGAAATATAAATAAAATAGAAATAAATATATACTGATGATAATAAATAAGGAAAAATGAGAGACGGTGGTAGCGTACTCTGACAGAATCCCTGAGAACTATTGAAATAGCAGTCACACAATGCAGAGGTGAGTGAACTATAAGTGATGTCAGAGCAAGAGTACTCAGTTGAAGAAATGTTTATGTATTGAGTCTATGAGTATTATATGCTAACATGGATCAAATTGAGAACAAGCACATGGTGGATGTGAGTAAGAGAAATGGAAAATACGGAGGATGGGACTGTTAGGGCACGACTGTTCAGTGGTTAGACTTAAGGATCGGACTGCTACTATAACCCAGTAACCCAGTCTATAATAGCGCAAGGAACTACTCATGCGCGCACAGTTGTATATATACATGATTACACTATCTCTAACCAATAGCTATCAGGTGCATTATCTACCAATAGGAAGAGCGGTAGTCGAGGACAATACGGATGACATAGAGAAAGAGGGAAATAGGGCAGAATGGAGCGAACGGAGAAACGGGGAGAGTTCGGGAGAATACGCGAGGGATGAGTACGGACCGGTATACCAGGTACCGTATGACCGACGTAGAGCGCGTAGGCATCTAAGTAGGTTATACTATACTACGCTAATATACTAGAGTGACCGTTAACCTGAGACGTACCCTGACAGGGACAAATGTAAGTGACAGATAAAATATGAGAAGTGTAAATGTGATAGGAATAAAATGGTGCTGATGATAATAAATAATAAATGGGAAGAATGAGAAGAATATGGTGCCATATTCTGACAATCTGGACAAGAATGAAAGTGTGACATAGAATGAAAAGAAAACTCAACTGTAAATTTAAATAACAGGAAAATACATAATTCAGACTACAAATTTAAAAACTGGGATTAAATCCAGAACTGGAGCTACTGGTATAACGTTTCATTACAGTTTACGATTAGCCTGATTCTTACGGACTCACAACTAACAGTGTAAAGCTGTATATTTGCAAGTGCAGGTAAGAAAGGCTGCCGGCACCTTTACTGTTACACGGTATTTACAGGTGTGACAGCACCTATGTACATTACATAATACTAGGTACTTAGGCAGACAAAGATCGTCTGCATATAACAATGTATGTACTCTGATTAATAGTAGCATTTCATCAGTTTATAATTCTTTATTAACTGATACAATACCAAATTAATGCTTTGTTAACTGATAAAATGTGGAGTTAGCACTTTGATTTAATTATAAATCAATATAAACCATTTTCGATTTTTGCGACAGTACAGTGACTATATACATGAAAAACAGTAGTGCGGCATACAGCCCTAACACAACTAAGTGCCAGGCACCCAAACCGAACCTAAGCAATGTGATGTCACAGGCATCACACTGGGTATGAGCGCGCAACACATATGAGTAGAGAAATGGAAATAGAGACAGAAACAATGAATGGAGGACAAATGTGAGATATGGGAATAGTAAATGAAATAAGGTTCTCAATGGGTTTTACCCGTGGGTATAGGTACCCGAACCTGTGAATTTGATTTTTTCCAAAACCCGCAGGTACAGGTACGGGTTTTTCATGGGTATTGGGTCAAACCCGTTTCTCAAAAATCAAAAATGGCAAAACCCGGGACAGGTATGGTTTAGTTTTATGCACTGCCATACCCATACCCACAGGTAATACCTGTCATACCCGAAACCCGTTGAGACCCTTAAAATGAAATCAAGATGAATAAATAAAAATGAGGGACAATGGTCACATACCCTGACAGTTTTGGATATGACAGGTATTACCCATGGGTACCCAAATCTGTAAATTTAATTTTTTTCAAAAACTGGAGCAGGTATGGTTTAGCTGTGTGCACAGTCATACTCACAGGTAAAACCTGTTGAAAACCTTATTACAAATATCTTTTAATTCACGGGCTCTAAGAAAGCCTCAAGCACGTGCGCGGCTTGCCGCACTATTCCACCCTTGTTACATATATGAAGTCTTATTGTGGGGTGTGTGTGGGTGTCGGATTAGCTAATATTATGTAATTCGGCAAAGCTGTCTTTGCACGGGCACGGGCTTTTGTGGGTGCGCGCGAGGCACAGCCGAGCTATAGCCAATCAGAGTGCGTCGAGTGTAAGATAAGCGCCCGTCACGTGTCACAGGCTGTCGCAGAAAAAGACAACAAAAAAGAGAGCTACAAAGTCTCTTGAAATTAATCAACTGCATGTGAGGGCTTGGGAGAGTAAATAAATAATATTTCGTTAATTTATCAATTAAATAAAATAAATGCACGGGCTTTAGACAGGAAATGCATGGGCTTTGAACAAGAAATGCACGGGCTTTAGACAGGCAATGCACATGCTTTAGACAGGAAATGCACAGAATTTTGACAGGCTCCAGTTGAGCTTCAGACAGGAAATGCATGGAGCCACAGGCTATGTATGGACTATAGATGGGCAGCCAGGGGGCTTGCTAATTTTTTCTTTGATAAAATAGATCTGCAGAGAGAATCTGAAAGATAGAAATTTAAGAAATTATAATTTCCAGTGGACTCCTTTATCTGGAAAATGTTAATATAAATATTCACTTGGTATTTTATTAATTCTCACATGTAGAATATAGAGAAATTACTAACAGAGCTTCAGCTGGATAATTATCACTCCAAATGAAAAGGTATGATAACCATGAGCATTCAATTCATGATAAAAAAAGCCCTCAAAAAATTGACATCATAGAATGATAATAGTCTTCATAAGAGTATTTCTGAGTGTCACTTGGGCAGTGGATGGGATTGTGAATGGGATTTGTATAGCATACAGGTCAAAGTTTTTCAGTGGGGATTTTTATTTTTGGTTTGGCTGAGAGATAATGCACATTGCAATTCCATTGATATCTATTTTTGAAGAAGTTATTTGAACAGAAACATACTAAGAAATGCTTGAGAACACTTGGGGAATTTTTAAAAAAGGTACTTCGGTGAATTTGAGTTGTCATTTGACATTTAGAATTGACAATGTTCAGTTGTTTAATTAATACATATATACAAGAGTTGTTTGGTAATGTGGCGTGCATTGCCATGCAACCACAGCAGGTTCTGGATAAAATGTGATCTTTAAAAAGGGGTTTACACACACTTTAGCATCTTCACAGAAACAGTATCAATTAAATCAACAAGCTGTACAGCAGGGGGATTATTTACTATAAGGGAACATACCCAAACTTAATGCTTACGCAGAGTTTCACAAACAGATCCCAAGTGATAGATAAAAGGCATAAAATAATCACCCGGATCAGGGACTCTAATACATTTTTATTGGTTCATTTACTTATACAACAAATTCACCACCAAAGAATCACCAAATAAATGATTTTTATTTCAGAATACCAAATAAATCTTATTAAGTTCACAAATTTCTCATTAAATAAATTCTCGGATCAAGCCTTGAATACGGGCGCAGCTTGCTGCGCTTATCCATGCTAGTGACACTTGAGATCTCGTAAAATATTATGAAAGACATATAATTTTTATGGAATTTTTTTTTGAACTCAGTACTAAGTGCAGTGGAAAATGATCTTGAACAAAAAAGGGACACCCCAGAACCGAACTGGCGACCTCCGAAAAATAGCATAAGCGACAGCGGCAATTCAACCACTGAGCCATAAGGAACTTGCAGTGCTTACTCAATCTTTCCCACCTAGTACTTTCAATCCCAAAAGGCCCATAAACTCAGAGAACCCGGTTTTTTTTAAATTGCTCAATTATGATGACTTTTTGGTTTCAAAAAATCGAACTACATCTTAAGAGTATTTCCTACTAATACACCCCTATTTTATGATCAGCCGTTGAGCCATGAAAACTCGGTTTCTCGACCCTATTTTTTGCACATCCGACGCGCGACTTGTCGGAGTGCAAATGAGTCTGCAAACTGCTGTAAGATAATTTTCAATTTTATTATCCGGACAACAGATTTACAGAATTCAATCGAAAATATTGTCATTAGTTCAAAGTGGTCATGTTTATATTATTGTACTTTGCAAAACTTAGTGATGGGGCGGGTTCGGTTTCAAACCGCGGAAACGAAGTTCGGGAACCGAACTCAAACTGCGATCCTCAACGGTTTGACGGTTTGACTAACTTGACACTAAAGCCAATGATTATTTAGTATTTTTGATATAAATCAGTTCTCAGTGCTATACATTGAGAATTCTTCCGTGCACAGCTCCTTTTGAATTACCATTTCTGGGCTTTTCAGGCCCCATCTTAGACCCATATGGTGGAGGAGTCGGACATCACTAATCGCAATTACTAATATTTAGCGCCCGACCAGCACTGTTACACTGCGTCTCCTACGTCCTAAACTGCCGTCGAACCGATTTCGGACTGAACTGGGCTCAAACCGAACACAAACCGCGATGTGCCCCTCAAGGCCTCAAGGCCTCAAGTACAAACCGGTTTCGACCCGACCCGAACCGAAACCATCACTATAATTGAAATCACCCACTGCGGTGTCTAGTTGTGTCAATGATCCGTCAAATCGTGTATTTAATGCGAGGTCCTGATGTTTTGAAGCAGCACAAAATAACTTCAGACTTCTTGAAACCTTTCCATAACTCCTTTCGCATGATGGGACTTTCGAAAATGTTTTTATGCGAGGCCTTTGATATATACGATATCCAAGATGTATATTCCGTGTATGTGGCTTCTGAATGAATTTTGCCGGCATTAATTCTCACACGAATTAGATACCTTGCTACTTGCCTTACTATCAGTGCTTTTAGTAAGATAATTATATGTCTTCTAAAAACACCCTCATGTTAAACGACTCTTGAGAAGCGTTTCTTCTGTACTCTATTGCATTGAAACTTCCTCAAGAAATGGAGTATATATGGTCTAAGCCAATTAGTGTTCCTTCTTTTCTCTACGTCTCGACAAAGTATGGTATTTTGGTTCTTGAAGGAATTCTTCTTATGGTTGTGTTGAGAATAGTAAGTCAAGTTTAACTATTCGATATCAATACTGATATGTATTTACAGATGACGCGGTAAGGTTTGGGGTTCCTCGTAATTCAAAGAATTGTTATTTAATGTTTTTTGAAGATTTTGCATCATTTCTTATATAATCGCGCTTTTTTTCTTCATATTATTTATGATTGGTCTGCAAGGTTCGTATGCCTACCACTAGTTAAATAAAAGCGATAAATATAACTTAATGTAGGGCTGTTAATCGCTCGAGTATATGCTGTTGGCACGAGGAGTAGACCATTGATGGGAGGTTTAATTATTGGGTGTATTATACCCATAATCACTTCGATCATAGGTAATTGCGACTCTTCTAAGTTAGGCACATTGCAGTAAAATTTCTTACTAATTATTTAGATTATTCTACAGTAGCCGGGTAAGCGAATACGTATGAAATGCGGCAAGAATTTTATTAAACCACCTCCTCTTCTGCCAGCTTGTTGGGTACGTCAGACAAACAAAAGGTTCAAGTGTCAGTTTTATTAAAGTAGTAATTAGGTCCGAGAGTCCTATCCGTGATCACTGATGTCTCTTTTATTCTCACCGATGGTATTGCATTCTGGATCTCTACGGGCGATATTTGGACTACGTGGAAATTGAAACACGAAGCAGGTTTACTAAATTCGAACGATATTACTTCTGTACTTCTGAGACAAAGTGAGTTTTGACAAGACGACTTGATAAAATCATATATAACGAGAAAATATCTAGGTATAATGAGATGTATGTGAGTATTGAGTTATTTTTCCGTTATTATTACAATCATTTAGATGGTTGATCCAGCGCAGCTTGCGTTTTAGCAGTTGCCTGTCTGGTTTCTAATCAAGTAAGTCCCAAGTATTATCTACACGGTGACCCTTTAACATTTTTTCATCAGATATTCGAACCAGTGGTGACACATTCTATAGAAAGCTGGATGCTCAGGTAAGGGAAATTCATATCCCTACACTGATTTTGGCTCTCACACATGTTCAAGTCTGGGTGCCATTATGGTCTCAGATTTTGTTCTAGACCTCCGTCAGTGCAACCGTGCAGCAAGTGAGATCAGCACCACCACAACATTGCCGACGATCCAGTTTCAAAATATATCCCAACGTATGCATGAATCTATTATCGCGGAACTAAGGACGCCTATGTTCACCGAGGAAGAATTTGCGGACGAAGATGCGGATTCGCTATGAGCGCGAGAAATGTGGAAAGAATAAAAAAACGAGCGAATGATTCGTGTGTTGGGTAATTGCCGCTCAAAAATGTAGTTATTGTGAGCTGCTTTTGTACTGTGTTTTGCTACGATGACTACTTGTACGTATTGTATTATAAAGTAGGAAGTGCACGCTATATTTCGTGATGCTGATGCCGACACGAAAAGAGTGGTGAATTCAGTTGTCTTGGGAGGAGATTCCGAAGTTCCAATCTCCTTTAAAACCAGCTAGTTATCCATTCAGCTAGTTATCCATGAGCTTATTCTGGGAATGGCTAGGCATGCCAGTGATCGATTGATCGATGAGAGGCCTTGAGGCGCACTGGTGAATTCTCAGGCAAGAACTGTTAATTGTGCTCACATAATTCTTGCTGAAGATTATAAATCTGTCAGGAAATTACTACGTAATTATCACAGCATGAGAGTGACACAGTTTGATGTGGGTTCGGTTCCATATCTAGTAAACTTAGGTTGGATAATGCTAGAGTATATATTACGAAAAGAACTTAATGAAATAGTATTTGTGAGCTGTACTATGTTTTAATACTGTGAATATTCGTACATACATATTATGTACATATATATGATAGAGTAGGGGAGTTCCCACTATATCTTCTGGAGCCGACGAGATAGTGATAACAGGAGAACGGAGCGCATTTATATGATTACATCAATTATATTATTCATCGGTATTGGGAGTTTACACTGTCTCTAGTCGAGATTTCTTCGCAGGTGGTCCCGATTCCGATTCGTCTTGAACAAGATCATCCTCATCCTTCAAGTCGCTTCTTTCTTTATCATCGTTCCGGGAGAAATTTACTTCCAAAGACTCGTCAAGAGAACTCGAATTGTACCGTTTCGGTGCTTCAACAGGTCTGAATCGCTCATGCTCTTCGGCAGCATCGTCTTCAGGCCAATTGTCTCGCGTTAGTGCTCTCAAGAATGCTTCAATAATCCAGTCTGAGGAATTCAGCACGGCTAGTTTTTTCTGGTATCGTTTTTCCTCATATTCCGCAATTCTTCTATGCAGATTCAAGTTATAAGGCCTGCCCGATGAATTCGAGATAGACATTCTCATTTCTTCCTCTTCCCGTAGTGTGTCCAGAGGTGAGCATCGGTAACGGGTGAAGACTAGATCGGGAATGCGGGATATTAACGATTCCAAGTTCTCGCTGTTGAAATTCGTTCGGCTTAGCTCAATTGGCGTTATTAGATATCGAGATTTGGCACCGAAGTTTGTTTGACCGTGATCACCCGGTTTACAATGATCTAGACTCGTTCCCCCTACGAACGGCTTAGGCCTCCCCAAGTGCGTGGGAAAGTAGGGACTAGGAACGAGTCTAACAATGATCGTATATGGACCGAAAGAAGCACGTGAGGTTGCCTTTAGACATGTCATGGCCCGCGTATTTGAAAGCTGTCCAAGTTAGAACATGTACGAATGATTCCACATCGTCTGTGATTGTGTGTGGGCCATCCTCTCCTGGGGGATTAAGGAGACGATCTGCTCTAAATTGCCATGTACCCTGCCAAACATTTAAACAAAAGAGTGTGTGAGATAGTATGTCTATAATTTGTTGAATGGTCGTACAGTTCTTTCAGGAACTATCTCCTTTTCAATATCCTGTCTGTTTTTAGATAGGTCCCAGTCTATCAATAGCCTCGTGAATCAGAATGTTGTTTGGGCTGATGTCGCGATGCAGTATATTGACCTTCTCGAACGCTATCTTGTGCGCTGCAATCCAGGTAAACATTTTGGAATACAACAAATTCGTTACGGATGATGGACGAACCTATCAGCGCTTCGCGCATGACCTTGACTAATTCCTTTGTGGAAGAAAAATCCGTCAAAGGGGTTCCGACTTCCTTCAAAACCAGTCGATAATGTACGTGTGTTTTCAATGTCTCTTGGCGCTTTCCCATCCACTTTGGCCTTCTTTCTGAAAATTCTTGAGTACGGGTTTGCCGACCAAGAACATCCTCTCCTGCCAGGACCGTTGCTATGTAAGGCACGTCGTACTTCTTTAGTTCAGCGTATACTTTATGCTCTGCAGTTTGAGACTTGAGTCTCCAACTGTTCTTGAGAAAGACCACTTTCTTCTTGGTTAGCGAAAATGCGAAAAAGGGTTGCGTTGATCGTCCGAAAGGGGAGCGTGTACCACCGCCCATGTACGTCGCCCGCAGAATAATGTAATTTGAGTCACTTATTGATATTTGCATAAGAGAAGCATCTCCTCTAGTCTTGAACACTTCTCGAGCTAAAAGTTCATTTGAGCTAGATGGTTTGCTGACCATTGGATCGATTCCTCGTTCCATCGTCATGCAATTGAACCGGTGGAAAAACTCAGGCACGTCTGCAGATAACCAGGGAATTTGTCGAGTGAAAATTACTCCTGATCTATCCCACCTGAGCATTCTAGCGTAATTCGGAAAAACGAGCAGAGAGAAAATGCTAGAACGGAATTGAGAGGCATATTGGGCGGCAGCGTACGATGCAATTTGCCCAAGAGTTTCATGGGCGAGTTCACTGTCGGTGAAGGGAGCTATGTCCGGAGTGTCAATAAATGGATCGAGGTCATAACGAAATTTGACCTCGATCATTATTTCAACCTGGGCGACGTTTCCGGTGTCATTTTTCGCGTATATGCAAATGTCGGGCTTGATTGTCAATTTGTGGAATGTGGGGAAAGAATTGTCATGAGTATCGACAACTGAGAAGTTGTGACATAGACCTTGAATGGCTTTAATCTAAATACACTGATCAATTTTTTGAAAGACATGAAACAGGGAGGGTGCTTACGAGAGGGTCATACATCTCCGGTTCATCCCCACTACTAATGACTTTGTTTATCTCATGTTCATAGCTTTCTAAAAGTTGTGTCGAAACGGGATCGGCGGCGGCACAGGGTAAAAATTCTTTGAGAAATTCTTCTACAGGCATGGGACCGACGGTCTTGTTCATGGTTTCTTCTGCAAGGTCAAGGAGCGGTGGATTGTATCCGTCGTGTGTTGAAGTAAAGAATTGACTTGTAGACGATTTTGGGGCCATTAGTTTCTGTAATTTCAAGCTGTAGGCTAATTGGCGTCGAAATACATGAGTACATTTCGTGGTGTCTATGTATCAGACTGACTTACTCTCGATGGAAGGTAGAGACAAGCAGTTACAGAACACGGCGTGTTAAGTTTTCCAATCCAGGAATAGGAAGTGAGATGGTGGGTAGGGTAGGACTTGCGACAGTTTATGAAACAGATGTAACATGTTTATGTAGTCTTATAGTGAACCGGACTGTAATGTCATGGAGGTCCATGTTCCAGTCCAAAAATTGAAACATCAAACGCATAACAACCATTGGTAAAACCTAATGTTGCCGCACATGAAACAAGAGAGTTCCAAATGAAGTAAATCTGTCGGTTTGAACTTGCCGGGCAAACTTCACGCAAAATTTTCTGATCGAATGATGAGCCTTCACGGCTAGAAAAACAAAAAAAATGTACCGAAGCAGTTGGAAAATTTCGCCTCGATCAATAAAAAGATCAATTATTGGCTATGTCGTCTCCAATTTCATCTGTCGTATTATAGTATACTTGTCGAGTATTCGCAAAAGCCGTGATCATTTTTGTGAAACATAGGAAAGGTAGCATAGGTATCGATAACTGAAAAAAATGAGAAAGGCTCTGTATGGCTTTCACCTTGATGTGGGTCCCGGTCCACCACGAGCGAGTTAAAAAGTTGTCCTTGCCGGTTTGGCCGTGTGACGCCGCCAAAGGTCACATCCTTTTGTCCACATCTCCTGTCCTTAACCCCAAACGTTATATATTTATGGTAACCGCTTGATACAGGTAAGTTCGTCATAATACCCCTTTCAAATTCCAACTACAATACAATGGTCGAAGAATTCACGTTATCTGATCCAGAAAACCCGAAACGCGACCCCTCTCAACCTTCTTCGTCTCCCAATCCACCTCCCCCATCAAACGTAAAACGAGGACTAGATTACACGCCGATGGTTGACAAGCAATCTGCAAGCGCGTGTTTTACCTCGGGAGCTGAGGAGCGCGACCCACGACTGATACTAATGGGAAGCGAAGTGGCTGACAAAATCATTGGCCCCATGCCCGCAGACGAGTTTCTCAAAGAGTTCCTTCCGGTCCCAAGAGCAAAGCTACAATCTCTACAGGCCTATCAAATTGAGACAAGGAGGGTTGCAAAAAGTAAAGAGGAGAAAGATATGTATGGTCCCTTTGTAAGCGCACCTTCATCCAGTATCTTTCCGTCAAAATTCAATCGCTGCCCGCTCAGGTTAAAGCCGTCCAAAGTTTATGTCGCAATTTCACAGTTGTCGCTACGCAGGATCGTCCTTTCCTCGTATTCCACAAAATAACAATCAAACCTGATGTCTGCTTATTCCCAAACAATGACACCGGAGACATCTCCGTAGTGGAATTAATGATTGAGGCTAAATTCCCCAAAACCTCTGATCCATTTAATGATGTGCCTGGAAAACCTCTTGTCAATGACAGCAACGCCGCAAAGGAGACTCTGGGACAAATCACCACATATGCTTCCGCTCATCAGGCCGTTCAATTTCGCTCACATGCTTTCTCTCTACTCCTATTTCCAACATATGCCAGAATACTTCGGTGGGATAGATCCGGTGTAATTGTTACGAGACAAATTCCTTTGTCATCCACCGACCTGCCTGAATTCTTTCATAGGTTTGATTGCATGACGGCAGAAAAACGGGGAATTGACGTCTCAGTTACTAAGCCGTCTAAATCGAATGAGCTTCGTGCACGGGAAGCACTTGGTTTCGATGAAGATGTCCGTCTGGTACAATTACCGGTGGCTGACTCGGGCTATATTGTTCCACGGGACATGTATATAGGTGGTACTCGTTCTCCACTAGGTCGATCAACACGCGCATTTTTCGCGTATTCTCTTTTACTAAATAAAGCAGTATTTCTCAAAGACACTTGGCGACTGGAATCTCAAACTGCGGAGCACGATCTTTACGTTAAACTAAAGGAACATAAAGTACCCTACATAGCAACTGTTCTCGCCGCAGGAGACGTCCTTAATCAGCAAACTCTCACACAAGACTTTGTGAAAAAAAAGGAAGCAAGCTGGTGTAAAAATCGACCGGAAAAGCTGAGAAAACATTTTCATTATCGGCTGGTTCTAGAAGAAATCGGGACACCTTTAACGACGTTTTCTTCCACAAAATTGCTCGTCAAGGTTATGCACGATGCTCTAATAGGTTCGTTTACCTTTGATGAAGCTTCCGTTTAAATACTCACATCATTTTAGCACATAAAGTGGCGTATGAACAGGCCAAGATACTTCATCGTGATATCAGTCCGAACAACATTTTGATCTATAACGGTTCGGGATTGCTGATAGATTGGGACTTGTCAAAAAGTCAAGAAATTATTCAGCACGCAAGAGAATCTGAACGAACTGTATGTTCTTTGATTGTATAATCACTGAATTCAATAAATATTCTCATTCCGCAGGGAACATGGCAATTCACGGCAGCCCGTCTTCTTAATCCTGAAACGACAGGACCACAAACCCTTACAGATGATGTTGAATCATTCGTGCATGTTCTGACATGGACAGCTTTCAGATACGCAGACCACAAAATGACTAAGGTGGCGCTTACAGACTTCCTTCAAAGTATTTTCGACCATTCGTTCACAGACGAAAATGGTCGTAGACAGGGTGGTCATGCCAAATCTCGATACCTAGCAGCACCGTTCGAACTCAGAGCGGCAAGGTTCAAATGTACCAATCTTGTGGAGTTACTTCGTTCCATAACTAGCGAAATCGCCACACGCTATGAAGATCCACCTTCGACGATTGCTCAAGAGTGGAATAACAAGTTGGTAAAAATGCGAAATATGGTGGAAGGAGTAATGCAAAAAGTGTACGAAGAACGGCTGGTAGAATTGAAATCCTCAGATTGGATTATAGAAACCTTTGCGGCTGCTTTAGAACGAGATAACTGGCCAGAAAACGATGCTGCTCGAGAGCATGAGCTCCACAATATTCCATCAGTGCTGAAGACAAGTAATCACGACGCAAGCTTACAAGTGGAGAGATCTGTGAAAAACGACGAGGAGACGAGCGGTTTAGAGAGAAAACCTGAACTGAATGGACCTCCTACAAAGAAACCGCGACTTGATACAGCCAGGAGTTAATGGTTGTCGACATAATAATTGTTTGTTGTACTGTGTTTATAATGTTTTGTTAATCAATATGATAACTGCCAGTGTATGAGTGTATTTTAATCGGATACTATTCGGAGAACGCTTCCGGTGATATTCAAATATATAAATAAAAGGAATAATGCTAATATGTATGTATGTAAATCTGAAATTACTAGAATTGTCCTGTGCGTGTCACCAGATGTCACCGGCCGGTCGTCCATACCGCATGTGAGGAACTGGGGAGCTTTGGGAAGCCGCAAAGGCACATCAAGCAACGTGAAGAGCAGCACTGTGGATACCACATCGTCATATTTATTTAATTTATCAGCCGCTCTCGAGCGCAAGCATTGGAAACAACAATTCCCAGGAAAATCGCCCACTCTCATATTTTTGATTGTCGGGAAAAGCACTACATACGTTAAATTCTTTCCCAAAGAACATAGGCACAAAAACCGTAGCGGAATTGTATGGTACCGGTCGCTCGACTATCACTAATAGTCCGACGGATTACGACTTTTATTTGCAATCCCGCTCAGGTATTCTAAGAAGTGAGTAGGTTTTATATTTGTTTCCCCTTAATTGAATTTATTAATAAACGCAACCACGAACTTGAAGCTTCTAGACCTAGTCATTATTCTGTTGTCATGGATGAAATCGTCTGGCCCCTGGGCGCCGATCAACTGCAAGCGCTCTCGTACATGCTTTGATACACATATGGTAGAACGACTCGCAGTATGTCTATACCAGCTCTTGTTTATTGTAAGTCATGAATTCGTCCTTTGCAAATACATCGATCTCCTTTGATTTACGGACCCTCATTTAGATCGTATGTACTAACGGAAAGATCCACTTTCCCTTGATGCACGACGGAAGTACTGCTTCTATGTCATGTGCAGGATCCAACTCGTTAGAATATAAGAAGCACTCAAAACACGGCTGATTTCCAGAAGAGGAGGTTATATTTCATGTAATTGTATAAGCTTCAAGTCGCAAAGAAAACTCGCAAAAAGCCCATCTAAAGCCAGTAGCTCCGCTTCTAGTGAATGTCCCAACAGCTGGCATCAGGCACCACCGGGCATAGCTAGCCCGACTAATGATACCTACTGGCTAAGTCATGTACCAACCTAAATATAGTCGTAACTGGTAATTACCGATGCATAATAATAGAGCGTATTGGGCAAGACCAGTAATTGCTATTAGTTTTTAATGGATCTCAATGGATTTCTACTCTGTAAATCGAATTTAAGTTTGAAGACAAGCCCCTTCTTGCTCTATTCTTTCAAAGTCGAGTTAGAAGGCTTCCCCCATATTGTATACTTGGATTTCTGTGGTGCGTATTATAATAATTAACTGACATCTCTCCACGCATTCGCATATGGGGAGTCAGCTATATATTTACGTATAGCACGCATAGGATTTTTATTTGCAGCTATCTAACAGGCTAATTTACATCCAGGAGTTACCAAATTCATTGCCTCTCAGGGCTTTTTCCTCTCCTTCTTCACCATATCGCCACATTTGCGAATAGTAATCAGACTTAGTACTGATTGCTAGCATCCAATGGACTCCACTGGACTGAACTGGCCGCGCGAGACCGTGCTACTGACAGCGATACTGATTCCACCAAGTCCCTTTAGCGCCCATTAATGAATACCAATGGACAGTGGGACGTTCACCGGAAGCCATCGTACTCTCTAAAGCTTATCAGGCGAAATCAATACACATGTGAACATTTTTTATGTCATATTGTCTAAAATCAAAAACATACAAAAAGTACGATGATTATCATAAAAGGTTTGCGGCATCCCGCGCCACGGTACTAGTTCTTCAAAGTTACATTTTTGTCCTTATCGATGAGAGCAATTTTCTTTATGATTGCCCTGAAATCGGCCCTGGCTTTCTCGTCACTTAAATAGGACCTGAATTCCCTTATTACATCCGACTGACTGACCACCTTGGGTTCTTTTTCGCGCAAAAATTCGATGACCATATCCTCGGTCAACGTACTCAGCTTCTGTTTTTTGCAACTCGACCCATCTGCGTCGATGTTGGTAGAAGGATCGTCTCTGGAAAGAGGCCCTACGTTCTCATCAATCGCCTTCCGTTTGATGCTGACACGACCTTCCACGTTCGTTGGGGCCATGTCAGTTTGCGGTTGGAGTTCACCGGGTGTGGGATCGTTTTGAAGAACGAAAGTGTTATTGGAGGTATTGGGAATGAATCTCTCAGATTCTGACTCTTGATCCATAACAGCAGGTTCGTCTAAAGGAAGGACGTTGTAATCGTCTTCTTCCTCTTCCTAGTAGATAGTCAAGCCATGTCTTGAGAAAGGTGAAATAGAACACAGAGCACATACCGAATTGTATGGATCATCCTCGTCGCTGTCGCAGAGATCATCTTCCCCTCTGCGCTTCACTAATCTTCTTATGGCTCTTCCTGCTTTCGTGAGCTCACCATCTTCCATATTGTCATCTTCGTTGTCGTCTTCACTACCATTACCCTTTCGGTATTGTTTATTTAAACGTCTCTGGCAGAAGGATCAGTATGAGTAAGGGGAAAATGACAGTGATTATCGCACCTCCAATTCTCTCACGTCTTCCTCATTCCCATCCATCCTGGTTTCGTCGTCGTCATCTGCAAACTCTTCCTCGTACTCCGCCTCTTCCATCGCGTCTTCTTCGATATCCCTATTCTTCCGCTTTCTGGATATTCTTCCTTCCTCGTCATCATCGTCTCTAAAAAGTTCTCCATCGTCGCCTTCCTCCTCGAGTTCTTCACCCTCGTGTTCATTTATTTCTGATCTGAGCCGGCGGCCGACCCACGCATCAGCAGAATCTTTAGAACGTTCTATTCTGGCTTGCTAAAGCGAACTAGTTAACTTCCGGCGTGATACATCGGAACGAAATGAACTCACCTCGGCTTCTGCTTTTGCCTGTCTCTCTTTCGCATTCATCGTCGGCTTGTTAAACTTATAAAAGCGATTGGAACGTATAAATCGGATCGTCCGACCCGCCATAGAGAAGAGGGCATGCGTTTGGCTTCGTTCTGGATCGAGCAAATGTCCCGACCAGACTTGAGCAGGGGTCGTCGATGATGTACTTGTACCAATAAGATCGTCGACCACCCCAGGTTTATATTCCTGGGGTGCTTCTTCGATTACCCAGGGATACGCCTCCTCTACTAACAAGTTGCGTGTCTCTTCAGGAATCACCTGCACTTCCCTCATTTTTCTCCTTGCTCGCTTATTTGGGTTAGACGCGTCATCGGTAGTAGCATCTTTGCTTGGCCCTGCTGGAGCAACAACCTTCCCGTCAGATCCAACCATAACGAATCGCCCGTCGAAACCAATGACGGGCCTACCATCCCTTCCACGCATCATTTCTGTCGGAAGGGTTTTATGGGGGTCAGATCCACCAACCTTGGGGTTGGCACTTGATTCGGGTGGTGGATAGTCCTTCCGATTGAGTTTAACGGGAGGGTTCCATTTCTCAGGTTCGATTTCATCTCTCTCTCTTGGAACCGCGAATTTCATGACGTTGTAGTTCCACCCTTGGTTTGCTGAGGAAACTATTTGGAAGTCGGTGAACGTGCCCGAATACCGAGGTCTATCGTGGTGACCTGCAAGTTTCAGGCTCGCTGTGCCCTTCGAGCGAGAGACGGAAAACGATGATTGTGAATTAGACATTGATGTTTCAAATTGGTCTTTGGGATTGTGAAATAGAGTGGAGAGAGTGGAGTGGCGCGACGCGACGGGAAGATGAGATTTCAAACAAGGAGTGAGTTGTTTCAGTCTCTTTCTTATGCGCACCTTAAGTACAAATGACAAGGCATGTCCACGGACCTTGGACAGGTACTGAGAACCAATTACATGATTTTCGGGTGTCCGGAACATGCTTTGAGGCCGTCCTAACACTCATGACGCTCGGCAATTCCATCTACAGGAATGGACTGGGACCTGCGGTGTCTTCGCGTTAGGGTCCAGTTCTAATGGTTCAGGATGAGGTCACTCAATCAGGGCGCGCCAGTATCCTTCGAGATTTTTAGAAATTTGTTTATGCTAAAGCAAGCGTACCCTAATAATATCTTAGCATTTAGCTAGGTATACTGTCGATCAAAATCGATTTCTTCATCGACAGCCGCACCGGCGTCTTCGCTATTGCTTTCTGTCTCTGTATCCACATGGACCGCACTGTCTCCAGGAGTCATCAATTCAACAACAAAGGACTGATGTACGTGCTGCAACAGTTCGAAATTGAAGTGTCGGTAGTGTGACCTGATCAACTTGTATTGCGTTTTGTCGACGAAGGTTCAATGTAAAACATTTGGGACAGCTGAAACGCTGAAATGAGGACTTTTAGAGAACTGATTACTTTTTATTGCTAAATGTTATATACCTGCTTTGATAGTAAAATATTCAAACAACGGGCTAGTGAGATCAGGAATGGAAGCTTGAGATAAATTGCACTTACAAGGGGCGCGTCAGGATTTGAAAACCCCACCATCTGGTTTTTCGGCGGATTGCCAAGATGGCGAACGGAGAGGAAGTGGTTGGGAAATGGTCCGGACCACTTTGCTAAGACGTGTGACGCCGCCAAAAGTCACAATGCTTTTGTCCACATCTTCCTGTCCCTAACCCCAAACGTTATATTCATGACATCTGCTTGATACACGGTAAGTTCCTCATAATTCCCTTCAAATTCCAAATAAACTACAATGGTTGAAGAATTTACGTTATCTGATCCAGAAATCCCCAAACCCGATCCCTCTCAACCTTCCTCGTCTCCCATTCCACCTCGGCCATCAAACGCAAAACGAGGACTAGACTACACCCCAATGGTCTCCAAACAATCTACAAGTGCATGTTTCACATCGTCTCCCGACGAACGCGACCCGCGACTGGTTCTCATGGGAAGTGAAGTGGGGAACAAGGTCGTCGGCCCCATGCCCGTGCAAAAGTTTCTCAAGGAGTTCCTTCCCACCCCTACCGCAAAACTCCCATCTCTGGAGACTTTTGACATTGAAATGATCAGTGTCTCAAAAAGTAGGAATGAAAAGGAGATGTATAGTCCTTTTGTAAGCATTCTCATTCGGCATCTTGCACTCCAAACCAATCATAGTATACGCAGGTGAAAGCCATTCAAAGCCTATGTCGCAATTTCACAGTTGTCGCTACGCAGGATCATCCCTTCATTGTGTTCCATAAAGTAACAATCAAACCAGATGTTTGCTTATTCCCAAGTAATGGCACTAGAGACATCTCCGAAGTTGAATTAATGATTGAGGCTAAATTCCCTACCACATCTGATCCGTTCATTGATACATCTGGTAAACCTCTTGTCAATGACAGTGACGCTTCAAAGGAGACTCTGGGTCAAATTACCACATACGCTTCCGCTCATCAAGCCGCTCAGTTCCGCTCTCACGTTTTCTCTTTGCTTCTATTTCCAAAGTACGCCAGAATACTTCGGTGGGATAGATCTGGTGTAATTGTTACAGAGCGAATTCCTCTGTCATCCGCAGACTTGCCTGAGTTTTTTCACCGGTTTGATCGCATGTCTGCAGATCGGCGGGGAATTGACCTCACAGTCACTCAGCCGTCTAAATCAGATGAGCTTCTCGCACGTCAAGCCTTTGGGCTCAATGAAGATGCCCGTCTGGTACAGCTACCGGTGGCTGACTCGGGCTATATTATTCCACGGAACACGTATATGGGTGGTACGCGTTCACCACTGGGCCGATCAACGCGAGCATTCTTTGCGTATTCTCTTTCTCTCAAGGAAAGAGTCTTCCTCAAAGACACCTGGCGACTGGAATCTCAGACTGCAGAGCACGATCTTTATGCTAAGCTGAAGGAGCACAAAGTACCCTACATAGCAACTGTTCTCGCCGCAGGGGATGTCCTTACTCAACAAACTGTCACACAAGACTTTGTGAAAAAAGAAGCAAGCTGGGCGAAAAATCGACCGGAAAAACTGAGAAAACATTTTCACTATCGGCTGGTTTTAGAGGAAATTGGGACTCCTTTGACGACGTTTTCTTCCACAAAAATGCTCGTCAAGGTTATGCACGATGCTCTTATAGGTTCTTTGACCTTTATTGAAGTTCCCGTTCAAATATTCACGTCATTTCAGCGCACAAAGTGGCGTATGAGCAGGCCAAGATACTTCATCGTGATATCAGTCCGAACAATATTTTAATTTATAACGATTCGGCATTGCTGATAGACTGGGACTTGTCAAAACAAGAAAACATTCAACAAGCAAGGGAATCTGAAACAACCGTATGATCTTCAAAATCTATCTTTTGGCCGGCCTGAAGTTTTTGAATTTGCTTTGTAGGGAACTTGGCAATTCATGGCAGCCCGTCTGCTTACCCCTAAAACGGCTGGACCACAAAAACTTACAGACGATGTTGAATCATTCGTGCACGTCCTAACCTGGACAGCTTTCAGATATGCAGATCATCAATGGACTAAGGAGAAGCTTACAAATTTCCTGCGGAGCGTTTTTGACCATTCTTTCACGGATGAAAATGGTCGTCAACAAAATGGTGGTGCCAAATCTAAGTATCTTAAAGAACCGGAAGAAATAGAGTATGCGAGATTCAAAAACCACAATTTAGAGACGTTACTGCTTTTCCTGGCTGACATGGCCGCCACCCGTTACCGAAAGCCACCCTCAGTAATTGCTAAACAGCATAAAAAATTGGCACGATTACAACTCAAAGCTGATGTGTTCAACGATAATAAAGCAACAGAGCAGAAAAAGCACGATGGAAGGTTAGAAGAACTGAAGTCTTCAGACTGGATCATACACGCCTTTGCGAGTGCTTTAGAAGAAGATGGCTGGCCTGAAAACGATGCTGCTCAAGAACGCGAACTCCATTATATCCCCTCCGTATTGATCCCTAGCGCTCGAGATCCGAGCTTACAAGTAAAATTTTCCAAGCATGGCCGAGGAGAAGGGGAGACGAGCGGCTCAAAGGAAGAGCCAAATCTGACTGGGCCTCCCGCAAAGAAAGTGAGGCTGGACAAGAGGTAAAGGAGCTCGTTAATATTTTGAGCTGCCTACTATACTGTATTACTACATTCTGTATTTCACACCAACAAAGTATTGTATTATTGGCGATCATGGAGATGTGAAATTTGTAGAAAACATAACTTCATATATAAACCCCAACGCTATGAAACATTGTGAGGTTCGTAACACTCTTGATAAGATGTTAAGCTTCTCGATACCCGCGATTGGGGTTGCCCGCCATTCACTGGTGCCACCGTCCCGCAGCACCAACATTCTAGTCGGTTTGCGCTGAGCCAAGGATCATTTTCAGATTTCGTTGGGCAAAGACAATGTTGTCTAAATAGTACTAAGCGATGAAGAACCTACCCCAAGGTTAGTGCAGCAAGAAGCAAAAAGATAGCTTCGAAAACTGCGCACACAGTGCGCCAAGCCAGATTTTTTGCTCACGGTATGACACTCCAAACTTTTGTTTTATCTGTTTTGCGAGATATGTGCATTCTTCAGCACAGGTTGGGTGAACAAATTCGTTGGCTGTGTTGAAATTTTGTGTTCATCAAATTGAGTGATTTAAGCCACGTTTGGGCTATCCGATGAATTCAGCTTGAACTTTGAAGATTGGAAATGAATATAAGGGCCTTACGCCGACGTCATTTGTAATTGGTAACATCCGCCCACTTTGGCACTGAATTCAGAATCATTGGCGACCTCCGGGTTCGCGTTGCTGGAGATCGAGATATAAAAATGGAGAGGAATCTCGGGTTGGTTCGGCTGGTATCCGTGATTGAATCGGATGTTGAATTGAATGATACTCACACCGCTGAGTGGAGTGAGTTGAAGGAAGTTTTTCTGATGAACATTTCTGTTCAATGCCCATTGCCATGAATTCGATTGGGCCACTGACAGAAGAGTGAAGAGTATAGATATAGGAAATAATGATTTGACTTTTGACGTTCATGAACTTGGAGATAACCATTAAAAAAACATTACTATTAATTATAATTATTTTTGTTTTCGACAGCCTGTGGCGCGCGACCTGGTCTAGCCATTTCTTCGTGATGGCCATCTGAGGCGGGAATTTAGCCGAGTGATGTGGAACCATATGGGCGCGTTACGTTTGTGTGTCCCAAGTTATTCTGGGAGTCTGTTCACTGTTCGCCCTGCCTTTTGCGCTGAAACCTAAACAACCCCCTTGTTCGCTGGGGAATACAATCTCAGGGCTGCAGCAAACAGCGACGGACCTCTTAATCTCTCCATTTGACGACTCTAAACGGCCTGACACGACCCGCGACCGCCTTACAAAGGCTTTCTTTTTGTCTCTTCTGATCTCTTTTGGCCTTTTGTCTAAATTGCAATTGCAGGGCCACACTGCGCGTTTGGTATATAATGTCTACACTGCTTTTATATATATTGTTCTCCTAATATATTTCGTAGCACCAAGAACCGGTTGCATCTCGTTGGCTTTTCGTGTCGCCTCACTTCAGCTGGGTTCGTTAGGGTTCGTTGCGTTCCTTGCTTGTGCCCCAGTTACCTCACCATTTATAATATCAAATCCAATAGCTTGAAAACATTATTTTTTTTTCAGCACTGGTTTATTAAAAAATTCGGATCATATTAGTCAAGTAAAGTCTTCTGCATACCCATCATGGATCTCACGAGTCCCTTCCCATTTCGCCATCAACGAACAGTCCACATGCCAAAGCCTCTGGAAATCTCTGTCACCCCGTTCCAGGAACAATCCATTTCTCGTGACACCAACGATAATAACAACGAGAACGACAACGAGACCCCATCCCAGTCCACACCGGTACCTCCTTCTCTGCGCCTCGACACCTCAAGTTATGCCATGGATCTTTCCCAAAACGAAAATGAATTTGAACAGCCTTCCCCAGATAGCGGCATTCAAATATCTTCTTCCTTCTTCCGTCCACGCTCTCCTCTTCCCCCTACCAAGTTAGCGAACATTGCTAATGCACTTGGGGTGAACACACCCATGCCTGCAGCATACATCCGTTCGCCTTCTCCATCAACCTTTCGTTCTCCATCTCGCTTCCTTTTACACATTGTACCTCCTCCCTTTCTTCCATCTGATGACGATGATGATCCAACTCTGTCTTCTTCCCCCCCGGACGGTGTTAATTCCGTTTCAATAAACAGCTACCGCTCCCAGTTTCGCAGAGGCACTCTCATTCCTCTCTACCCGACTTTACGCAGCCAACTCGGCGCTATTGCTCGAGAATACAGTTTGCCAAGCACTGGCGGACTAGTGCTCTATCTTTCCCAGGTCGCACCAGACGGGACAAACGATGGTCCACGAATATCTGATGAAGTATGGAAACTGCTTTGGTATCGTGCTTTACAAGCTGAACGACAAGAACAATTGGGTGTCGCTTCAACTTCAAGAGCACCCTCTTCCCTTGCTTTACGATCCGCATCTCTACCTGGAAACCTAACTCCGTCAGCCCCGTCCCCCTTTCCTTTTGACCGAGAATATTCTTCCTCGCTTTCATCATTGTCGACTACACCTACGCCTACCCCAGTTCATCACAATTCTAATCCTTCTGATGTACCTTCAGATACCGACACGAGCACGAGCACAGCGACTAGTACCACTAGTAACCCAAGTCCGAGCACGGCGACCACCGGCTTCACCTCTCTCGATAACGAGAGCACTCTCACGCGTTCACACCCAGATCTTCTGGCCATCGCATCTGATCTCACGCCCAATCCATTCTTACCAATTCTCGCGAAAGTAGAATTCGACATCGACTTGCGCAAAGCAAAATGGTACGACGGCTGGCTCAAAGCACGAAAAGAACGAGCTAAATGGAAAGCATCTACCTCCATTGTGAACGTCAATTCTTATCATACGAACATTCATGATGTTTCTTCCTCTATTGAGAGACTTGTTCCTCTTCCATTGGAACTCCCTGATTTGGCAAAATCAAGGTCAAGGCTCGATTCGCTCACCTCGGTCTCTGACGAAGATAGGGACAAGGAGAAGGTGCATGATGCTGCGTTAAAAAGAATTGGCTACGCTTTACTTAATGATGGTGAAAATGATGGTAATCATCAAGAGCCCAATCTAGCCAACTCAACTGAGAAAACGGCAACTCAAAACGGTGACGCTATTGCGAATGCGAATATTGATGATGGTGATGAAGACGAAATTGATGCGACCGTTAAGATGCGCATCCCGCTACTCGAAAGAGGCCCAGGGTCTGGCGGTGATATAGATGGAAATGGAGATAGGGACATTGATCCTCTCGCCGACGTTTTCGGAACCGACGCTGAAACTTGGGATGCGCTAAAACATGAAGCTCCTCTGACCCGTAAGAACAAGAAACCTCGAGATCTGGCACTAGTTGTGGACGGTGATGGTGTTGATGACACTGATGGTGGTGGTGGTGGTGGTGATGGTAATGAAAGTGCCGACCCTATCGCTGATGACGAAGGCGAAGTCCTCAAACTATGGAGTGATCACCAGAAGCCAACTTTGAAATTGAAGAACGAAGGTGCCGTCGCCCCCTTGGCACCTCGAAAACCCGCACCGCCTCCTCTCAAGATTGCGCCGCCAACCATGTCTGCGACAAGTATAAGTGGGAGTGCAGGTCCCCGGAGTGCCTTCCCTGTGATGCAACGGTCGTTCTCGGAAACCAATATTATTGGAAAAGATGCTACCAGTGCTAGCGACAAGCGAATGAAGCATCATACTGGCATTGTATTTGGTGATGGTGATGGTCTAGGTTTTGGGTTCGGAATGCGAGCCGGGAAGTTCATCGAGGAATCTATTCAAGTATGCAATCATGTTCCTCTTTTCTTTTTCCGTAGCGAGGTCTTTTTTTTTTCTCATCAATTTTTGATTAGGAGGAGGAAGCCGACCACCGTTCCAGTCAGATTATCATGAAGCAAAAATTGGACGTTCTAGAAAAAGTTTGCCCTTTTTCTTCTTTATTCTTGATCTCAGGTTAACTTAATATTATATTAAACAGCAACTGGCCCAGCTAACACCACGCAAACTCAGTGCGGCATCTCCTCCTCTCCCGCCTCTCCCTTTAGCAGCCGGTCTCAGTCCAGCTGAGAAACTACCTGGCCTGTCATCACCATCGTCACGCAGAGAAAAAGACGCTTCTGCACCCGCTTCTGCTTCCACGTCCCCATCTCCATCTCCATCCACGTCCCCCAGAAAACGGCTATCGGTACACAAACGAGGCAGAAGTTCGATGAGTTCTTCAAGGTCAGTTAATCAATTCAGCTCAAAAGAGTTCTTCTATATTCATTCGTTTTAATTGAATTTCATTTGTATTAGTTCGTCGTCTCGTTCCCATATGGAGCATCAACAGCTGCATCAACAACAACCAGTTGCAGCAACGCATGCACTCCACGTCTCAAAGGGATCGAAGGGCCCGATTACTCCACCATTGAATTCGGTTAAACCTGCTTTCGAACGAACACCGCCTCATTTGACACTACGTCCTGCTTCAGGTGCCGCAGTCTCAATTGCCTCCTCAAACAGTCCAGGACATATAAGCTCAAGGTCTGCTGTCAATTCGGATAGAATGAATGATGGAATAAGCAACGGAGCCAAATTCGCCAGTGATATCGATGACGCTCAAGAGTTAATTATTGTTCCTCCCTTGAGAGGGTCGAGTTCGTTGCATTCTGCGCCGAATGGTGCACCTAGCAACAGGCCGATTCCCGATTCGCCCCCTTTGCTTCCTCTCTCTCCCGATCCCTTTGGAAAACGTGATGTTAACTTCGGGGATACCTCTCGCATATCGGATTATGATTCGTACCTGAATCTCCCGCCGTTGCCTCCGTCAGTGGCTGCTGCTGCTGCAGATCGTGCTTCAGATCCCATTGACCCCTCTCAAAGTACTCTTCACAATATTGCGATGACGTTGGAGATGTCGCCTGAACAAAAACAGTCTAGTCGGTTTTCGGCTGATTCAGAGCAGAGTATCGATGCAGCTGTTTATAGCAGTAGCAACAGCAGCAACAACTCTTTGAGACAGAAGCGTGCGAGAAGCAATTCTATCATGTCGGTTCGAGGATTGCGGAACTTGTGGCGTAAAAGTGCAGCGACGACGACATCGGGTACGGGTGCGAGCGCTGGATCTGGATCTGGTCCTGGATCAAATCCGCCGAGTAATGGTAACGCATCGAGATCTACGGCTGCTGGGTATGGTGGAGCGGATCTGCCGCCTCTTCCGGCGATGCCTCCATTGCCGCCACCTCCTACTTCTGGTTCAGGTTCTGTCGATTTCGGACTGCCTACGCCACCTACGTCTGGCTTTACATCTGCGTCCACTTCTATATCCGGAAGTAGCACCGCGCCAAGCTCTTCAGTATCGCTGCATTCGCGTGAAGAGTCGTTGGCTAGTGTTCGAAGTTTACAACGCCCGCCTGCGTCATCCTCCTCGTCTTCGTCATCACATCCTCAGCCGCCTCAACCCCAACTACGTCCGAGACGTCCTTCGGTTTCTCCCCTTCCTCGTCCTGATTCTGGAAGCGATCCGTTCCAGTTTGATAGTGTCCTATACAAATCACCGTCCACTCCGACTTTACTAAGTAGTGCCTCAAATCCGGCCGGAGGAGGCGGACCGAGTCATAAGCCTAACACCAGTAGCGTCAGCTCAAAGGGTATATTGAAAAATTGGGGCGCAAGTGCCGGTGCTGCTCCGGCGGATGTCGAGCTTCGAAAAGCACGAATCCATCAGCAACAAAGTGCACTTGGATTGCGTCGTCCATCAGAGTCACGACCGGAGTCTACAGCCAGCGCAACATCAGAACGGTCAGCCTCGGATAGTCGCAGGAGTGTACCCTCCCCTCCACCTTCCCCACCAAAAGCGCGTCGGTCAACTTCACAAAGTCGTCTGCTTCAGTTGCAATTTGATCTTCCATCTGCAGGCGGTGCTGGTGCTGGAAATCAACGCACAAGTTTGAATGGAAGTTCAGGACCGGGAACGACGATGTCGCATTCATTACCGACTGGGAGTGTGTTAAACTCGGCATCACGGTTTGCTGATTTTGCGCCTTTGTCGTCGTCGTTGCAGCAGTCAACTATAAGCAGTGTTTTGGCCGATGAGAGCTTTGAAGTTATACCTTCTCGTCGTATGACTCCCTCAGCCTCATACTCAGGTGATGTTTTATAAAATTCATCAAAAACCTACCATATTTTATTTTATCATGAACCTTTTTTTCTTTTCGAGTATCATACAAATTCAAATTACATCCCCAAAGCATTGCATTGAAGTTTTTCCTTCTACTTTATATCAGTATATATATTTGGCATCTTTACTCTGCTGTGTTAGTATTTTATTTTCCTTTGTTTTTCGTTTTCCCCTCTCATCGTTTTCTTCATTTTTGCTTTCGTTTTCGTTCGGATGAGGAAGCTTTCAATTGATTGATTCTTCGTTGTACTTTATACCATTCCATTATCTCTTAAGAGGACCTAGTAACGATACCTAATTCATTCATAGAGCAATACCAGCATCCAATATCGTCCTTGATTTTGTGCCTGACGCGCCTCGCCAGAACAATGTAAGACTCGTCTCATGGCCAATAATCAACCGTTCCTTACTTTCCACGGCTCTCAATCTTCTTATGGACAGTTCGTGTACTGCTAATTTCCATATATATCGATCTTCTAAAACTTCTGACGGCCATCCTCACGTGCAAAAATATTAAGAAGCATTTTTGGACATGCTCGGCTCGAAGATATATCATTACTATCCATATGATGTTATCAATCAAATCCAGATGTAGATTGGTCGTCGGTGATGTTGCCCAAGTCCATCGACGTACTCTCAGACGTTTTGTTCTTTCGTGGTTCCAAGGTTATGGCCTTCCACTTCATTAATCTTACAGAAGCATCTTTTATGGTCCCGCCTTTGAGTTCTATCTTGGCAAAGACAAGCCTTCGCATCAAACCCAAAAGGCGCTGCAGTTTAAGCCCGACCTTAATCTTACAGTAACTTAAAAAATATCCTGTTTCATGATTGGGTCTTCAGAGCATTCACCCGCTCATTTTTAACCAGACAGAAGAACCGTGCGTCAATCTATCATGAATCCATGATTGGTCATAGAGTTTACAAGTCCCAATTAACTATCCGTCCGACTCGGACTCCTTGTCAAGTTTGATTACTACTTATCGAGATCAATCTCTCTTGTCAACCTCTTTCCTCTTTCAGCAATGAAACGAAGGTAATGCTTTTATGGCATTGCTAAATTCATTGACATAAACGAATCCGCTCGGAATTCTTATTATAATCACCTTCAGAAGCCCTTTGAACCATTGACAGGGTAAATTAATACAAGCCCCTTAATTCAAGCACTAAGAAGATTCTTTATATACTTCAATATGCCTCAATACTTTGATTCTGAAGAACGGCATTTGGTTTGGAAATTGTCACTGTCACTGCCGATTATGGCAAGTTTTGGCAACTGGCAGGTAAAGCTTCGAAGGATCGTAATGAGGTTGAGGCTGTTCAGGTTTAAGTTTGAGTCCGTGTAACTGGGCCCTAGTTTTAAGAGATAACCCACAGAAGTTGGTTCATATTATAATAATAATTGATAAGGGCAACATTCTTCGAAAAGTATGGTCCTAAATAGTGCCGGGGAAACTTCAAGCATGAGCCGGGACGTAGCAATAAATGTTGGGAGGTGGCCACCACCAGTGTCAGATATTATCATTCTATGCTTGTCAGTTATATTTTTGATACTTGCCAGGACATAAAACTGAGTTTTAGAAGGGTGGGTGATTGTGGAGATCTCGGGGAAGACGCTGTTGGCTTACTCTCCCACATAACCATAATGGATCGAGGAAGGTCCTTTTTACTGCCTTTCATCCTCTTTCGCCCAATCAGTGCCTTAATTCATACAGGATCTTCTGTTCAATTATAAAAACTGGCTGAATTTTCGAAGGACTGTCTCGACCGGCGTCGCGTCAATACTAGCATTTATCCTATTCAATCGTACCTCGTTTGAAAATAAACAAATCTCCCGGCTTTCTGGTTGTGTAACGATAAGTCATATCCACATTCACTTTGGGCCGCTCTTTGAGAAGCTTTCTAGATAAAGATTGGGTTAAGCTGTATGTAAATTTATTGCGAGTTGGTGGAAAATGTAGGTACGTCACGGTTTATGTTCGTTTGACAATGTCAAACTCCTTTCCTGACTAGAGCCTTCACATACCATGGTTGAACGAAGACATTAAAATGAGTATGAAAAGACAGTTGAATAGACGCGAGCTTTTTGGACCGATGTCAACCCATTGCAAAACCCAGCCTTCGTAGACCTGGGTGTTACTCAGGCTGAATCGTAATAAATGTTTGACAACCCACAGGACCTGGTCGGTCGGTGGTATGAAAGAAATGATTAATGTTCTGATACAGGACTGGATATAATACATATGTCTTTCGCATGAATTAGGCTGTCCCTAGAATAATTTCAACAACAAATGTAAAGTGTCTTGCGGGCCATTGTTCATACTCCTAACGCGGGTCCGAGATCGATCGGTTTCTGAGCACAAGTGGCAAACTCAGACTCTTCATAAATTCCATCATCTTTACCGCTTTCTTCCTCCAGGTCACATACAGTTGGCCCCAGCTCTACGATAATGGATTGATGCATATGTTGGAGTACATCTTGAAACCGAGTCGAGACTGGCAATCCTGTGGTACTGGCTTCTATTGACGCATAATTGCACTGACGGATATCCAGGATAAAATCGGCAATTAAAATGGCCACTACGCTTGAAACAACGTGAGAAAAAAAGGAAACGATGGTAGAGAGCAGATTTTCCTTACCTGATTCCGAAACATTCAATAGAATGCGTTACCACTGGTTCGAAAATCTAACGAATAAATTTTGATGAATGCGCATTGAAGGATGTGGATAGTACTTAGGACTTACCTGATTAGAAATTGCGGAAGCAGCCGCGAAAGTAACCGCTGAGCTGGATTCGCTGTATGAGATGGAATGTAACGAAACATATATGACTTATACTACCCACATGCACCTAAATATATCTAAATAATCCTCATCATGGGTATTTTTTTTTTGAGAAACGGCTTCGTCGAAACTCACTTTGTCTGAGAAGTACAGTGGTAATGTTGTTGGAACTTTGTAAACCTGCTTCGCGCTTTAATTTCCACGTATTCCAAATATCGTTTGTGGACGTGCAGAAGGCAACAAGATCGGTGAAGATGAAAGAGGCATCAGTGATTTCTGATAAGAGTTTCGGACCTACGCATTACTATAAGCATGTCTGACAATTAAAAGTTGGACTGTCTTTACCTAACGTACCTAACGGACTGGAGAAAAACCGAAATTTGAGGATTTTATTTGTAAATGAAACTCTTGGTATGCGTGATACTTACCCGGCTACTGTAGAATAATCTGCATATTGATAATTAGTAAGAAAGTCCGCTGTGTTATATGAAAAGTGTAACGTTTACTCAGTATCGAAGTAATCATCGCCACAAAACACCCAATAATCAAAATAGCCATCAATAGTTTGTTTCCCCTTCCAACAGCATATGTTCGAGCGATCAATAGCCCTACAGTAATTTATACTTTATTTATGTTACTCCTCAGTAACAGGGACACTAACCTTGCGCACCGATAGTGAAAAGTATGTAAACAAACCCTGCAATCCCGTAAGGAATGGTACAAAGTCTTTGGTAGCCCATTGAATTAAAACTTCATCTGAGTTACGAAAGGCACAAAGCTTTACCGTGTGATCTGTAAGAATTAGTACTAGTCTAGTGTCTATCGAGAAAACCAGGCTTACTACTCTCAAAACAACTAAGAGAAGGAGTCCTTGAATAATAAAAATACCGTATTTTGTGCAGATATAGAGAAAAACGGGAAGACTATATGGTTTGGACCATATGTATTTTATTTCTTGAGGAAGTTTCAACACGATAGAGTACAGAAGGATGGCTTCCAAATTGGAGTCAGTGACGTCAGGATAAAATTATTAAAAGGCATGCAATGGTCTCACTAAAAGCACTGATAATGATGCAACTAGCAACGTATCTAGTTTCAGCAAGGTCAATAAAAAATACTTCAAGCTGCGTTGAAAGAGACGACATACGTGGAATATACTTCCTGGATATTGTGCGTGTCAGGGATCTCGCATAAAAATGTAGCCGACACTTTCTTCATTGAAAAGGAATTACCGAAAACTTTGAAAGGGGCCTGGTGGTAGTTGATATGGCTCCGGAATGTCAGCTTCTTTCGTTAAATACTCGAGCTAACGACGACCCAGGAGATCGCGGATACAACTAAACATAAAGAGGTGTCACGGCGACTTTGAATCGGCGGCACTATATCCTGTCTCATAGTCTTTAAGAGAGTGTAGATCTGTTGTCTGTGCAGTGTAATCGAGAATACCGGGTGAATCAAGGTGAATCATAGCTTACCTGGTGGTAAATAATAATTGATGGTGGCGGACCGTGGACGGACTCCGAGACGGACTCGGAGTTCAACACCATTCATCAGGAAAAATCTCACACGCTCAAAAATTTATCTCCCTTTACAAAGGCCTACACAATACTATACGGCTCGGAGTGGCCACAGGTAGTTACCATAGGCCGGAAGGACTGTCAATTTTTTTTCCGATGTTGCGCCAGTGGTGATTCCTCTCAATCGAGACATATATCAATTCGTCCGACGCTTAAACGTTTTGAAAATATAAAGAAGGAGAGAAGGAGCGGGGGTTCGGCGATGAGTGTATGACCGATCAGAAGAAAGTCTGAGCGGAGTCAGTCACGGCATGACTAAGCGTATACAACACCGCCTTCTAAGTTACACACACACCCCTGCAGAACACTGGTTTAGACTCAAAAATTCTCGTTGCCAGTTCCGGCGGTGGCACTTTAGATGTGTGTATTGTAAGAAGCAGGCAACAAACACAATTACACAGATCGACTCCAGACAACTTGTCAGATATAGTGCTCCGACTGTCGACACAGTAGGCAGGGTGACATGTACACTCAAAAAGACGCGGTAGAAATTGACGACGTTCGACGTTCGATGCGATCACTTGTCTCAAGCGGGCAGGATTTTGGTTGGGATATGTTACTTTGACACAAATTGACAGATTTCTGTTCATCGTTGGTGGCTGGCCAATCTTCTTTATCACTCCAAGTATGTACAATACAGACATCGTCATCTCCGACAGCAGTTTCACCTCCTTACCGCCTGCCCCTACCTGATCTGGTTCATCCAATAACTATTGCAGTCGTTCTGAGTACTCGTACTCGCAGTTCGACAGTACGATTCTTACAGCCTCTCATGGCGCCTTACTGGAAAGATACAGAGACGTACACAAGGTCGATGAAAGTCATTCAAAATGTATGAACTACTTTTATCCTTTTACTTCTCGGATTCTCATCTTGTGTTCCGTCCAAGATAGAAGTCAGTTATTGATGTAAACCTATTAATAATTGCATGTCATCGGACAACTACAGTGACCATCTCAGCCTTTTATCTGCATTATTACCTACTCCTTCCGTGAGTCTGTACTCTGAGATCTTTGCAAGTATCGAAAGTGTACTCTGAGTCATAACGAGATCGACTGAATGCCATAGAAAAACCCCGATCTTATATATTTACGTATATAAAGGATACACAGACCGAATTATTAATTAACACGTTTAGTCCACTATGCAATTAAACTATACAACATACGCAGAATTAGAACGACGGTGATGATGGGATGGAGAAGTGGCCGAAAGAGTTATAGAAACAAGCATGGAAAACTCACAGAGTGACAGAGAAAACGAGCAAGGAAGAAAAAAGGGAGAAAGAGAGAGAGAACGGAGTCTAATTTAAAATCTCCCAACCTTTCAATCGTCATCTTCCCTCGCAAACCCACCAATAGGTTCATATGTCGCTTCAACCGTGTCCTTCTTCCATAATTTACGAACACCCGCGAAAAATGTACCGATAAGAACTATACCGAAGATTAGGACAACCCCCGGTGGACCGTACTCAATCCACCATTTAGGTGTGTACGGCATTAACACGCGATCTATTTGAACTACACCTCCCTCAGAAGGTGTATCAGCGAAATTGATGAAACTCGAATCCGAAGAAACGTGAAGGGAATTCCGCGGTCCAACTGTACTGCGACCCCACGTTAAAACATTTGCCCAGTCATTTTCGCCATTCGTCCCACGCGCGCCTTTGATCCCTACGATATATCCTTTGCTTTTGTCATCCTCGTCCACAGGCCGGAAGGTGATATCTCCATAGAGCGATGACTGTGAAAGAATGGTCGAGTATGTCGCTTTATTATCGAGTGCGATGGGCTTGTAAATATCTGAAGGCGAAGGCGCAGACGACGAACGCGACCATTTAATCGTGGGAAAAGATGAAAACCAAGACGAAAGCTTAGGTTTTGAGGGTGGAACGACAATAGGAATCAGATGCTGCGCAACTAGCCTTTTTGTCGCCATAGTATCAGCTAAAAGCCGGGTCATATTGATTCCTTTGAACGCAGTCTCCGTAGGACACAAGAACACCCAACCGACAACATCATCCAACACAACACCTTGCTGCCGGTGTTTTCGCCGTCCATTATCAGTAGACTCGTCGGGTGTTCTCCATCTCAAATACTCATTCCACTCTTCGAAAACCGCATCCGATGGTGGCTTCGTGCCGTTCAGAATCCACCCTAATCCAGCTTTCGTCACTAATCCCGTCATTGTACTCCCATCAGCCGCATCAGCCAACTTCGTAAGCGTGATATCCACACTGCGTGGAAGAAGCACCGCGTCGATCTCATGGATTACGCCAGTACGGGTTAATAAATCTGCCACTCCAGAATTTGGAGCCAGAAAGCCAGGAACGGAAATCGCGGATTTCTTCCCACCTCCATTACCGTTCCCATTTCCATTCGCATCTCCGCCTACAAAATTTGCCCGCAAATTACTCCACCCGCCACTCGGAAATATCTGCAACGAGCCATCATCGGGTCTAGCGGCGTGTAAATCCGAGCCTTCTAGGGTAGGATAAGTTTTCTGAGTTCCCTTCAGCAGTGAACGAGAATATTCTATTCCTTCAATGGCGTGGTGCAAAATCACTTTCTCGAGGTCTTGTCTGGCACGACTGGTAGTCCCAAGAAGATATTTCGTAACTAGTCCTAACCGTTCAAATGCCCTATTCTGAGGGATGAGAAACGTAATCGCAGGGGTGGTTTTGAGCTTTTCGGCTAGGGAAGTGGAAAAGACCGACGCGATGAATGTTGAGAACTGTAAAGAAGGCAAAGCAGTTTTCCAGACATCTTCAGGAGGCGCGAGAGGCTTAGTGATGAAGTAAATAATATTATTCTTGATCTCGACTAAGAGTCTATGTCGTCAATTCGAGTAATCTCTGAGGAGAAGGATTAGATACCCACTCGGGTTTTCACCGCTTACGCCCGCACCACCAAACGAAAGAGCTTTAGAGTCAGGTGCAACGCCGACACGGAGAACTTGAAGATTCCCAGAAAGTCCCGGTTCGTCCAGAGCAGTTTCAACCAGCATACCATCCCGAAGGTTTTCTCGTGTCCATTTACCAGGCAAAAAATGATATTTCAAATATCTTGGCAGGTCTTCGGATCCCTCGGGAGGAAACGGGGATTGGTCGGTATGTAGAGTGAGAACATCGTTCCGGGGAGCTAAGATTGTATATGACGCCTGTGTGTCATTCACTAAACTGGATAATGAAGCGGATCTGAGAAGTGTGACGAAATTGGTGCAGTTAAGGGCTAGGAGATGCTTTTCAGCTGTAAGCGCGAGAGCGTCTGGAGGCATAAGTAATGATGAAACCAGATGCAGAACTCCATTTGAAGCATAAATATCTGGGCGAAGGAGCTCAGCTCCGGAAACGGTAGTTTTTGAGTCGGAAGAAATTATAATGTTCAGCTCGTCTCCATAAACGGTCGTTACTGCATGTTTTTAATATATATGAAAAAAGTTTGCAATTGTTTCATCTTGATACGGATCAAAAGGCTTACAGTTAGTATTATTCACCCATGTATCTGACCATCGCACAGGATTTTTGTCCTTTTTTCCGTTTTTGACGGTATGCATTTCTATAATCTTGCGAACGTCATCGTCGGAGTATTCACTCTCGAGATATAGTCTTTCGACATCCTCTAGTGAATCCCATGCTGAAGCTTGAGGGAGAAACAACGTCAACGCAGAACCGTTTTGAATTTCCGCTCGTAGCTTGTCAGATAAAATTTTCTTGAAATATGATAATGGTTCGTAGGACTCCACTAGTTCGACTAGAAAAATTTATCGTTTGGTTAAGATGTTTTGATAAGATATGACTGAATTTTAGATTTACTCACTAAGATTTGGAGGCGGTTGGATAACATCTGCAATACCAATCAATACGCCATTGTCGACTTTTACCAGTGGGCGTATAATTTCGATGCCTCCTTTGCCTTCGTAATCGGTGGCAACGTAAGTCTTGTCATCGCTTGCCGAAACACGTATGCGCTGCGGTTCGCCACCTAATGTTCCACCAGGAACGGGTATCCACGGGGGCGTTGAAGAGAAATTCCAAGATAATGGTCGAGGAAATAAATATGTATTATAAGTTTTGACCTCACTCGGCAAATCCTGCAGCCTCGTGCGCAGAAGATGATATAACAATTGTTGTCGAAGTTTTTCGTGGATATTATCTCTCGGCTCGGAGTTCGATAGCGACTCGTCATTGGCTTCGAAAGTATGATGATGATGATGATAGTAACCATCTTCTTCCATTCTACTCTCTATGCTTAGAAGAGCATCCTTCTCAATTGCGTCATTTGTCGGCGCGAAGAGCGTTGTATCGTTTAGACTGTTGAGAGTCGGGATAAGGCGTGCCTTCTGAAGTAGCTGAAGCAGCCGTGTGTAATTGCCATCTGCCGAGAGAGCGTCCACTAGGGTTGTCGATGTCGTAGAGGGCTGAGTTGAATGTGAGAGATGAGAGGATTGTTGTGCATGATGGAACTCGTTATTGCTGGCTGTGAAGGGCCGTTGATGCCCACGCTGGGTTTGATCCTGACTGGGGTCTTCAGCGAGAACTGCGGTCAGCAATGCAATAAGAGCGGCAGGCAGCGACAAGCGCATCGTTCGCTGCGTCCTTTTAAAAAGAGGGCAATGCCGCTAAAGAACGTTGAGGGCAAAAGTTTGCGGTGTGTGTGGATGGAATCACTTTGCGCCGTGCAGGCCCATCACGTGCCGGAGAGATTACGTCACAGTACACAGTCAGCCAGAGAAGTCGGCGTTTGAATTCAACACTGGAGCTAGAGCCATCATGTGCAATGATTCCTAGTTTTTACTCATTCTTTTAGTTCTTTTGCTAAGGTTTACGGCGTCTTAACTGTATCATCTGGCACGTTTGCTGGCACCATACTGACACGAGGACTTGGTCTGTCAGCTGTACTCCTAACTGGAGGTTTCAACGTCAGTGACAAAGGGGTGCCTTGTTTCAAGCGTTGTCTGCAACAAAGTTCAGCCAATTGTGCACATCGTGCTGCGAATGCGAAGGTCACATTGATTGGGCCAAACTGCGAATGCCATTTAAACCACCTCCAGACACAACTGTCAATCTCCTGGTACCTTCCGGGTGCATCTATCCATATAAGGTTCACGACATATTGAAAATCAAGGTTCAGGGAATTATAGGAAGCTCCTCTCGTAATGGTATGTATTATACGACAGTATACGACTGACTGGCTCAGGTATAACTCAGTAAACACTATGTCCCTTCTGTCCGATCCCATTCTCGCCATCATTAACGGGATTTCCAGTCAATGCATGATATTCTACACACCAACGTTTGATCGATAGCACCTTTTTTGTCCATCATTGAGAAGGATACCATCGACATTTCTATTCACACTCGTTCACACTTGGCGCACTTGAAGCCCGAAAAGAGAGAACCGCGCGAAGCGAGGCGTCGAAAATAAACGTTGTGGGCGTCTCCAGCTTCATTACGATTGGTGGGCAGGCCTAAATCCTGAGCACGTTGGAAAACATCGTTAGCCAGGTTTTGCGCTCGCACGTACCGGCCTTGGGCGGTTCGGCTGTGACTATGGAGGGACGGGCCTTTCTTCAGGACCTTTTCTCGTCTTTGCAACTGACAACATATGACCTCGACGATCGCCTTTTTGTCAACGTCATAAATTTGTCAATCGGCCGCCACGATCAAGCAATTGGCCTAGACCCGATCATGATATCTCACTTAGGTGTCAAGGAAACAAAATCAGACTGACAATCGCCAGCCAATTGTGCTTTACATACCTAATACATACATATGCACTTCATTTTGCATAAATGAAAGTCGCTCCACAATCAAATCAAAGTCAAGGCAATTAAGAGCTTAATATACTACTGAATTGCTTGATTGGAAATAGCTTTGACATCTACTCTTTTTTAGCAAGTTGATCCTCGGAGAAGCTACCATTAGCAGTACAAGCTCTTGAATTTCTTTTGCTTTTGATGTATATGTTCTAGCCTCGGAACCAGGCTATTACTTACGTCACCCGCCCTGTTGCCCTTTTAGGACAACTTATGGGCGAGTTTCCTACAATAATAGCCTGGTCCGGACCACATTGGAACCCCTGGTGACACCCTGAATGTCACTTGTTCGGGGTCTTTTCGATTAGTAATACATGAGAAAGCTTTGAATGTGGCGAATTTCCACAATTATTGGCAAATTTGATGTTGATAAGGAACATATTTAAAGTATACACAGACCAACTTGTTCTCAGGTATAAAATCACAAAGCAAGAACTGGAGAAATAAGTTGCATACCAGGCAAAAGTAGTAATCACAACTCGCGGAATCTAATTTGGAATACGTAATCAACGCAAGAAAATCGAGCGTTTGAAAGTTGTCCTTGGGTTGTCCTCTGAATATTGACCTTTGATGGAGAAAAATGACCTTACATATGGAATGTGCATAGTAATAAACCTAATTGTTATTGAATTTTAAACAGCTCCGAGCCGTTTGTATACATTCTACTTCCTCCAAAAGACAAGCACAGAGATGTATTACTAATCAAAAGACCCCGAACAAGTAACATTCAGGGTGTCACCAGGGGTTCCAATGTGGTCCGGACCAGGCTATTATTGTAGGAAACTCGCCCATAAGTTGTCCTAAAAGGGCAACAGGGCGGGTGACGTAAGTAATAGCCTGGTTCCGAGGCTATATATGTTCCAACTTTGTATGATCTTTTGCTTTATTTTCGTAAAGTCATGTCATTCTGACTAATAATCTGTTTCAGATGTCATAGTTACCTTGTACCTGGCGGGAGTATAGTACCGGCTTAATGTCACCGAACTACTAAATGGCGACGGCTAATTTTTTTTGCAAGTTTTTTGACCGTCGCTTTCATTCCTCTGACATTTCATATGGCTTACAGAAAAGTACAAAGTTTAGTTTGTTGATGATGAATGTCACTACGCTCTCTCCAGAACAGCAAGCTGCACTGCAGGCTTACATCCAAGAAGCATCTGATTTGTCCGTGTCACATCCTTTTCTGCCTCTCTCAAACCATTGGCTTACTATTGTTTAAGCAATGCGTTCGTTACTATCACTTTAGCCTCTACAGGTGAATAGATACCTCGAAGAGAGATATACAGAGAAATCCCCCAGTGATCTAAAATATTATCCAGTTCTGTTGGCGTATGATATCCTTTCAACACTTCCTTTGGAACTCGAACTCATGTCTCTCCGGAGACTGAGCACTGCGTCCGCATTATATTATTGCGCACGCTATCCGTCTTTCTTTACACTCGCCATCCAGTGCTCCACTCTCTTTCTACCCCTAAACACATCGTCAGTGAGTGCCTCAACTCAGATTAACCATAAAGTGAAGTGACACTTGCTTATCATCTGTATATATAGCAAATCGGGTATGATTTGTGATTTGATTCATGCTGTTCAGAATCGCTAAAAGAACTTATAGTGCATGTAACGTCATATACGTTTTCGCTTCTGTGATTGCACTATTTTCCATAATCGGAATTCAAGGTGAGACTAAGAAAAACGAAATTACCTGGTTATGTAGTTTATCAACGGAGTTTAATTAGGAGTTCAAGTTGCTCGGACGTATACGATATGCAACCGCAATAAACTTGTTTTGTTGGTTTTTGTATCACTCCTGTGTATCAGCTTGGGTCTGTCATTAGCAGGTAAGCTCTCGAGTAGCAGTTCCAGTGACTTGCAGTTAAGGGTTTTTTTCACAGATATAATCGTAGCTCCGTTGTGCCTTCCTTCTCCTTCGCAGGCTGTTCTGACATCTAAGTAAGGTCCCATACTTGAGCCTTTTCTACGATCTTATTTAGATTGACCCTTCTCTATGCTCCCCCGGAAATAGGTGTATGTATTGCATTTTGCCAATAATTTCCACTGAAATGTTGAACAGAAAAACTAGTATCATCCTTTCAGTTATTATCTATAATTATATCGGATACAATTGTTTTCGCATTCATCACATTTCAAGTTGTGACACATCCAGGTTTATCGCGCCAAACTTGTCTCAAAACCTTTCCTCTATATAAAGTTTTATTTGAACAAGGTTTGGTTTACGACTACTTGTATTCTCTTCTCGCATTCAATTTTTTTTCCTATATTATAGGAGTGATTCGGTATTGGCAAGTTTTGAAGATAGTCATATTCAATGACGATAAGCTCAGTGCGCTTTTTTGCTAGTTTTGTTGTGACCGTCAGCTTGACCACTTTCGTGCTAAAAAAGGTGGGTTTCTCTTTTGACTCATATCTGTATCTAATCAAATATTAGACAGCACGGGTAAGTCATTTTACCCTAGTTGAACTATCTCTAAGAACTTGAGAATATTTAGTCAACTTTGACCGAAATTCTCATCCCTATGCAAGAAAGGTAAATCCGCACGTAAATAAATGGTGTTTTCTTCTTCTCATATACCACCAAGTCTTTCGACGATCGTCATATATCGATTATCCTTAGACCTTCGAAGACAAACCATTAGAGAGCAGGATGAGGACGAAACGGCACTGGCTTCGGTATCTTTCCGCCATCCGATCACTGCAATCCGGATCTTCTGCAAAACTATAGCCACAGAATTTGGATCCGAAACGGACATAATAAGTTTTACCGGAAACACAATACCTTATAAAAATACAAACACCTCCCAGAACGGATATGGGACTTCAGTGACTAATCTGGGAGCATCTGACCAGAGCCTTTCGGAGAAGGTGTAAGCACTCAATTCGAGTTGTCCTTTAGCTCATTTCGTTCGCTGGAAAAAGACGCTCGTCCCTATCACGTCCCATTCGGGGGAGCACGTGTTTTGTCGTTCAGAGAATACTTTGTAGCATTCTTTATATTGAATATTGATGCCTGAGAAAAAAGACTCCGGCTCATTGCCTATCAGAGGTGCTGTATTGCCACAAAAGATGACGTAGATCTTACACTGGAAATGGCAAAAATAGAAAATAGCAACCCGACAACACATAAGTATGCTAAGACGGAAAACAAGGAAAGCACCGCATGGGTACTTCTCTTGTTCTAACGATGGTATACATACCAACTTACATAGCCAGGCCAAGATCCGTGTGTCGAGCTCAATTGAGCAGGCTTAAGTAGCCAGTAGGCGCGACAGGCAGGCAATCGATTGTGCTATGACAAAGAACATCCGATCCTGCGGATCAAGAAGAATTAAACATGGAGAAACGCCTCAAGTAGTAAATCAAATCAATCCAGCGCTGGCATACGTTGCAGTCCCGAAGTAGGTGGGAAACTTGAACGTTTGAACGGGCATATCGGTGCATCAATATCAGTCACTGCATATTATACTTGTGCTATTGGAACCTGCCCGAGGCTGAGAGACCTGCAACCAGTTCCGCGTAACGGAAATACAGCAAACACTGAGCGCGTAAATAATTTCTCTTTTTCTTTTCTTCCTGTATAAGCCAAAATTTCAAACAATGAAGTCATCAGAAGCTTTCGGTTTAACCAATTTTTGTTGCCAGCGAGCATCAGGAACCCATGTGGTTCGACGCGTCCGCAGGTGGCTTACAAACGGAGTTCACGTTACATAAGCGCTGGAAAAAAACCCGGCTACTATTGTGACCGAGACCCGTTAAATAAGCGACTCAAGCTCCGTCATCCACACATCTATCCATCTGCATCCCCCTTCTGCTCCTGCTCCTGTTCCCTGCTCCTTGCTCAATCACCTCTGTCAGCTTTTGAAGGTCCAGGGTCATCATTACATCGCAAAGATATTTATAGATAATTCAGGGCTATCATTGTATAAATGGCGATCATGTCACATTTACCACCACCACCAGCCCCATTCCCAGAATTCAGCATGGATGATCCCATGTTTGTGGACAGTTTACCTCCTCCTACCGATATATCGCTGCTCGACTCAGATTCATCTCTCCTCTCAAGCTCAGAGACAAACTCAATTTTTGGGTTTCTCGAGAACTTTGAGTGGGAGTTTGATCCTGTCTTACCTGTCGGATTACCCGTATTCACACCGTCTTACAACAATAATCAGAGTCATACTCTTCCTCCACCTGCTCGCCCCGAATCTCCACCACAATTAGCACAACCATTAGCTAACCAGAATCGGCATCAACTACGGCAAAGCTCGAAACACAGCTCGGACGGTAATTCGTACCAGACATCACCACCCCCACCTCATCACATTCACATCCACACCCATACCCACAACAACAATCTTAACCTTAACCACCCGACACGAAATAAAACACTGCTCTCAACCCCACAAAAACGATTAAACCACATCATGTCCGAACAAAAACGCCGGAACGCTATCCGAGATGGGTACGCTACTCTCAGCAATATGCTTGCACCAGCGGGTGCTCCCGCAGGCTCCGGTCTACCAACGCGAGGACGCCCAAAGGGAAGTGGATCTCGTGGCAAGTCAACAGGCGCTAAAGGCAAAAGTGGCGTCTTGTTCAGGGCAGTCGAGTATTGCAAATGGCTTGAGGAAGGCTGTGAAGCTTTGCGGAGAGAAGTCGAGCGGATTGAGCTGGCTGCTGAAATAGACGGAAGCCGTTAATTTTGGCAATTCATTTCCAACAATGAGAAGGCCTCTTTTCTTCTCTTTTCGTGTATTTGGGCTTTTCTGTTTTTGGTGCTTTTGTTGTCCTTTTTTTTGCATTTGTAATCATATCATATCATCTCCATCCAACAATTGTGAGTGCAATGACTCATTACATTCATCCTGTTTATTCATTTTATATCTTTCTTTTTTCGTCGCAGACATTATTTTATTCCGGCTTTGTATACATAACTGATCTTTTTGTAACGATGAATTACGAACTTGCATTATCAATAATTCGACAAGTTGTTGACGTGTTTTCCATATCAATATACTTATATGTACAAAAATATGTGATATAATCATTGAGTATATATATATTCTCAATACTAGGTCTAAGACAGAAAACGTCATAAACAATAATTATTCATACTGTAGGAGAAGCATATCAGCTCGTTTTATTCAGTTCTGACGTCGACACCCCAACCTGTAAGAATTACAATGCTAAACGACAAACGCGGATCCAAACAACAAAGGTAGAAACACGTGTAGAGCATACTATAAATAGTTATATATGACAGGAGGGCTTTCGCATTAAGCAAAGTAATAGGAGTCGTCGGAATAAGGCCACGCGTTGGTGAATTGGCATGTTAACATTCGTGGTGATTTTGGAGGCTCAACGAGCAGCAAGCCGCACTTTAACGTTCCCGTTGGCTTGTTGAATTGCTTCCAAATGACGACTGCAAAGTCTCATTAATAACCAAAGTCGAAGAAAACCATGGCAAGGTCGCAGTCGATCCCAATCAAGATTTTAAGTTTCAAGAAACGATCGAAAAGTTGTAATTGCCATACGAAATTGAGATAAACGGGATTTTTTGTAGATTTCAAAGCAGTTTATTAGCTTAATATGTAAATATCGATGAAAGCAGTCTGCAGAGCATTGACAGAAATATGAGTTTGGCACTGTTTGGCGCTACAACAAGATTAGGCGCCCTTTACACACAACATCCCCGGACTTTCCCGATCCGCTCACCATAATAAAAATGCAGGAGAAAAATATTGGTACATACATACAATATCGATACCTTTGAGAACTCCCAGATCGTACGGTCGCCTATATACATCTATTATACAACAATACCCATCATGCGCACATATAGATATGGCGCAATTAGGGTAGTAAATGCGGAATGCGGCAGGTAGGTTTACGAAGGAGGATTCGACAAGATAGAGACTGAAATGATGAAAAAAACATGGAGAATAGCTTTTAAAATATGAAATATGTAAGAAAAAATGCAATGAGGTGAAAATGCAAAAAAATTAAAATTCTAGAACAATGCAACGAGCAACGGGCAACGGGTTAAAAAGTGTAACAATAATAAGAGAAAGAAAGAGAAAGAAAGAAAAAGAAAGAAAAAGAAAGAAAAAGAAAGAGCGGGGTAAAGGGATGTGTATTCGAAGTATAAGAAAAAATAAATGTATATAGATGGATGCGAAGATGAAATGTGAGAATGAGATGAGTAAAATATGACTTTGATTCGTAATCAAGAAGCACAACTTGAAGTGCCTAATTCTTCGTTAATTTTTCGTTTTATGGTATCATAGTAGCGTCGTAAGATGATAATGATGCAGTGAAGTTTGTCGTGTGTGCATGTGTCACGGTAGGATAGGAGTATCCCTTTCTTGTATGTGCAATACCCCGTCACCGATCGTCGTCGCAAAAAAAACACCTTAGTCTTCCTACTTCTCCGCTGCGTCATTTTTAGAGGCCTCGCTGTTTGTCGTTCTGAAGCTCCCAGTTCGATTCCGAACCTACATACAATCTCTCGTTGAGCTTTTTCCACACTACCTTTGACGAAATGATATGTAGACTTTACCTCTAATCTGGGTCGGGTCGTTAACAGCGACCCATATCCTTCGCCACCGTTTCCATATCCAATGCTAATCTCGCTGGAAGAAACTGGAATGCCCGCTGGTGTACCCGACAAAAGATGATACGCTTCTTGCATTTCCGGTGTATCGTCAGGAGTTAGATCATGAGGTGGGGGTAGAGACGGGTATTGTTGAGCTTGTGGTGGCAGCGAAAGAACCATTGGTTCATGGTCTTCATGCGAGTGACCCGACCCTGGTGGACTTGTTCCAGCGGGAAGGACATTCGAAACGTAGACATGTGGGTACGTATATATCTGCGAAAGCGAACGTGAGTGCGAGCTGGGAGACAAGGGTGGTGCGAATGGTTGTGGTTGTGGTTGTTGTGGGATGACGAAAGAAGTGTGTCCTTGACTATGACTGTCCTCCGAAGAACTGTTTGAACTTCGCAAACTCCGACGAAGGTTGGAAAACGCGGTGGGTGGGTATGCTACAGCAGCAGCAGCAGCCAAATCGGGCGGAGAATGCGAACGAGAAACGGGTTCAAAAGCTTGTCCCTGTCCTTGTCCTACGCTAACAACAGCAGCACTACGCTCAGAAGGCGAACGTCTCGGTCCACCGACTTCAACTCCAGAAGGCGTGCTCGTTCCATTACTCGACGTAGTAAGTCCTACAGCTGGGTATGCATACGGATTGAAAGGCTCAAGGATACTGGTTATCGGAGTTCCATCTTCGAAATATTGAGTGGTGGAGCCACGTTCGAGATTGGGCGTGACCAAAGGCGAATCACGGAAGGGCGGTGGGAGAACGCCCGCGGCTACCATTGCGGCTGTAGCTGAATCACGTTCGATATGTTCCCGTCGTCGTCTTCGGCGAAACGTGAATAGTCCCCATGCTGCAACGGATATGACTGCCAAGCCTCCGATGACAGATGCAGCTGCGATTGCACGGGTATTCACACCCGAACTAAATAATGGAAAAAAAAACGACAATACAATTGTTCTTTGAGTTTGATCCAAGTGAAACGCTTGATGAATAGAGACTTACTGTTGACCTGTAAGAGTGTTTGTGCTGAGAGTGGGATTGCTGAGAACGGTTGTGAGAGTGACGACCTCGCCTCCTGCTTGCGTCGTAATGATTACGGTCGAGACTGCAGTGATCGGTGCACCATGCGGTAGGAGTGACGTGGGAGTAGTGGAGAGAGATCCGGTAATGTCAGAAGTGACGTTGTTGGTGACCAACCCTGCCGGAGAGTTTGCAGTCGCATTGGTCGGAGAACTAGGCGCCGAATTTAGCACGGTGGTGCCTTGTCCTTGTGTCTCGGATGAAGGAGAAGATAAGGCACCGGAAGGACCACTCGATGTCGGTGCTGGTGCTGATGCTGGTGGAGAATTAGATGGATTTGATGTTGGGGTAGAAGGAGAGTTGGCTGGAGGGGAAGGATTTGGTGTTGAAGGTGGAGGTGTCGGGGACTGTGCAGGTGGTGGTGTGGTGGGAGACTGTGCGGGTGGAGGTGAGGATGGGGACGATGGTGGTGGTGATGGTGGTGGATTTGAGTGGGAAGACGATGTCGGAGAGGAAGTGGGTGATGGTGGTGGTGGTGGTGGGTTGGACGCTGAAGCAGATGGCGAAGAAGAGCTGTCCGTCGAGGGTGGATTACTAAAACAATCAACAAGAATTCGAAATCAGACAACAAACTGCCAAGGAATCACTGAAGAAGAAAACAGACGCTTTTTGAGATTCCTCGGTATTCGTTGGGGAGGACATGGTTTGTGGAGGAGAAGAAGCTGAACCTGAGGGCACGATTGAGGTACTGTTTATGGACATAAACGTTGAGGAATTTCTCGCACCCCCCGTACTGCTGCTGCTGCTATTGGCTGGAGCAGGATTTGCAGTTGTGGTCGTCGTTGACCTGCTGGTGATTCCTGTCTGAGTAAAGTTGGTAGCAGTGGAAGATTGCGTCCCCGTCGACAAACTAGTTGCGGGAGAAGTGATGTTCGTTTCCAGGATGAATTGAATTGAATTCAAGGAACAGGTAGCAATAATAGTCGCTCCAAGAATGACGGAAAGGAAAGGCGGAAATCACACGTTCTCTATATTTGAAGGGCCTCGGAAATTTTTAGAATCTGCGCGCATGGAAAAAAATGTCGTCAGTTACCAGTAACCGGTATTAAAGAAACCGCGGATAGACGTCAGGAAACAACTCACATCAGGATTAGGATGGAGCGTAATATATCAGAGCAATATGGAAAAAATTATTCGAGGAAACACACAGCGCGGCGTTAAGATATGTACGGCTATAAAAGAAAAGAGAGAAAAAAAAACACCACCAGGTAATAAAGGCCTCGTTTTCAACGCAGGCAGGGAAACAAAAAGGATACTAATACGCCAACGAATGATGATGACAAAACTAGGCCATTTTGAAGGGTTGGAAGAATGCTAAAATTACTCCGGAATGGATTTTTTAAAATAGGAACCACACTTCCCATTCATGATATTTGTTCTTCAAAACAGATTTCGCCGTACTTGTTTGACCGAAAGACCTCTTATCAATGATGGCACGATGATGATTAGGAATGATGAATACAAGATGAATACATGGGTGCAATAGCCCAATTCTGTCACATTTGTCACACGTCTATCATCCACTGAATCCGACGTTGCACGTTCCGATGTCAGTGCTTCGGTGCCCACGAGCAACAAGACACGTTTATTTGTTCGACAAAAAAACATATCAAATCGAAACTGAAATCTCCCGGATTATGTTGTGGTTCTACCGGGAGAAACCAGTTGGTTGATTTCATTGTGGCTTCGGAGGGGCGCGGTTCTTCCCAAGATTAATTGACAATTGTGTGTGTTGTCGTATCATCCTACCACTACGGGAGCGAACCCGGGCGGTCCTGTATCAATTAAAATTATCATTTTATTTTTCTCTTTGGTATGTGTGCAGCTGTATTCTCATTCACATTGAATGTCGAGCCTTTCTTATAGAACCCTTCCATATGGTACCGTGGGCGAAAACAGAAGTCTCATGTATTATTAGAATCTTAGAACCTTAGCACGTCGACATGGGTCACGATAATACGATAACAAAACTTTGGAAAGGATCTGCAAGCTGTCAAACAGTTCACTATACTTTTTCATCATTCCTAAACATAGAGAGTTCGACACTCTTTCAGGGCGCGCGGCACTTTTAGGGTACGGGTAAGTCATGTCCACACTATTTTCTGACGTGTTTAAACATCCTATCAGAGTTGGAACACAGGTTTCATTCTCCGTTCATGAATGGACTTCTTTTAAATGACATTAGTACATTCTTTATTGCTCACGACATTCTTTTAGTAAATCAACCACCACTGATTCACGGCATCACATTGCGCGACGCCTTCCCCAGATCGTCTAATCGTCGTTGGGTAATCATTTTCGGTGTGCCATTAATTCAATCTGTATTCAAATCTATTCTTGTATAGGCGTGAGTCAGTTCAGTGTTAAAACACGAAAAAGCAACCGATTCCATCTACGGAATTTCGCATCTAGACGAGCTTTATTGAATTAACACACTGATCAGTCAAGATACGGCCGCTTGTCATGTTTTAAAAAGATTACCCATCTGGCGTGTCACATTATCAATGCGCAGGAACGGAAGAACAATTCAAAACTGATAAGAGAGAATCAAGAATACGCACGTCAATGGAAAAACAACGTTTACTCAACGGGTTTACCTTGCCTCTCCCATCGTGGAGCATCTCACGATAATACTAAGCGATTGGTAGTTCAGAATAGCCGTCTCAAAACAGTAGGCACCCCGGTAATTATCGTAGGCATATGACGACATTTTTTTCTATGCAACTATTACCGTATTCGGAGAAAGATTTTTTTTGTAGGTTCCTTGAAGCCGATCATGAAAGAAGAACGTGGTCCAGCCATTCCTCGTGCCCAGGATACGTGTCACAGAATACCAATTATGTTTCTAGGGCCGATTCAGAAGCTTCGTGTTTCGCAGGGACGCCTTCCTTTCAATTCAGTTACAATTGTAACACAGAATCAATGAGACTCAATGTCTTACGACAGCCAAGTACTTTTTCTTGACGATACTCTCTTGACACTAGCACTATTGAAGATGCGTTGCTTTACATTGACCGTCAGCGCGAGCCGCCATTGCACTAGGTTTTGGTAGCAAGGACAATTCGGTAATGAACTCGTTCCACGACCTGACAAGGTTCGCCCGTACTTCGGAAACGAGTCTGAATTCAAGTACTAATTTCACCTAGGGGTACTATTCTTTAATATCAACACGATACTGGCAATATCGATTCGTTGATTCGGATCCACGGACACGCATTCGTGTATACATATATACCTCACGTTTTGAGGAATGCTAATTATTTCAAATTTTGAATGGTCATTTACACTGATATCAGGGAAGACTCGACTTTGCCAAAATTACCAAATGGAAACAGAGGACCATCAACCAGGTCTATGCTCGGAAAATCTTGACTACGGTTGTAAATGTAACAGTCCCGAGCATGAACCTGATCGCATCCGAGAATCGTACCAAGTTCACAGGCAAGAAATGCACGGAGGTAAGAGGCGTGCACCCGGCGATTGTGAAGGTTCTTAAGCTAACATCATGATACAACCAACTCCATTCAACAGTTTTTCGATGACCATTGAGTCTCTCATTGTCAACTAGCAATTCAACGGCATTGTTATTTCCTCGCACATATTATTCAACCGGTATGAGATATCAATATAGTGAATGAAATACTTTCATTCGCAGCTCTTCCTTGTTCACACAGAAGACATTTACATGTGCAGTAATAGTATACAGACGTACAGGTTTCTCCTTCAATGTTCCTATTTGTTGACAACTAAGTCGGCAGTTCAACATCACACTAATTCGAAGCTAGGAATGACGAATTCTGTACTTCAAGATTCGCCTGCTAACCATTCCGCGCTGATGGGTCTCGTAGGAGCGACAGGTCTTTCCGCGTCGGTAGCCGGTCGCGAAGAGGAGCGGGCCGGAACTTTCATTCCCACCACCGGCAAGCAGTCCTTCCGCAGCACAACTATCTAGCTAGAGATTATGAAACATCTGCCATCGCCAGTTTCAAGCTGACGACTGCGCTCGTATCGTAGCGCTTTTTGAGAACTGGGCTGGGCAAGACGGTCACCTAATCCTAGAACAGAATGACGCAATCATCCCTATTCTATGAATGCATTCAAACCGCCTCGTTTTTCTTTCGAACTGTCATTCAACATTGGGATATAACAACCGGTACATAAACGATTTCGATACATAACTCTAAACTCTAACCGGATCCTCTACGGCAGTCATCGATATCCTTGCACTCTCTAGCAAGCGAATATGAATAATGATGTTTTCTCGTTGAAAGTGATTCAATCCGCAGACACGTTGACGGTTCTGAATTGGGCGGTCTCTGTAGTGCCAGACATAGACCAGGACGTTCCTGTTTGAGTAAGGTTCATAATTATATATAATATGTAAGTACAATGGGATGACTAGCGATTATATTCCACTCAAGCATCTTCTATTAGGCCTAAACAATCAGGACGCTGTAGTATACTAAGCGTTGAGTACACTGCAACATTTAACTGGAGGTTGAATCCATTAATCATACCTATCTTTCATTGGCGACCTTCCGTCTCATTTTCCCAATTCAATCGCGGGTTGTTATGATATTGAAGGTTCAAGACTAGTTGCCCCTCCCACTCATCTCGGTTTGCCCGGACTCGATAGGACCCTACAATTTGACAGCATTCAAAAGCACTAGAACAGCATCACAATTACCAGTGCATGTGCCATGATTGTCTTTCATTCATGGCCCTTTGTCTCATCTTCCTCCCCTTACTCAATTGCCGGTTGCCATGTCACTAAAGGTCCTGAATTCGGCATCAGCGGGTCGTTCCTAGTCAATGTAGAGCAATTCACCTTATCTGCCGTCTATTCGTATACAGAAAATACATGGGATGAATTGTGTCCCGGATTCAGGGTCAGCGTTTTAATCTCATAAAGTCAATATGAGTAAAGGAGTATTGCTCAGTATGTATCGTTATCTACTCTCGTTTGTCTGAAAATGAGAAAATGACTGACTTCACGAAAACGAAACTAAACTCCAGAACCTTCCATATATATGTGTGCCGAAAGAGAGGAGTTATATGACATTAATCTTAATTTAACGACATTCAATCATTTAGTAGGCCGGTGCTTCCATGAGAGGTAAATGAAGCACTAGATTCTTGTATTACGCGTTTCACATCGTCACTGCTTCCAGCACTGTTTCGTTCCGATTACTTCACGTTCTGAACCTTCCGTAACATTTCCGTATCTACATCTTAATATCGGCCCCTCTTCCCGCAAAGTGCGACACTGCGCTGTTGCCTATTAATTATGGTACTGGCATAAAATTTCTCAGGCTCTTGCTCTAAAAATTTATGTCAAGGGATAATTAAATAGAGCCTTCCTGCTCGTCACTTCCTCCGAATCAAAATGATATTCTTCAAAAGCACCTAGTTGTACCGTCACCCGTGGCACCCCCCGAGTTCCAACACAGTCATAACAATACGAAGTCACAGAACAACCATCTATGATAACGCTCACTTGAGAATTTCTTTGTATATTCTGTCGCACAGATATCGGATTTTGCTTATATCACCCTTACGTGTCGGGAACTTGCAAAGAGTAATTTCTTCCGCCCTCATTTAAAACATTGATTGACATCTTGATGAGTGTAATTGGACAGATAGGCTTATCTTAAAGCCAAAGGACGCCAGCGGTTGAGTCTAAGGTGGATGGGAGGTTCAGTGACAAACTGGTTGTTGCGGTTGGTATATCGCTATAACGTACCTTATGATTTATTTTCATTTCCAACTTCGCAAATTTTTTAATTATTTAACGGGTTATTTGCACTATCATCGAGCTGGTAGGTTTCGTAAACGTACAAAACCGAAAACCTTTGGGTGGTCGGGTTCTTAAACCATTGTGACGCGCCCTTTACACCGGATTTATCTCATGCTTCCATTGCTGATCTCAGCCCGTCATTTTAACTCCTCTAAGTCCTCATTTCAGCGTTTCAATTATCCTGGTTGCCAATTTTACATTGGACTTTCGTCGACAAAACACAATAAAAGTTGACCGTCGGGTCGCACTACCGAAACTTCAATTTCGAACTGTGTTGCAGCATGTATATCAGTCCTTGTTGTTAACTCCTGGGGACAGTGCGGTCCATGTGGACACAAAAATTTGCAATAGCGAAGACGCTGGTGTCGCTGTCAACGAAGAAAATACCAATTTTGTACCTAACTAAATGCTGAAATATTATTAGGGTACGTTTGCTTCATCATAAACAAGTTTCTCAAATTCTCGAAGAATACTAGCGCGTTCTGATTGAATGCGAAGAGACGGCAGGTCCCAGTCCATTCCTTGAAATGGAATTGCCGAGCGTCATGAGTGTTAGGACGGCCTCAAAGCATGTTCCGGACACCAGAAAATCATGTAATTGGTTTTCAGTACCTGTCCAGGGTCCGTGGACATCCCTTGTCATCTGTACTTAAGGTGCATACAAGAAAGAGACCGAAACAACTCGCTCCTTGTTTTGAAATCTGATCTTTCATCACGCCACACCACGCCACTCCCTCCACTCTATTTCACACAACGACACAATCCCAAAGACCATTTTGAAACATCAATGTCTAATCCACAATCATCGTTTTCCGTCTCTCACTCGAAGGGCACAGCGAGCCTGAAATTTGCAGGTCACCACGATAGACCTCGGTATTCGGGCACGTTCACCGACTTCCAAATACTTTCCTCAGCAAATCAAGGGTGGAACTACAACGTCATGAAATTCGCAGTTCCAAAAGAGAGAGATGAAATCGAGCCTGAGAAATGGAACCCTCCCGTTAAACTCAATCGGAAGGACTATCCCCCACCTGAATCAAGTGCCAACCCCAAAGTTAGTGGTTCTGTCCCCGACAGTACACTTCCGACGGAAATGATGCGTGGCAAAGATGGTAGACCCGTCATTGGTTTCGACGGGCGATTCGTTATGGTTGGATCTGATGGAAAGGTTGTTGCTCCAACAGGGTCAAGTAAAGACGCTGCTACCGATAACGCGTCCAACCCAAATAAGCGGGCAAAGAGAAAAATGAGGGAAGTGCAGGTGACTCCTGAGGAGAGACGCAACTTGTTAGTAGAGGAGGCGTATCCCTGGGTAATCGAAGAAGCACCCCAGGAATCCAAACCTGGGGTTAACGATCTAGCTGGTACGAGTACATCGACGACCTCTGGTCAAGTCTGGTCGGGGCATTTGCTCGATCCAGAAAGAAATCAAACGCATGCCCTCTTCTCTATGGCGGGTCCGACGATCCGATTTATACGTTCCAATCGCTTTTATAAATTTAACAAGCCGATAATGAATGCGAAAGAGAGACAGGCAAAAGCAGAAGCCGAGGTGAGTTCATTTCGTTGCGATCACGCCGGAGGTTAACTAGTTCGCTTTAGCAAGCCAGAATACAACTTTCTAGAGATTCTAATGACGCATGGGTCAGCCGCCGACTCATATCAGAAATGAGGGATCACGAGGATGGAGAACCCGAGGAGGAAGACGACAACGAAGAGCTCTTTAGGGACGACGATGATGAGGAAGGTAGAATCTCCAGAAAGCGGAAAAATAGGGTTATTGAGGAAGACGCAATGGAAGAAGCGGAGTACGAGGAAGAATTTGCAGATGACGACGACGGAACTAGGGTGGATGGGAATGAGGAAGAAGCGAGAGAATTAGAGGTGCGATTGTCATCGTCATTTTTCCCCTTACTCATACTGATCCTTCTCTCAGAGACGTTTAAAGAAACAATATCGGAAGGGAAAGGAGAGTGAAGAGGATAACGAATATGATGATATGGAAGAGGTTAGGCTAACCAAAGCAGGAAGAGCCATCAGAAGATTAGTGGAGCGGAGAGGGGAAGATGAAATCTATGACAGTGACGAGGAAGATCCATACAATTCGGCATGTGCTCTGTATTCTATTTCACCTTTCTCAAGACATGGTTTGACTATCTACTAGGAAGAGGAAGAAGACGATTACAACGTCATTCCTTTAAACGAACCTGCTGTTATGGATCAAGAGTCAGAATCCGAGAGATTCTATCCTATCTCACATAACACTTCCGTTCTTCCAATCGATCGGCCGCAGACTGACATGGCCCCATCAAACGTGGAAGGTCACGCCCGTCTCAAACGAAAAGCGGCAGATGAGAATGTAGGGCCTCTTGTCAGTATCGGTCCTTCTACGACTACCAACATCGATGAAGATGGGAGCAGTCGCAAGAAGCAAAAGCGGAGTACGTTGACCGAGGATATGGTCATCGAATTTTTGCGCGAAAAAGAACCCAAGGTGGTCAGTCAGTCGGATTTAATAAAGGAATTCAGGTCCTATTTAAGTGACGAGAAAGCCAGGGTCGATTTCAGGGCAATCATAAAGAAGATTGCTCTTATCGATAAGGACAAAAATTTAATCTTAAAGAACTAGGCGCGGCAAGCCGCAAACTTTTTATGATAATCACTGTACTTTTCGTATGTTTTTAGAATTTAGGTTGACAATATAATATAAAAAAAGGTTCACGTGTGTATCGATTTCGACTGACAAGCCTTAGATAGGCTCTTAGGCTAAGCTCTTCTCTTTGAGACATGAGTTTATCCAATCACATAAAGTACATGTCTTCCTCTTCCAACGAGGAGTTTGAATGCTTCTTTGTGATCTTCTAACGAGTTGGATCCAGCATATGACATAGATTCACTTTCGTCGTGCATAAGAGAGTGGATCTTTCCGCGAGTACATACAATCGAAATGAGGGGTAAATTAAAGGAGGTCGGTAGCAAGCCAGTGATTAGTTTCTACATACGTCGGCATCTGTATCTAATATGAGTAAAATTGCATGCAAGCCAATTTATGACTTACAATAAACAGGAGCTGGTACTGCGAGTCGTTCAGAATCTACCATATGACATCGGTATGTAAGAGAACGCTTGCAGTTGATTTATGATCGGCGCCGAGATCATTTTCATCCATGACAACAGAATAATGACTAGGTCTAGAAGCTTCAAGTTCGTGGTTGCGTTTCATTGATAAATTCAAGAAGGGGAAAACAGATATAAAGCCTACTCACTTCCTAGAATACCTGAGTGGGATTGTAAATAAACGTCGTAATCCGTCTGATTAATGATATCTTGATCGACTACCATACAATTTCCGCTACGGTTTTTATGCCTATGTTGTTTGGGAAAGAATCAACCAAAAATGTGAGAGTGGGCGGTTTTCCCGGGAATTGTTCTGTGACGTTAGTAAGTTACAATCCGGTTCACTATATGTAGAACTGAATAAACATCTCTGTTTCATAAACTAATACAAGTCGTACTGTTGAGGACGAGAACGACTTACGAGGCGAACATAGGAATAGACGCCGTTTACCTGTGTTGCACAGCCCAGCACAGCAAGCTAATTTGTGGTCGATAAAACTCAAATCTCGATATTTGCGTGTGCCGCTGACGAAGAAAGCATTGGAAATTCGCTACAAGACGATTCCGTGTTACGTTGTGGTAAATTAAATAGGATTATTAAGGGAAGAATGTTCTAGTCTTTTAAGACCCAGTTCCGTCTGTCTGTTTTTCTCCTTTTCTTACAAATTTCTATCTATGCGAAACACTTTGACTGTTTTTCTTTAGTTTACATTTTATTTAACAGCTTTTCTAACTCGTTTTGCTCTTTCCCTTGTTTTCTTTGACATTTTGAACCTGAGCCGTGAAATCCGTAGCTATTTAGCTTAGTAAAACATTAAGCTCGAATTGTATATAAAAAGACGTCTTTTTCGACGCAGAATATCATCTCATTATCCCTTATTTTACTCTCACAAGTCCTTTTGCGAGAAACTTCCCTTTATTATCCAAAACTACTCTACAATCTTACATCTACACACTACACTGGTTCCCTTTTCGTCTCTACCTACTCCTGAGACGCGCTCTTCAGTACACTACTTAAAATCTCACTTCCTGTTCTTGAAAATTGGAGAAATTTACCCGACGCATGTTGGAATTACGATATAATCACTAGTTAGATAGTAGATAACACGCGTCACGACGCGTAACATGTAACCTGGGGCGCCGGGCAAAAGACTGACGTCTTTTGACCGTTGCATCCCAGGTATGTAAACTACAGCAATTAATATGACGTCTTTTGACCGTTGCATCCCAGTGCACGTTCAACAGGTTATGCGCCCCGGTGCCTTAACTTAATAACTGATGAAGAGTAAAGATACACGCAGTCACCTCGTTTACATTTTCCTTCATCTGCCTATAAAACACGCAATACCGCCCCGTCAACTACACCCACAATGTCTGGCTTCGATTCCACCAAGAAAAGCTTTGACAACCTCACAGGCACCCCCAGCAACTATGCTTCGTGGAGCGAGAACATGAAATCTTTTCTCAAAACGCGACGCGAATGGTCGGCTGTCGAAGGCGAACCTGAACCTACACCCAAAAACCCTAGTGACCCGACGCGTCAAGAACGCCTCGATCTTAAGGATTGGAAAAACACAAGAGACTCTGCAGCAGGTGCTATCTTCCTTTGCATTGATGAATCGCAAAAAGATCTCGTGCGCGATTGCCAAGACGATCCACAACTCATGTGGACACGTTTGAAGGAGAACCACCAGCAGCCCAAAGCAGGCCCGCGTTTCAGCGCCTATGACGCTCTCTTCAACATTCGCAAAGAAGAAGGCGAGACTTTGACTAACCTACTCGGACGTGGCTCGCGCATGATGACTGCCATCAAATCCCTTCGCCCTGAGCATTATACTATGCAACAATTAGACGAAGAACTCCTCTGCATGGCCCTCATACGTAGCTTACCCACAGAGTATTCTGGCTTCATTGACTCGCTCTTCCTCATCGATAAGCTCAGCCTAACCTCCCTACGTGCAGCATTTCACAATCATGAAAATCAGGCGCAACTTCGCGATACTGTATCCACATCGACTGCCGCTATGAAAGCTGTTCCAGACAAGACCCCTGTCAAATGCACTTGGTGCTCTCGTCCTAACCACATAGAGGACAACTGCTATCAAAAGCAAGCGTCACGGCTGAGAGACCAAGAGAAAGCGGCGGCGAAGTACAATGAGAAGAAGAAGAACAAAGGCGAGAAGGCGACTATCACGGAAGTCAAAGAAGAGTCTGCCTCTCTTGCAAGTTTTGATGCTTCATCACCAGCGTCTGTTAGGGCTACTCAGCTCAGGCTAGAGGGAGGGGATCCTAAGATAATATATTGCGGAAAACACTAACTACTCACCTAGAGGGAGGGGATCCTAAGAGAACAAGCTTAGGGACCCTCACTCTAGGGACAGCGACTATATACATGAAAAACGATAGCGCGGCGTGCGGCCCTGACACAACTAAGTGCTAGGCGCCCGAACCGAACCTAAGCGACGTGATGTCACGGGCATCACGCCGAGTACGAGCGCGCGACGCGCGCGAGTAAAGAAAGTGAAATAGAGGCAGAACGAGGAAGCGGAAAATGGAAGTAATGAACGGGAAATGTAAATGAAATAGAAATAAACATATACCGATAATAATAAATAAGGAAAGTAAGGGGACGCGGTAGCGTACCCTGACAGCGTCTGCTGACTGGAATACTGATACAGGCGCGTCTCGTAACATGACACCACATCGCATGTGGTTCAAGATGTACACCCCTCATCGAGTTCCTATTCGCCTCGCCAACGATACCATCATCTATTCGGCAGGAGTCGGACTAGTCGTTTTCTGGCCAAAAGGAGAAAAAGGGGAGGATCTAGAACCAGTTGAATTCCATGATGTTCTTCATGTACCTGCGCTTAGAAATAATCTATTATCACCATTCTATCTCACCCGTGAGAAGGGCTACACTGTGAACATCATGAAATCCACCGTTGACTTCTTGCATGGAAACAAAGTTCGCTTCTCAGCTAGAATCACAGAAGACAACATCGGTTACCTTCGCGGCCACACCGAAATCTTCCCCAGAGAGTCTGTAATGATAGCTGCAAACTCGAGTCAAACAAGCACATGCAAGATGGACCTAACACTCTGGCATCGTCGCTGTGCACACATATCATCAGAGAAAGTCCGCTCTATGATTGAACACCAACTAGTAAAAGGTGTGAAACTGTCACGCCCCGCGTGACCCGGGACTCAAACCCGGAAGTCCGGGGTAATTCCGATTCCGTCACTGCGGATTTAGTTCATCCGATGTCCGTATGTTTCCCCGTACTCTAGTGCGTACTTAGTAGACGCTACTTCCTTGTTATCACATCATCACAAGGAACGAGAAGTCCCAACTGTCTGATTCACATCTCCGCTCGCTTCTTTCATGTTAAACTCCTTTGTTCCGTATTGTAACAGTTTTTATCAGACCACAGGGGGGTCTGATAAAGGGTTTTTCTTATTTTCCCACAAGTGCACAGAATTCCTGTCTATTGCTCAATAAGGCTAATAGGGAATTACATGCAGTAGTAGTGGTAAAATTAAGATTAACTAATGTAACTACTAGTCACACCGCTGTAAGGGTGTGACGGGCGCTTAAGCGTCACGCTGTGACGCGCAAATACTACTGCTGCAGTGCCAAAGGCACTGCATGGGCACTAGGCCATTAATGGGCCCCAGGGGGGCCCATTCCTATATCCCAAATCCGTTACACGTATTCGACAGTATTCCCATTTTGGTCCACACCATTTTGTATTTAAATCGTAGCTTTTCAGCTAGGGACAGTAGTCTGAATATTAGTTACTTTCCGTCTCTAGTTCCGCCTCAGTTATCACTCCGTACTCGCGAGCTCTAGTTCGTACTCGTTGCGTACTATCTCGTATCTAAAGTCTTAGTCGTCATTGACGGCCTGGACTTATAGTTCGACGTTACGTTCTCGACGTCGTACTTTAACGTACTAGCTACGTACTTCCTCGTTCTCTGAAATTGAGGGATATCGTAAGCTGGGCGAGTGGGCGCAGCACACAAGCTGAAGCCAAGTCCCTCTCTCCGTACTCCTCCGTACTTTTGTTACGTGTTTCGTAGTAGTCCGGAATTATCCGGGATTTGTCCGGAACACCGATCTTGACAGAAACACACAGCCTTGACAACTCCGGATCCTATATGTGAACCGTGTATCTCCGGAAAGCTCCATCGTCACAATGTCCCAAAGAAGCCGCATGTCCCACATGAGACAAAACTAGCTCGAATCTATTCTGATCTCAAAGGTCCAATGTCTACCAGTACCCCTGAGGGATACAATTACTGGATCACATTCATATGTGACTCTTCCCGCTTCTGGGCAGTATATCCTCTTCGCCGGAAAAGTGATGCATTCAATGCATTCAAGATATATAAAGCATATGCCGAGAATGCAAACCCAGGCTTACGCATCATTGAATTCCAAGATGATGAAGGCGGAGAGTACATGGGAAATGAGTTCATTAAGTTCTGTGATGACAGTGGAATTCAGCGCCGACACACAGAAACTGACGAAGCATACCAAAATGGTGTGGCAGAACGAGTGAACAGAACAATAGGTGAAGCAATGATCACACTCCTTACAGAGTCAAAGCTACCTGTGTCATTCTGGTGGAGAGCGGTTGCTACTTTTGTACATGTGCGGAACAGATGCCCGACTAGTGCCTTACCAAATACAACACCATATGAAGCCTGGACCGGACACAAACCGGATCTATCACATTTGCGCGTCTTTGGTTGCCTTGCATATGTGCTAGTTCGAAAAGGAAACGGCGGAACCTAGATTCACATTCCATAAAATGCATATTCATAGGCTATGCAGTCGGAAAGAAGGCTTGGATCTTCTATAACCCCTTAACAAAGCGCACAATTGAATCAAGTAACGCTGTATTCGATGAACGTGTATTTCCTGGAAATACAAAACATTTAATTAATTTCTCCTTGGATTCACTCCTACCACCCTCTTCTCAATCAGACGCCAAATCAGGGGGAGCCCCACATTCAGATATACCTCATCGAGGGGGAGTAGAGCTATTCGACTCGGCATCATCATCATCTGAAGAAGAAGAAGATATTCCCCCGGCACAACCACATGTCGACTCGCCCCTTACATCACTTCCCAGTCTACCATCCTCCAGATCACCATCCCCTCCAAGAGCACGCTATGAACCAAAATTTGGCAAAAATGGCCTAATCATACCCGAACCTAACACTGGTCGTGGCCACCGTTTACGCAATAGACAACCGCCAGATCCGGAAGTAGAAGAATCTGAAAATGAGGATACTGATGAGAATACAGCCGCGAATTCAGTAGCTCTAAATGAAGACGAACTTTACCTTACATTTCCGGAAGCGTTGGCAGCCGCATTTTCTTGTCGGCTAGAAAGCACCATGTCAGCGACACCTCATGAAAATGAGCCGAAGACGCTAGCTGAAGCCCTTTCACGACCGGAACCAGAAGCGCACATGTGGTATCAAGCTGCGTTAGATGAAATGCAAGCCCTGACGGAAAATGGTGTCTTTGAGCTAGTCCAACTCCCAGCAAACCGGAAAGCAATTGGGAGCCGCTGGGTCTTCAAGGTCAAACGAAATTCGGATGGTTCTGTAGAGCGTTACAAAGCAAGATTAGTTGCAAAAGGCTATGCACAAAGACCGGGATTTGACTTTACTGAAACTTTCTCACCAACCCCAAAATGGGCAACCATCCGTGCAATCCTTGCCTTTGCAGCTCTACAAGATCTTGAGCTGAAAAGCGTCGATGTTTCATCAGCTTTCCTCAACGGTGACCTTGAAGATGAAGTGTACATGAAAGAGCCTGAAGGTTTCCAATCCTCTGATAACACCCATGCGCTGCGCCTGAAGCGTGCACTATACGGTCTTAAGCAAGCAGGCAGAGAATGGCACAAGAAACTCCACAAAACCTTGTGCGGAATGGGATTCCTGCGTGTTCGCTGTGAACACAGTGTCTGGGTGTACGGCCGTGATGATGAAAAGACCCGCATCATCGTCCCGGTGTTCGTCGATGATATCACAATTGCTGGAAAGGACGGAGAGGCAATACGGGCGCTTGTGAAGCAACTAGAAACACATTTTAAGCTTCGCGATCTTGGAGAGACAAGCTATTTGTTAGGTGTCAAGATTGAACGAAATCGACAAGAAAAGTCACTTACACTATCCCAGCGCCAGTACGTCATTGATATCCTTGAGCGTGCCAACATGGCCGATTGCAAGCCTGTTTCCACACCACTCAATCCCAACGTCGTCTTATCTTCTTCCATGGGACCAACTACCGAAGAAGAGAAAAAGGAAATGAGCAAAGTGCCGTACATAAACATACTTGGTGCAGTTGCTTACCTAGCAATAGCCACACGCCCAGATATTGCATACGCAGTCAGTGTCCTGTCTCGATTTAGCAAATCGCCGGGTCCACAACACTGGATCGCCCTAAAGAGACTGCTGCGTTATCTGAAAGGGACGATGGACTACAAAATCAAGTACGCACCCGATCCGACATCATCAGAACTATTTGCCTCCTACAGCGATGCTGACCACGGTGGCAACCCAGATAACAAACGATCAACAACCGGATTCGTCATAAAGATGGGAACCGGTGCGATCAGTTGGATGAGCCGATTACAGCCCTTTGTCACCCTCTCAACCACAGAGGCCGAATATGTCGCCGCAGTCTCTACAGCGCAAGAGATATTGTGGCTTCGAAACCTCTTCACTGAATTCGGACACAAGTTCCGTTCGCCATCCACGTTATACATCGATAATCAATCAGCACTGTCAGTAGCTAAGAACCCAGAACACCACGGTCGGGTAAAACATCTCGACTTACGATTCTATTGGTTGCGCGACGAGGTTGCGAAAGAAGTCATAAAAGTCGAGTACACCCCGACAGAGCACATGCCCGCCGATGGTTTAACGAAGCCTCTATCTGGTTCAAAATTGTCGGACATGACCCAGCTATTCGGTCTAACGACGTGATTTATCGAGGGGGAGTGTTGGAATTACGATATAATCACTAGTTAGATAGTAGATAACACGCGTCACGACGCGTAACATGTAACCTGGGGCGCCGGGCAAAAGACTGACGTCTTTTGACCGTTGCATCCCAGGTATGTAAACTACAGTAATTAATATGACGTCTTTTGACCGTTGCATCCCAGTGCACGTTCAACAACGCACGCCATAAATGTGTCTTTACTACCTCTTGTCCAACCGCACTTTCTTCGCGGGAGGCCCAGTCAGATTTGGCTCTTCCTTGGACCCGCTCGCCCCCCCTTCTCCTTGATCGTGCTTAGAGGATTTTACTTGTAAGCTTGGGTCTTGGGCACTGGGCTTTAATGCTGAGGGGATATAATGGAGTTCGCGTTCCTGGGCAGCATCATTTTCAGGCCAGTTTCGTTTGAGAGCACGCGCAAAGGCGTCTATTATCCAGTCTGAAGACTCGAGTTTCTTTAACCGCTTTTCGAGCTTTCTGTGCTTCTTTGCTCCATCATCGCCGGAGTCATCTGACGATGAGGATGATTCCGAATCATCGTAATCTGAAGGCGGTTCCTGATATCGGACGGCAATTTTACCAGATATACGACGAAGTAACTTGTACAAATTTGTGGATGTGAATCTTGCCGCTCTAAGTTCGAACGGCGATCCTAGGTATCGAGATTTGGCATGGCCACCTTGTCTACGACCATTTTCGTCGGTAAACGAATGGTCGAAAATGCTCCGAAGAAAGTCTGTAAGCTCCATCTTAGTCATTTTGTGGTCCGCATATCTGAAAGCTGTCCATGTCAGAACGTGCACAAATGATTCAACATCATCTGTAAGAGTTTGCGGTCCGGTCGTATGAGGATTGAGGAGACGGGCAGCCGTGAATTGCCATGTTCCCTTTAGGATAAAAATATTCATTGAAATTCAGTCATGATATAACCAAAAGGCGTACGGTTCTCTCAGACTCCCTTGCTTGCTGAATGCTATCTTGACTTTTTGATAGATCCCAGTCTATCAGCAACGCCGAACCGTTATAGATCAAAATGTTGTTCGGACTGATATCACGATGAAGTATTTTGGCCTGTTCATATGCCACTTTATGCGCTGAAATGACGTGAATATCTGAACGGAAACTTCAAAGGTAAACGAACCTATTAGAGCATCGTGCATAACCTTGACGAGCATTCTTGTAGAAGAAAACGTCGTCAAAGGAGTCCCAATTTCCTCTAAAACCAGCCGATAATGAAAATGTTTTCTCAGCTTTTCCGGTCGATTTTTTGCCCAGGTTGCTTCTTTTTTCACAAAGTCTTGTGTGACAGTTTGCTGATTGGGGACGTCTCCTGCGGCGAGAACAGTTGCTATGTAGGGTACTTTATGCTCCTTTAGTTTAGCGTAAAGATCGTGCTCCGCAGTTTGAGATTGCAGTCGCCAGGTGTCTTTGAGAAATACTGCTTTCTTTAGTAAAAGAGAATATGCGAAAAATGCGCGAGTTGATCGCCCTAGTGGAGAGCGAGTACCACCTATATATATGTCCCGTGGAACAATATAGCCCGAGTCAGCCACCGGTAATTGTACCAGACGGGCATCTTCATCAAACCCAAGTGCTTCCCGTGCACGAAGCTCATTCGGTTTAGACGGCTTAGTAACTGAGACGTCAATTCCCCGTTTGTCTGCCGTCATGCAATCAAACCTGTGAAAGAATTCAGGCAGGTCGGTGGATGACAAAGGAATTTGTTCCGTAACAATTACGCCGGATCTGTCCCAACGGAGTATTCTAGCGTACTTCGGAAATAGGAGTAAAGAGAAAGCGTGTGAGCGAAATTGAGCGGCTTGATGAGCGGAAGCGTATGTGGTGATTTGTCCCAGAGTCTCCTTTGCGGCATTGCTGTCATTGACAAGAGGTTTTCCGGGCATATCAGTGAATGGATCAGAGGTTTTGGGGAATTTAGCCTCAATCATTAATTCCACTTTGGAGATGTCTCCCGCGTCATTGCTTGGGAATAAGCAAACATCAGGTTTTATTGTTACTTTGTGAAATACAAGGAAAGGACGATCCTGTGTGGCAACGACTGTGAAATTGCGACATAAACTTTGGACGGCTTTGACCTGTGCGGGGCGTTTAAGTTTTGACGGAAAGATACCGGATGAAAGTGCGCTTACAAAGGGATCGTACATATCTTTCTCCTCTTTACTTTTTGCAACCTTCCTTGTCTCAATTTGATAGGTCTGTAGAGACTGTAGCTTTGTCCTTGGGGCCGGAAGGAACTCTTCGAGAAAATCGTTTGCGGGCATGGGGCCAATGATTTTGCCAGTCACTTCGCTTCCCATTAGTATCAGTCGTGGGTCGCGCTCCTCAGCTCCCGAGGTAAAACACGCGCTTGCAGATTGCTTGTCAACCATCGGCGTGTAGTCTAGTCCTCGTTTTACGTTTGATGGGCGAGGTGGATTGGGAGACGAAGAGGGTTGAGAGGGGTCGGCTTTCGGGATTTCTGGATCAGATAACGTAAATTCTTCGACCATTGTATTGTATTTGCAATTTGGAGGGAGTATTATGAAGAACTTACCTGTATCAAGCGTTTACCATAAATATATAACGTTTGGGGTTAAGGACAGGAGATGTGGACAAAAGGATGTGACTTTTGGCGGCGTCACACGGCCAAACCGGCAAGGACAACTTTTCAACTGGTTCGTCCGTGGACACTGGACGCACATTGAGGTGAAAGCCATACAGACCCTTTCTCGGATTTTTTCGGTTACCGATGCCTATGGTCCTTTTTCTATGTTTTTGTTTGACAAAATGATAATTACGACTTTTGCAAATACTCGACAAGCATACGACAGATGGAGTTGGAGACATTGCAATAATTGATCTATTTAATGATCGAGGCGAAATTCCGCAGCTACTTCGTTCTATTTTTTTAATAACATCCGGGGTTCCTCTCGTCGGTGACATCGAGCTTATGAATGGGACTTTCAGGCCCGGGGCGACTTGCTGCATCGGCTGCCGCCTAACAAGTGGCTCAATTTCATTCCAACCTCGTCGGACGCTCTGTCGCTGCTTCAGGAGGAGCCCTGTTGAAGGGGAAGGAGCCGACAGGTTCGGTGCGCGGTGGGAGGTGACCGTTCACCCACGACTGCGACCGTGGTCACCGACCACCACCCCACCAAACCACGCAGTCGATCATCCGTCTCATTCGTGCTCCACACAAGCTGGCTGTTGAGTCAGGCAATGCGGGTAGGAATCCGCCATCGTTCCTGCCACTAGGCCCCGCCGCTAGGTTGTTGCTCCTAGGCCACTGCCGCTAGGCTACTGTCACTAGGCCGCGGCTATAGGCCACTGCTACTAGGCAACTCGGCCGCTACACTAGGCCATTGCTGCTAGGCCACTGCTCCTGGGCTATCGCCCCTAGGTCCTCATAGCGGGCCACGTTGAGAGATGAGCTGAAGGTTGAGTTGAGTTGAGAGTCGAGTTGGGGTTGCCAACCGCGTTAAGAAGTGAAATAAAGTCGACTAGGCTGGGTCTGGACACCTTTGCTTCGATCCAGTTGTTCCTATTGCACCTGGCTCAGCCGTAAAGGTATGTCCTAAGAAGCATCCACCTGTCTTGGATAAGCGGGAGGAAGAAAGTTTGCGACAGAAGATGGTGAATCGAGGAGACACGAGATGTCTGCCGCGCTAGGCAGAGGAGAAGAGTTAACAGACGGTGCAGCCGCGACGGCGCTTTCTGCTCGGCTGGACGCGTGTGCCGCGTTGCTATTTCAGTGTTTTCTTGTTTTCCAACCTGCTGTACTCCAATGCGATAAACAAGGTATAATTGTCTCAAAAAAAAACCCTGATTAGCTGCTAGCCTGTCTGAATTCTTTCGCAAGACAGCGGAGCGGAGCAACGAGGAGTTGATCCGATAGTCATCAAACCATCCATTTCAGGTGCCCGGCATCTATTCCGTGAAATTTTACACTCTCCATCCTTCTCTATCAGGCCGCGTTGACTATTGATGAACGAACTTAGGTGGCAATTTACGTCCTGCACGTGATGTGGGCATGCAAGTCAATACACTTGATACGCGCGCCTCAGGAGCGAACAGGGAAGATAAGGGAATCAGCGGATGTGTGCTCAGAGGGAGAAATAGGAGGGAAACATTCTTCTTGTATTTTGTAAGCTAAAGAGGAATTTTTATATACATTATTTGGGAGTTTCCAGGAAATTGGAATGGTGCTAAAATGTAATCTAAAAACAATGGAAAAGGCTAATAGTTTAATTGCGAACGGGTGAAAGGTACAAAATAATTGGAATTTGCAAAATATTGACAGACCGGCGCATATACCGAGCGCTGACTAATCTCCGCATAGCCTGTTTGCGTACGCAACACACTGATAACTTTAATCGTAACGCAGCTCTGAATTGCACCATGGCACTGAACGCATTGAGTTTACATATGCATGTTTCAAGAAGACTGTTTGGACTGAAAAATCGAGAGTTAAGCTATACAGTGCCAGGATAGTACGCATCGAATATATATCGAAAACAGTTGACAGATAGTAAAATGCGTTAGACACTTAACAATCAAGATCGACAACATACGAAAAGAAGAGCCCATTAACATATTGTAAGCCAAGATATATATTCATAATTCAACATCTCACAGATCAATGCAGTACAAATAAATCCTCTCATACCCTCAGAATGTATGCTCGGTAGAGTCCTTCCCACCCGCAGCGGTACTAGAATTCCCCGATTGCACAGCTGCCGGACAATTTAACAAACGACTCCTTTGTAGAAAAAAAAACAATCTTACTTGTAATAATTCTGTCAATATAACTTGCACCACTCCTGAACACAACAAGGTCAAACAATAACCAAAAATGAATTCGTAGGCAACTAACCATTTCTGATGTGTCAAAACATCACAGCCAATGTCCCTTTCCCTCTGCTGAACCTCATTTACGTACGCAAGCATGCCCTCTGTCTCATATTTCTTCGACAAGTAAGCTATAAAATTATCCAATAATTCATTCTTTTCTCTCTCCGATAAGGAAGATAGAACGTACCCGTCGAAACAGCCGTATTATGCAGTCCACCAAGAGAAACCAATTGAATAGCGTACCTAATTTTTTTCATCAACATGTGACGAGCCTTCGGGGAAGATGTTGATGAAGAAATAACAAACCCTTCTTTCGCGATGTCCCAGATAAAGGTCTTCAGCGTCTCATCGTTGAACCCATGCGTTGCCCAGTTAAAGCTCGGACTCAAGTTATAAACGAATTGTCTAATATAATCTGTTAGAAAGTAACAAGAGGCGCAGCAGTGATGTGTATACTTACTTTCCGGGGAATTTTTCTCTAACGATACGAGCGATGCGCGTCGCGGCTTCAACTGTCGGGGTATTCGTTTCGTACCATAGCATATCCGCGTATGGTGCAAAAGCGAGTAGACGTTTGATAACAGCCTGTATAGAATAAGCATCTTGGAAGGGAATGATAATTGGGATCATACGTCGTTGCCACCGGTGGTATGATAATATCCTTCCTTTGTACGTGGTACTGAACAGCACATGGGTTTTCCAACATCATCACCCGGCGACGACAACAAAAAACTTACAATCCCAATCCCAGAATATATCCTTTCCCAAAAACTCCCGCGCAACGATTCTAGCCTGAGAATTCGACTTCCCATTGACAGCTTTCTTATAATCATCCCAAACAGATCCCTTTCCAACGGCATCAAGCTCCTTCCTCACAGCTTTCAAAAAAAGAGAGAAAAAAAATCAGATAAACCTCCGCCGGACAACCAACAATCACAAAAAGCCAAACCTTGATCAAAAGTGACAAGCTCATGCTTTGCCATCCACCCAGCCTCAAGCTCATCAAGCTCTCCCCCACTCGCACCACGCGCCTCAGCTTCAGCCAACACCTCCGCAAGACCACCATCATCGTCACGCGTAGTTGTTCCCAAAATAAACTCATGATCAGCCGGATCAATGTTAGAAGACAAAAGTCTCCCCGAATCAGCGTCTGTTCGGGCTACGACGAAACATGGCGATTGCAAGATGTCGAGTTGGAATCGAGAGGCTACAAGACGGGAGATGTGGGTGTTTGTGGGTACGACTACTTTTCCGCCTTGATGGCCGCACTGTTGAGTTATCAAAAAAAAGGTTGTTGAGCTGCTGGGTGTATTTCGGAAAGTGGGTTGTGATGATGCTGACCTTTTTGCCGCCAGGTAGTTGGTCTTCAAAGTGGAAGGCTGAAGCACCCTTAAAGATCATTCAGTCAAAGGTTAGCTAACGACGGAGTAGCTACTTACGGATTCGGCGAAAAGCTTTGTAATTTTCATTACTGATGAAAGACCACCATGCCTAGAAGAATAAAAAAGGTCCACGAACTGAGGCAAACATAGTATAAATTCAATAGAACCAACCCGGTATCTCCGTCAGCTAGTATAGGTCTCAAATAATCGATATATTTCAAGCTTTTCCTCTTCTCCGGAGGCATTGAGAATCGTTCGTCGTAATGCTTTCGGTCATGTAACTGTTGCGCACGAAAAATGCGATGAACTTGGTTGGGAACAGTAGTATACGGATAATCGCTGCGGTATACGAATCAGCCCACACATTCCCAATAAGACGCCCAAAACTAAACGTACGCTAAATCAGGTCCAACATCATTACTCCCATGAACCAAAGTACTAGAACAAGCCCATCCAGATATATACACGACTTCCTGTCTTTCTGCCATCTGCGTCATCTGCACAGGATCAATAACTCCAATCGTATGCAACGGCTTTTTCTCCTTCTCGGCTTCTTGCAGCATGCGAAACAGCTTCTCGGCGAGCGGTGTAGAAGGCAAGGCAAGAGGTCTGTACGATCCTTGCTTGGATACGACAGATGCAGCAGTGTATGGCCTTTTCATTCCAGCGAACCGGGGAGAGTTAAACCATGCTTCCGTTTCCTGGACGCGTGCTTCAAAGTCGTGGGATTCGTCGTCTACAGAGAGGGGTTTCAGAGGTAGTTGAACCGAAGAGTGTGACATTTGGCGAAGAGATTGTTGAGATAGTCGGCGAGATAAGTTCAGACCATGTCTCGAGGACGACGAGTAGCTTATGGCTGAGGACAGCATGAACGGCTGCCAGTGAATGTCACACTTTTGCTTATCCACTTTTACTAAGCGGATCTTGGTTTTTATCAGTTACGTGACACATCCCTCATTCCATATTTTTTGGTGAATGACACTGAATTTAATTCTTCCTTTCTTCTTTGGTTTCTAAACATACAGCATGAAAAAGGAACTCTAGTACTGAGCATATTGATTTTTCTCAGGCGAAGACACAAAGACCAGGATGCATGCCGACGGGGTCGTTCAAACTAAAGAAGATCTATCAAGACAGAAGGTAATTCAAAAAAGTAAGAACATACCGGAGATTGATGTTCAGCGAGCTGATATCCTTCATATCGTTGTCGGACAATTTAATATCCGTCACATTCAAGTTCTCAACCAAACGAGTCGGGCTGCTGGTTTTGGGAATGATTGCCACACCTTGGTTAACAACCCATGCCAGGACGATTTGAGCGGGAGCTAAAACAATCGTGTTCCCGATATCGTCAAAATTCAACCAAGAAAACGAAAAAAAAGGAATTTACTCACTCTTTTGATGGTTTTTAGCGATTTTGATGATGGGTTCTTGGTCGAACAAACTCTTAACTTTCTCTCTGGATACACCCAATTGGTACCATCCCTCAGCGGCAAAGTTAGAATAGCCTGTGACCGCTATCCCGAGGTATTTAGCGTAAGCAATGAGGCCTTCTTGAGTCAAATACGGGTGAAGTTCAACTTGGAGGACTTGTGGCTTGTACCGTGCGTATTTTATGATGTCGGAGAGCAAAGCACTCTGGACATTGCTGTGAAATAAAATAAAAATAGTCAGTCGATGCACGTTACTTAAGAAATTATCCATTCTGTTTCGGACCTTACACCAATATTTGTAGTAATGCCATCGTCAACAAGCTTTTCCATGGCTTCCCAAGTCTCTTGGAATGGAACATTATCTAAAAAACAGAATCATTAATAGATTCCGTCGTAAACTCATGACAAAAGGACGGACCCAATCTTATTTCGGTTTTTTCGGCGTCATAGTGCCATTCCGGAGGATAGCGTACGTGTATGGGAACATGTTGGATGGAACATGGGAAGTGAACAAGAAGCAAATCAAACTCTAAATACCGACTGTATGAGATAAGGTTGTAATAATATGAAAAAAAAACACCGACTGTCGAGTCCCCAGTCCTTGAGCTGGTGTCGTGCGACCTCGGCCACATGTTCTCTCCTATGGAAACTGTTCCAAATCTTGGAAGTAACAACTAATTGAAAGTGCAACGGCCTCAAGTTCAGCCGAAGTATATAGCTGAAAAAGATATGAAGGATAATTCGCACAGATATCTTCCCGTTTAATGATACCTTCGTCGATGGCACGTTTGATACCTTGTCCGGCTTCGGCCTCGTTACCATAGTCGCACGCTCCGTCGATAAGACGATAACCAGTTTTAATCGCGTTGTAGACAGCCTATGCACAGTCAACAAGAATACTGCGTCAAAGATGAGGCGCGATCTTACGTCGGCGGTCTGCTGCTTGGGAATCTGAATAAACGAAGAGTTAATTATTTACAATGTCAATCGACAACGGAAAGTAGGAATAATCTGTAGCTTGCATACCTTCCAGACTCCGAGTCTTATCGAAGATGTTGGTAATAAAGACAATACCTGGTAGGATATATGCTATGCGACTCACCCGACCTGGGGCATCTGATAGCGATAGTCATGTCAGGCTTGAGAGTGATTAACCAAATTGAGTTATCAACACGCACCAGTTGGCCAGTTCTCAACAATTTAATGGATGCCATACGAGCTATGATTGTAAACCTTTGTTGTGTGCGAGGATAACTGAGGGTAAGTGGGAAGAGCGAAGACAGAAGCCTGCGACGACGAAGAAACTAAGGATATACTTATATACGAGCCGGAAGAGTCCCGGAGAAACTGTTGACCAAAAATGGCATCTCAGCTGACTACTTCTTCTCACACTCAGGCGGCCCGAATTCGGTCACAGAAAGTCACAGAAAGTAATCCACTTGGACAACGGACATATTTGTACATTCTCAGGTGGATGAACTCGGAGTGGAGTAGAACTTGTAGGGGTTTTTGGTGTTATCGATTGGATTGTGATGTCATTTTCGGTGTCACTTGGAAATCAATAATCAACCGCGATCCGATCATAAGGTGTGATAAGTTACAACTTCTCACCAGTTCTCACCGCGTATTATCTACGAAAATGTACTTCCTTCAGATTCCAAAGTTGTCAAACATGCACGATAGCTTGAACCATTCGAATGGCACCGGAAGGTTCGGAAATACACATGAAATCCAAATGTTTCAACATCGCGATAACAAAGAATCCTTCTCCGAAACGGTCCAGGGTCCGAAGACTTCCCATGCGCCATTTACTCAGGGTGAGCGAAGCTGCGAAAGCCTCAAAACGGAATTTGAAACCGAGACCTGTATCACCAAACGAGAAGGAGCATGTTCGTGTCTGCTTTTATGTTCGACATCATTATAATAATCTGGTTAATGAAGATAGCCATTAAGACAATCATCATTCAATATTCTACAAAATTGTAAATGGGTTCAACATATTCTAGCAGTGACTGACAGAACGAATTGGGCCTTGACAGACAGACCGCAAGAACGACATTGGTGCTTACCTCGAAGTACTAAAAAGGCACTGGATACCTTCATCTCACATTACGATGTTCGAAGGAACTGTATGGCACGTAACTCTATTGTGCATATCGGCAGGCGTGCACGCTCAATTGTAAATTAAATGTCACCGATGGTGCTCTATACTGTATGTGATCCGAATTCTCCTGCTGCTGATTAACGATCATTTTTTTCATTGATGTTGAATAGAATCATTAAAACCACATTCTATATAATTAGAAGTACACAATTATCCCCGCTCATAACATGGCGGTTCAAAGGAAGGGCGGATTCAATAGTTGGTATAAGTCAATCAAAAACGACTTTATTCATACTTACTCGATTTCGATAAGAATACGTCTCTAATAGTCAATAGGACCAGCATCATACTGGGACCCTGAAAAATAACTATGGTTCTTTGCACTATGGGCGCACTGGAAGTAGTAACTACTCAACGTGTTTCAGACAAATCGCATTCGGGAGTTCTGGCGCCGATCAAGAGCCCCAGGTGAAAATTTAATATTGAATATTGAAGCAGCGAACACTTACACAAATCCGTTCGATTAGGTTCACCAAATCAAAAGCGGAAAAACCACACCATTGTATGTTATATTATTTGACTGAGCTTGCAACATCTCAAATGTACGTAAAACCGTACCCTCGCTCTTCACAATTCAATATAACACTATGCTAATTAAATGAAGATGCCTTGAAAATCAATTGTAAGCCCGTTGAATACGATCAGCCATCATTGACACTGCTAATCGTATGACTGACAGCCTCCAGTGTGGATATAAAAAGCAGACGTCTCAGCGAGCAATTGGCCGAATTCGAGCTCAAGATGCTTTCTGCTATCGTTTTTCTGCTCATCACGTCCTTGTCCTTTGTATCTTCAGCAGTGCTGCCTACAATTCAAGCACCCAGCATTTCAGCAATCATCACCGACATCGACAAATTAACAACCAACGTTGTAAGTCCTCTTACAATGTTGTTTAGTAGACCATTCTTTAAGAAAAAATATCAGATAAGCTTGAAAGGCACAATTGCCGCAGTACCTATAAAGGAGTCTGAAGTTACCAGCGCGACCGTATGTTATCTCTCCTATATTTTATTTATCATAACCTGACCCTCTTGTCTTAGACGAATGTACAAACAGCACTTTCGGAATTAGTTATCGTCGTTCAGGTGAGCACGCCGGACGAACGTAGAGATAACAAATCACACTAGGCACGCAAACAGGACTTCAAAGATACAGTCACACCATCCGACTCGAATGCTATTATTATAGCGAAGCTGACAACACTCCAACAAGAAGTGATCGAAACCATATCGGTGTTCGATACCAATGATGACACGTTAGTTGGCCGATCTATCGACATTTTGTCACCTTTATTGCAGAATGCTCCAGATCTCCTTGACGTACGTACCACCACACGACTTTTCTTTGAAATCAAAATGCTAATTGGCCACGTGTACGAGTTTAGAATCTAGTAACTGGGTTGCAAACAGTTGATCCTAGTGTATGCGTTTGTTTTCATTCAAGTTGTAACATTACTGCAGCTGGTTCACGTTAACGATGCTTATAGCTAGGTACAGCCGCGGTAGGACTTAAAAATGGAATCGCTAATAAGGCAATGAGTGTTCTGTTAGTTTCTCCCTTTTTGCACAACGTTGTCCGACGTGGTTTAGGTCTCAATGTAGCCTAAATCAAGATCTGGTGACACGATTAACATGTAAACCAATTAGTGTTCATTATCATCCTGTCGCATCTTTTTGAATACATATGTATGTGCGCAGCTTGTGAATTGGATTTATTTTGTTCTGTAAATTCGATTCTTGAAGTCTCTCAACGATTTCCGTCTTTCAGGCCGGCACAGAAGCATATGGCTCAGAGCCATGATATTCGCAGAAACGATTCTCGATTTATTTTTCATCGGGAATGAACTACGGCTGTATGCGCCAATACGCAGAACTTGTTACAGTAATTATTAACGAAAGTAAGATGCGAGAGTTTCGGTTGCTAAGCACATGTGAAACAACTTGAATGGAATTGTGGATCTCTAGACGGAAGGAACACTTTGTGGCACTATTGCATCAGTGATCTGAGTAACGTTATCCGGCCCTTCTAGCCGTTCTCGCGTTCAAGTGAGGCTCTTTGACATCGCACGAGGAATAAGCAAACAACTGAAGGACAATTTTATTCTGTCCCCATAATGGTCCCACAGCCGGAAGTGTCCATCCCGACATAATAATATGGGACACAATGTGTGGGACGGACGACTCAGAGCGCAAGTAAGGGAGTATAAAAGACCTAGAATTGCGTAGTACCTGCCTCAGCACAGACAGCACAGACCTCGTCCGCTTTCCTCAAATTTGCTATCATAACAACAACTTATACATCCACGTATATAAAATGCCTTATAAACGAAGGAATATTGAAAGGGTCGAAGCTTCAGGCGAAGCTAAACGACCCAGAACGATAGCCGTGGCCGCTGACCTTCTCAATGAACGCAAACCCATCAAATACCCAAATTCGTCAGAAGGCAATTTTGAGTGGCCGGATATTCCTCCTAATTCCAAGGCGTTCAGATCAACTGTTCAAACAACGGTACGCTGGACCAGCGAGCAACTGGGCCTCCCACCGGGAGTGCCAGCGCCCGTCGTCGCGATTCCCCCAACTCCGGGGATCCCAACCCGGCCAAACTGTAAAATCGCATTGCCCGACCTGATTCTTCCTCCTGATGTGTTGCCACCATGGGAGGAAAAGTCCGTTTCTACTCAAGATACTTCCTTAACCCCACTAGCACCTTCATCTAAGCCAAGGATAAAGAAGAAACCGCCGCGACTGTTTCAAAGCTTATTCTTGCCGCCTGCTTTTCAATCCAGGCCTTCCTATGCACCTTCTCCGTTGATTACGAGGGTATCTAAACCATTCTTCGCCCCCAAACTGTCTGCCGTAATTGGCACACCATCCTCACCTGAACGTGCCGCGTCTTTTGCAATTCCAGATTCTCCTCAGGCTGAGAGCACTTCCTCAGTCGATGAGTTGACGACCAACTCCCCGCCACCCCGGGCTGTCCCGAATCCGAGTACCGTTCCTTCTATGCGTCCTACAACACTGGACGCTGCTTCACCACCAGCACATCAGTCTTCTCATCTCAACACCCATTTCGATGCCGCCTCAATACAGGACCAGACAGTACACAATCCGCCCACTGCTCAACCCACAAGACCTACACAGACGGTCCCTCAGCTCAATCTCTTATCCGATGCTCCATCTCGCGTACCTCAGAGGGCACAGCGTCAGTCTCGGCCAAGACCACCACCACCACGACGATCAGTTCACAGTCCTCCTTTTCCCACAAACCTCACCCAAATTCCCCATAGAGTAGATCCTCGGCTTAACGTCGCCTCTTCATCACAAGCACCTGGTGTGTATAGTCCTCCCCTACCAAGATGTGTACAAACTTCGCCTCAGCCGACACCATTTAGCGTCGCTTCGCCGCCACCAAGAACGGCATACAGTCCTCCTCCCTCGATGAGTCGCATGCATATGGGCCCTCAACACAACCCTACGTTCGGTGTGGTTTCCTCACCGCACGTACCCCGAATGGCGCAAAGTCCTCCTCAGCCGGGCCAACTAAGGAGGCACGAGACAATGATATGATCTGGACCTTTAAGTAACCACCACCAACAAACGATGCAGATATAATCCTGTATTTGATATTGAATGTGTTTGTCTCTAATTATCATGAGAAGAATACCCAAGTTATTAAATCATTTAAATGAAGAAACTTGAACGTAGTTCGAGATTGCAAATGCGTCAAGCAAAGTCTAACTTATTATCACGCGCACCTAGAAGTATTGTCGTGAATGAGCCAGGACTTTATCAAAGGAGATAATGATAATGATTCGATGATGGTTCGATCGATGAATCGATGAAAGGCGAAGGGAAACCATTGAAGGCGTCTAAAGTTTACATGTACATAAATACTAGTAAAATAGTAAACATCATGCCACTACAAAGGGATTGGATTGTGTGTCAGTGGTATAATGAGAAGCAATACATGTGCATAAATTTGACTTGTATAGTATATAAAAAATGTAGAAAACGCCCTTTAGTCCTTGAGCATATTGTATGTAGACTGTTTTTTCATATAAAAATAACCCGATCTTGATCAGGGATGAGCGTTGGTGTCATTGACAGATGGTACTAGCTGTAGTCGAGGTCGCCATTCACTTCCTCCGTATCTTTAACCGCCCAGTCCACGAGGATGCGACGGCGGACCCGACTTGAGATTAGGTTATGGGGTTTTGTGGATCCACACCCAACATGCTAAAAAGAGACTTCCGTTCATTGCTGTATATGGTGAATGATGCAAACAACGAGACTATCTCAAAATCTCACTATAATCAATCAACACTAAGGCATATGCCATAGAATCTTGAGTATTTGCCAAGCTATCTTCTCGGATACCGTTTACTATTAATGACAAACAGTTTCTCCCATGTATGTAAAAGAAACATAACTCAGAGATTCATTCATCCGAGTCTCCCAAGTTGTGAATGAGAATATATTACCCGATATCTACTAAATTAGGAAATTCAAATAGAATTATAAACCAATAAAGTCGAAGTTAGTGTTCGCAAAAATTTGTGATGGTTTATAGACGTAGTATTCAATTCAATAGACAAAGGCACTTCGAATTCCCGCCACATGGCTTCTCTTGCAGCACATGATCACCAAACCCGGACCGATTTGACTGTATTTAAAAACACAACAAACTAGTAAGTTCTTTAGAATTTCTAGAAAACGTCTCCCCTTCCCCTGTAAACGTAGTCACAAATGGCAGAAGAGAAAACTTGGAAGTCCGTTGATTCTCATTCCCACTCCTCTATCGGCGTATTTCCAGATGACTACAAAGCAGGTATGCTGCACATCATCAGCATCTTAGACTTGCTTGAGCTGATTCTCATCCGCACGGGCCGCAATCAAGAACAAGTTGTCCCCGTTTTGAACACATTCCTAACAGAAATGAACTTTATTCCCATGGGTATTAACCCTGTGAACAAAGCTGTTGAAGACTACATGGAGAATCTAATGTATGAGCGCGGAATACAATGCAAAACATTAAAAAACAGCATTCACATAGCGGCTTCCCTCATTGAAGTAAGCCAAGATTCATTTAATTTCACTGTCATTCGATGTATCCCTGAGTCTTGTAAAAACAGATGGCATATAATAAATGCAATATAGACGAAAAGAAACATCTCGCATTGTTCAACTGGCAAGAAAATTTATTAATTGTATGCGGCAAAGGATGTTAACATTGTTCGGTTATGGAAAAATCTAGGTTCGCTTTCTATATAGAAGACAACATTTCCAAAGACCCCACCCCATTTCGCGAGTTTAACTCGCGAATATTCAAACGTCAACCGCAATTAGATCCTGTTCTCGATGTATTCGCCGAAGTATTAAATCGCATGTCGGAATTCTACGATCCTATAGCGGTCGATTTTATTCTCAATTCAACCTTCAATTTCCTCACTGGAAATTGTATTGAACAAGAATTGCCCAAAATTCCATTAAAACATAGTGTCGAGCGTTTCCCGTGGTTTATACGCGATATAGCCGGTATTTCCCTCCCTTATGCTTTGTTCATATTCGTCAAGAGTGGAAATTACGACATAATGAAAATCGTCCAAGCTTTCCCTGACATGACCTACTGGAATGCTCTTACCAATGATTTGTTATCGTAAGCTCAAAAGTGTAACAAATGATCTGTATTCACGTACGACGATTACAGGTTTCATAAAGAAGAGATCGAGGGCGAAAAGGGAACATACATTCAGCTTCGTTCCCAGAATGACAACAAGTCGCTATACGAAACCTGTTTAGAAATTGTGGCTGAGCTGAAACAAGCAAGAAAGAACATTTACGCTATCCTAGCGGATTATCCCGCCCCATTAGATGCATGGAAGATCTGGGAGACAGGATGTGTGTAAGTTGTTTCTCTTCATCTTTTCTCTTTGACAGCCAAGTTCACATATGCCTTCCACAATAGCGAATGGCACATCCTTCATAACCAACGGTATCATTTGGAAGATATCGGCCTTACATTATAAATGAACTTGGCATATCATGTATTACTACTAGAGGCATTTCGCATGCCAAAACTCTTGCATGTACTGAGATCTTTGGTGGAGCTTTGAATATTGACAAGTTCGGCAAACATAATTGTCGAAAAAATCGAAATCCGGACGAAAAATAGCGCCCAAAACTAAAATTTTATGGTCAAGATAACTTATTCCCTAATGGTTTAACAATTGCGAATTACAGAGTGCGTTTGGCATTCAGCCGCGGTTCCCATATCATCCCTGGGGGTTTCTATGTCTCCCGCATATTTTGCGAGGCACGTTTACGACGATTTTGTATTCTTTAGCTTTGTATACAGGCAATCCGACCGGACTTGTTGAAAATATAAACAAACATTCAATTTATCATCATCTTCTTCATTGACACAGAGGAAGAAGCTTACCTGGCTTCGAGGTATATAAGCGAACCATCTTGTCTCGCTCTCTCGAATCCCCACTCAAGCAATGCACTTCCAACTCCATAACCCTGCCACTCGGGGTCGATACAGAAAACGGAAATACCAATGCTTCCGACTTTCCCATTCTCCACCCTTTCCAAAAACATTTTCATACTGTTCCACCATCAAATCAATATGCTCCTGTACACTCTTCGGCGTACGAACGCGTTTACCAAAGCCGTAGTATACAGGAAACACAACCACGGATAAAAATCATTCCCAGAATGTCCGTTTCCGCGAACGATCCGGTGAAGTATACCGAGCACATCCAACCACCTTTTTCACCGTCTCGTTTCGTTCATTGGTCGTGAAGCGCGCGAGTCAGGAGTAATCAGGAAGGAAAGGGAGCCGGCGTGTGTGAATAAGGAGTAGAATAGAGTAAAATAGTGTAAGATAAGAGGATGTAATGGTAGAATAAGAAATAAAGTAGGTTTTGAAAGTAATTTCGAGTTTTGAGTGAAAATGCGACCTTAAGGTTGATTTCTGAGTAAAACGGGGGAATAGAACTTGTTTTTCTACGTCGAAAACGACGTTCTTAAATACATTTTTGGCCTAACTAATTTTCCGTTATTTACGGAACTCTAATTCCCTTTTTATCGACGGGTTTTACAAGAAAAATAGCGAAATGGGGAAACTAACTAAAGAGAAACAAAGAATTAAGCAAATGGAGGAAAAATGAAGGAAACAAACGGAACAGATATTAGAGGATCTCTGTACTGAAGATTGAATCTGAGCAAACGAAAAAAAACTAAGTCCGAATGGTCTAGTCGTCCCGGGGTAATCCAAATGAAGTTACTGTCTGGTTGGAACAACCAGACAGTCTCTAGGTCTCGACTCCGGCATTCTAACGTTTGATTTCGGTTTCTTCTGGTGTTTGGCACCGCATATATCGTCGTCCGCGCCTGTGCAGGGTCGTTTTACGATCCTCGGATTCTTCTTTTACCTCGTTCGCGCCCTCAACAGTCGTCAAAACGGTTGCTTTGATAGGAGTGTCCGAGCTGACGAGATGTCGTTTAAAGTCGTGTATTTCCAAAGGCACACCCAACCGGTCGAGCTCGTTATATGAGATATTGGCGCATCTAGGTGCTAAAGTGGGAAAGAGAGGGCCTTGTGCGAACGAGCGAAGGAATATACTGGTGATAGCATGTGCATTTTGTAGTGTGGCGGGTAACAGGCGCACCTTTACATGTATTTTTGCAGTTGAAATTGAGCTTTGACCACTGATTAGACCATCCATTTCGAGTGCAATTAAAGCCTAGAAACGATGGATGTCTCGATGCTTTATATGTTTATAGCACCCTAGCCCTGATTTTTGTCATAACGTAGATTCAATAGTTCTCACTGGTTACTTGCACCTGGCGCACGCTTGAAGTGTTCGTCAATACTTGATCATTAATTCCAGAATGCTAAGAGGCTGCTTACATTTGGCAGACTGGCACGCGCTCGGAATCCGAGTTTAAAGCTACCCAAGTTGTTTCTACTATTGCTATGGTTTTCCGTGCACAGTCGAGGAAGCCAGAATATTCCAGCAGGGGCAATTTTAATACCTATATATTTAAGCATCATAAATGCAACGTCATTACATGAAAACCATAAAAAAAGAACGATCCTGTTGTACAACTTACATCTGGGGGTATAGCAATACTCCACATGGATATACCGGCAGTCCCACCTGCGACGATAATCGCACCTAAGTCGAGTTGGGAAGGGTCCGATCCTGCTGGCGTAAGTGCCCTCTTCGCAACTTCATACCCTGCGAAACTTGAATTAAGCAAGAGGAATCAAACAGCTTCTTAGATTGTCGGTAATAAGCTTACGCGGCGCTTCCGGGACAGTCTCGTGCCAAAGTAGCATCAAACCCTCTAAAGATACTTCTTACGCCTTCTTTATATAGTACTTTAAAAACGTCGACAACGCCTTCATACTTCTTCTCTCCGCCATGCTGGCCCTGTACTTGCAACAATACCTTGGCACGTTCGATGGGTGCCGCGACAAGCGCACCTGGCACTGCTGACAGGAATCCAGCTGTAGCCAGTTCTCCAATTAGGTGTACATAACTGCGTATACAAGAGTTTTGGAGAGATCGTAAGCCCGGAACGAGACGGTGAAAATGGGTGTAACGCTGCGATAAAGTCTAAACAAGTAGTATGAGCCTCGATTAAAAATGAAAACATTTGTTTTACAAACGCACCCAGTGAACCCATCCCGTGCCAATGTCTTTTTCACCATGTCGAGTGCACCAGTATACATACCTCGTTCAGCGGTTTGTAGTCCTGTCTTGGTCAAGTCGAATGGATGACTTGGTCATATGAACATCTTTTGTATGATAAGCAGCAAGGAAGACGCCAACGCACCAACGAGGACGGAAGCGACGCCACCAACGCCGCCTGCCAGAAAAGCCTTGATAGAACTCACGGTACTATTGGCTGTTGACGATGGTTTCGACGACGAAGAAGATGAAGTTGATGATGTCTCGTCTGCGCCCTGTCGATTAACAAGTTGTTTGTCAATGGGTCAATCAAAGAGAGATGAGCTGACCATGGAAGAAGGTAATTTACGAGGTGGGTGGATCAACCACTAACAGAGCAAGAAAGAGAAAGAAATTCTCATGAATTCAGCAAGGAGTTTAAAAAGACTAGATTGGTTTCAATTCGCCATCATCATGCCTATACGGGAAGAAGACCGGTGTCCGCGTTGAGGCGCATGTGATTTTCAATCATTAGGCGGCTAACCCCTGGTGCACCAATTACGGAAAAAAATTTCAAGGGAAAAAAGCTGGAGATAACACCGATAAGATTATCAAAAGTAAGACAGCGTCATTCAAGTATGTACTACGTCGTGACACTGAGAAACAAAGTATAGTGATTTCACAAATTCAGTGATATGCTACGGAGGAGGCTGCGCCTAGAAACTTCAAACGTGTCATACGTGTCGTGTAACGTGACTCGAGGCGACGGTAAATATCGCGCGTTTCGGGTCTCTCCATGCGTAGCCCGTCTCGGATCGCATCATTCTTCCTCCTGATGTGCTGCCACCATGAGAGGAAAAGTCTGTTCCTACTCAAGATACTTCCTCAACCACCGTAGCACCTTCATCTAAGCCAAGGATAAAGAAGAAATCTTCGCGGAAATTGGTGATTCAGAGCTTATTTTTACCGCTTGCTTTCCAATTTTCCAATCCAGGCCTTCCTCTGCCTTCCTATACACCTTCTCCGTTGATTGCGAGGGTATGCAAACCATTCTTCGCTTCTGAGACGTCCGCCATGATCGACAACCCGCCTCGGACTGTCCCGAATCCGAGAGCCATTCTTTCTACGCGTCCTCCGACACTCGACGCCGCTTCACCAGCACATCATTCTTCTCATCTCAATCCCCATTCAATGCCACCCCGCTACCGTACCAGACAGTACACAATCCGCCGACTGCTCAACTCACAAGACCTGCGCAGATGTCACCTCAGTCCAATCTTTTATCAACTGCCGATTCTCCCTCGCGTACCTCAGACGGCGCAGCGTCAGTCTCGACCAAGACCGGCGCACGTTTCTTCTCGACGCAGCCTTCCGTCGGGCGCAGCCTCACCATTACCGCGAACACAGTCCTCCTTTCCCGTCAACAAACCTTACCCAAATGTCTCACAGAGTAGCTCCTCGGGCTAACGTCGCCTCTTCGTCACAAGCACCTGGAGCGTATAGTCCTCCCTACCAAGAAGTGTACAAACTTCGCCTCAGCTGAAAGTCCTCCTCAAGCAGGCCAGCTGAGGAGACACGAGACAATGATGTCGCCTGGATCTTTAAGCAACCACCACCTACAAACGGCGCAGGGTTCATTTCAGCCGAACCCACCTTATTTCCATATTCCAGCAGGTACTTCCCGGTTATACAAGGCGAAAACCAAGGCAATGCCTCCAATGCTACTGCTTCGGCCCTTGTCACTTTTACAATGAATTATCATAAATTTGGCACGCCGGGTATGCTCGCTTACGTGAACGAGGTTCAGCAAAGGGAATTGAATTGTAATGTCTCGAATGGGTTAGTTGGTACGGCTTCATTTTTTGGTTATTCATTTGACCTCAGGCTTGTTGTGTTTATGACATTTTATCGGTTTATAAAGATTTATAAACCGATAAAATGTGAAGTTAAATCAATATAAACCATCTTCGATTTTTGCGACATAGGGATGGGGCGAGCCGCAGGTTGTGTTGGCAAAAATTATTATGAGTAAAATTTTTATAGAAAGTCAAGTCGCGATTTGTTTATCATGTTGAATAGCTGTCAATCAAGGAATTCTAGTATCACGGGACTCTACGGATCATATATTCTGAGAGTATGTAACCTAATTGTGTTTCTATGATCTGTCATGTAAAACTCTAAATCATGAACATGTGTCATATTCATTGTATGTTGATGGGTTTCCCTTTCGTATGCCGTCAGTCTTAATTGTCAAGTGTCCAACGCATTGAATTGTTTCTATCGGCTATTCTGGGTTCCGATGTAAACATTTTGGTTCTGTATACCAAACATCAAAGCTTAGCACTCTAGCCCTTGATATTTGAGTCTCGACGGTCTTTTTACGTATAGACTCCGCAGCCAATGCACTCATTATTATGACGCCGAGGCTCAAGGTTTACCGTGTACCATGAACTTTTTCCCCCGGTTTTTCTACCTTCTCATTCACAGTGAACTTCCCGATGATACTGCTGGATTCGGCAAATCTCTTTCTCAGGAACGACCCACATTGTTTCAGACTACCAGGCATTCAGAGGTTTAATAGATATTTGAATGATGCCTATCATTATAATTTTGCTCATAACAAGTTGTTCTAGTTGATCATTGATTTTCGGAATCATTGTTGGCTATGGCTTCAAAATGGTGATAAGCCAACTGATCGATCAGAAAATATTGTCGTTAAAGCAAAGTAAAAGTAATCATGTTTACATTCGTATTATTATTGTACTTTGTAACCATCTACTGCGGAGTCCAATAGTGAGTCCGTCAAATTGTGTATTTAATGAGAGGACCTGACGTTCCGAAGCAATACCAAATAACTCCAAACTTTCTTGAAACCTCCTCATAATTCCTTTCGAAATATGGGACTGTCGAAAACGTTTTTATGCGAGTCTTTTGACATATACGATATTCAAAACGTATATTCCACGTATGTAGCTTCAGAACAAATTTGCCCGTATCAACTTACACCCAAATTAGATATCTTGCTGCTTACCTTGCTATCAGTTCTTTTAGTAAGACAATTACCATGTCTTATGAAAAATAATCCTCGTGTTAAACAACTCGCGATAAGCGTTTCTCCTATGCTCTATCATGTTGAAGTTTCCCCAGGAAATGGAGTGTATATGGTCTAAGCCAATTAGTGTTCCTTCTTTTCTCTACATCTCCACAAAGTATGGTATTTTGTTTCTTGAAGGAGTTCTTCTTATAGTTGTGTTAAGAATAGTAAGTCAAATCTCTCTGGTAACCGGTAACTATTCAATCTTAATACTCACATTTGCAGATGACGCGGTAAGGTTTGGGGTTTCTAGTAATTCAATCAACCGTTATTTTATTTTTATTGAAGATTTTGCCTCATTCCTTATATGATCGCGCTTGTTTTCTTTTTGTTTTTCATGATTGGTCTGCAAGGTTCGTATTCCTATCACTTGCCAAATAAATGCGATAAGTACAACTTGATGTAGGGCTGTTAATTGCTCGAGTATATGCTGTTGGCACGAGGAGTAGATTGTTGATAGGATGTCTAATTGTTGGATGTAGTGTACCCATGATCACTTCGATTATTGGTAATTCCGACTTCTAAGTTAGCCATGTCGCAGTGGAATTTCTTACTAAATATCCAGATTATTCCACAGTGGCCGGGTAAGCGAATACATATCAAGCACAGCAAAAACTTCATTCTTAAACAATATCACCAACCTCCTCTCCTGCTAGCTCGTTGGGTACGTCAGACAAACAAAAGGCTCAAGTGTCAGTCTTGTTGAAGTAGTAATTAGGTTCGAGAGCCCTATCCGTGATCACTGATGTCTCCTTTATCTTCACCGATGGTATTGCATTCTGGATCTCTACAGGCGATATTTGGGCTACGTGGAAATTGAAACGCGAAGCAGGTTTACTAAATTCGAACGATATTACTTCTGTACTTCTGAGACAAAGTGAGTTTTGACAAGACGAATTGAAAAAAACGGCACATAACAAGAAAAATATTTAGGTGTAATGAGGTGTATGTGAGTATTCAGTTCTCAGTTACTGTTCGTTATTATTTATCCATATGGTCGACCCAGCGCAGTTCTACTTTTAGCAGTTGCCGGTCTGGTTTCTAATCAAGTAAGTCCTAAGTACTAGTTACACCCTTCATTATTCATTCTTTCAAATTTACCATCAGATATTTGAACCAATGGTGACACACTCTATAGAACTTTGGTTACTCAGGTGAGGGAAATTTAAATTTATATCCCGCTGCTAATTTCGGCTTTCACACATTTTCAAGTCTGGCTGCCATTATAGTCTCAGATTTTTTTCTGGACCTCCGTCAATGCAATAGTGCAGCAATTGGGACCAGTGCCATCGCAACATTGCCAACGATCCAATTTCAAAATATATCCCAACGTGTGCATGAATCTATTATCGCGGAACTAAGGACGCCTATGTTTTTGGAGGAAGAATTCGCGGACAAAGATGAAATTTAAAAAATGTGGCGCTTTTGTAAAATGATACGGTGACTACTTGTACATATCATATATAATAAGGAGGAGGTTCACGCTATATTTTGTGATGACCAGAGCCGACGAAAACAATGATGAATTCAGTGTTAGTTTTGGGAGTTTTCATGATCACTTGTCTCGAGTAGTAGCTTCGCAAGAGGTGCTGATTCCGATTTCCTATGTTCATTTTACCTATTTATTACATGTAGTACCCAATGACTCTAAGATAGTATACCATAAAAGCATCATTCCCTCACATTTTTCAACGTCGGCCAATATGCAACGACCTCAAGGCCTCACCTATGTCAATCGTCCTGATACTTGCCATGAGTGACAGAGCTTTTATATCAAACGAGATATTAAGTTCAGGAATGATAGCGTCTCAAGACCCTCTCATTACATTGAATCAGGCGGACGGCGGGCGTATTAAATCGAGTGATGCAACATCCCGTTGGAGCCTGAGGGCCGTCCGGTGTACATCTGACAGTCACTGAAAGGATATACATGTATATGCATAAACTTGAATGGTTATATAAATTACAGAACAGTGATATTTCTTTTTCCAAGATCGTACTAAGCGACGGGGTACCGCAAAGCTACATAATTTATTTCCACAGCAACGACATAGAACATTGAAGTTTTTCCGTTGAAATACATATCATACATCACATAACACGCGCACCCTAGGATGACACTGCTTTCTCATATCGAAATAACGTGATCTTGATTGGGAGTACTAGAGTTGGTGTCATCCGCAGAGGGTAAGCCGTCGTCAAGGTCGCTGGCACTCTCTTCTTCTCTCATATCTTCAATTTCCCGGCTGGTACCCATTTCCACGAGAACGGACTGTTGTACATATTGCAACACATTCTGAAACTGAATTGTCGGTAATGTCACATTCATAGCTTCTATCGCCACTGAATTTTGTCGACGGAGGTCCAACGTAAAGTTGGCTATAAGAAGGCTGGATGCACTTCTCGAAAACGAGAAAGTTTGACTTCGGGATGAGGATTTAACAAAATAACTTCTTACGTTTGTTGGACGACGGCCAGAGCGTTTATCGCTAGGTCCTTGAAGTGGTAAATAATTGATCGTGAGCCTCGTCCGCTAAATTCATAGATGTACCCACATTTGTCAAACTCGGAATCTGAAACCAGTGAAAACTCCATATTAGACACTAAAAGAATTTTTTCCGGATATTTGTCCATGGACCTACTATAGTAATGACTGTACAAGTGGTCGTGATAAAGATCACAAAACTGGAAGAAAATCAACGATCAAGAACAGAAGGCTTTCGGATTGAGGGCGCACAAGAACCGTGAAACAACTAACAAATGCTCGTAAGAGGTCTTTTTCAGGGGATGTTTCAAATATTTACTTACTTTGTTTGAGTAATATGGAAACAAGGTCGTTGGTACCTTGAATGCCAACCTCTCGCTTCAGCTTCCACGTGCTCCAAATCTTCCACATGCATACAGTAAAGACGATAAAATCGATCAAAACGTTCAAAATATTCGTCAGCAAGTCAATCAAGGCATTCTGAGCTAATGTATCATCACAACGACCAATGAATTAAATACGCTTGACCCAATGTTAAATCGACGTACAGGTGAAACTAGAGACATACAGCTGAATGAGTGCGAATTAAACCTTGGAGAAAATCTAGCTTACCTCGTAATGCATCCGTTAAATGCTATTCTACCTAAACCAGGAGTAGGAAAGTTTTCTCCCGTTGTGATTGTAAACGTTTTATCTTACTATATATAGTCAAAGCCAATACGCCGAAGAACAAAACCCCTATGGCACAGATGACGATCTTATTTCCTTCGCACAATGAATAGGCCCGAGCGATCAGAAGCCCTTAAAATAATCCGGAAAGCTCATTCGAAATATATGATGCACTTTTCTTACCTTGAACACCGATAAATACCAAAAGGGATAAGGCATTTCCCGTATCAACGAGAATGTTGCACAAACTTGAACTTTATTTTCAATAATTGTTAGCTATCACTTTTGGTGACTCGTACCTCCCGAGCTGTAGGGAGTAAGAAACGACAAATGGCCTTTGTAAATGGCTCACCGTTGGCAAAAGGCCCAGCCATAGATTGAGTGCTTGGAGAATCAGATATCCGTACCTTGCTAAGATATAAAGCAAAGCTGGGAGACTAAAACGTTTGGACCATATATATTCAATTTCTTGCGCGATCACAAGGAGGGCCGCATAAAAACAAAGCGCTGGAAGTTCATTTTCAGGATTAACTAGACTGTGGCACTTTGAGGTTGATTGAAGGACTTGCCCAGGGAGCTGACCGACAGTAGATTACTGACATAACTGATATTCCGGTATTAAAGGAACATTCATGGGAGAATGAAAGTAGTGCATACCTTTCATACGTTGCTTGAACGAGCTCAGAGACAACGACTGCAGTGTCGTTCGCGTTGCTAGAGTTCATTTATGAGATAAAAGAAATATTGAATGTAAGTGTTTTGAAGATGTTTGGTATGAATTGACCGTATTAAATACTTTCAAACCAAGATAACCTCCCAGTGCTGCATTGCTTTACCGCAGACTACAACCCCTTATACCTGTCAGCCTTGGACTGCAAAAAAATCAAAGAAGACGATTTGTATCAATGATATTGTAGAAAGAACGAATGTTAAGAGCTCCCGTAATCATTTCACTTCGACTTCTTGATCAGCTGTGAGAACGTTGAAGTTGTAACATATTGCTGAAAACAGCATGGAATTTGACATGTCTGAGAATTCTTGGGAAAAAGCAAAGTGGTTCGAAAAAAACATGCTGTTGATTAACACTGTCATGAGACGTGGTCCGTGAACGAAGAAAATAATTGACTTTTAGTTCTCACTATTTTTTGAGTCCAGAAACTCTGAAGGGCTTAATATTCTGTTCCGCGGGTCAGTGCGCATGTAGCGTTGAAAGACTATCCACTGATGATTGGCTTGTCAAAGGGGTCAAATCTTGGCGCACGCAGTCTCCGATTTGGAAATGCACATATTTATTTTCGTGACACTGTCGATGCGTGTCAGTAATCGATCTGATACAATATTGACAAGTCCCTGATCAGAGCACGTACTACACAAATAACTGATTGTATGACGATTAAATTTCGAGGGAGGGACTTATTGAAGTGTAAAGCGCTGCAATAAACTCGAAGGTTCACAGAGAAGAATCATGGTCTTGAACAAACATATATTGTTTACTTTATTGCAAGGATAAAATCAATCATGGTGCGAGTGTTGTGGAAGCGTGATTGGCTGAACACGTTTTGAGATTGGCTCTGCCACCAGGGGTAATTTGCATACGATTGACCCAAAGAACATCAACTGTAGTCTGGTTGTGAGTTCAACATTTTTTGATATCTGGTGCTGTAGACAACGATACCAAAAATGAATCGTGCAATAGGAATGATGCTTTTCCCTTGAGACTAAAACCAAATTAAAAAAGGTTGATGCGTTTATCCTTCCAATCCTAACCTTTGTCCCAAGACTCTCACTTTGAGAAAGATTGCCTTCATCTTCGTACACCCCGGCTAAGTCGCTTTGTTTATCTTGGAAATCATAGAATAGAGACTCGACATACCAACAACATACAAAGGTAAACGTTATGTTTTCGCGTACCGCAAATCGAGAATTCCGACAACATCAATACGGTTTTTTTACGGCGATAGGTCAATTCGTGATTTCATACGAGCCATTTGTGCTACAGCTCCTGGGGTCAAACATTTCGGTAGCAATTATTGAAACTGGCACAGAACCTCTGAATTCGAGCTCTTCCGTATTTCGTTCCATATACTACGCTTGATTCGTCCCTGCTTCAGTGCAAGTGGTACAACGGCAACAAGGAAAGTGAACAATTACCGATACTAGCGGCTGAGTCGAATCCGGAAACTTTTTTCACTAGGGCGTCTGTTGGAATTTGCAGTCTCGCGCGTCAACAGACCCACAACAGTCCACGACACTCTCATCCCGCGTCACGAACTAAATTTTTTAATTTATATTTTCCCATGGTCATTTTCTTATATACTTCGTATTCGACATTTGAGTACTTCAGTTCCACAACTAAGTGTACGTCTACTTCTTTAACGTTTTCACTTCAATTATTCATATTCTAGACTGAAGTCGCCAAAGCTCGCAAAGAAAGAAAAAAACAGGGTCAAGTCTGAAATGAATCCGTCTGAATACATACATCGTACGTATAGTGAGCACATAAACTAAAAATAGAACAGGATTTATGAAAAGAAAGCCAATGCGCGAGCCATATAAATAATCAATACTAAGTGGCACAGGAAAGGAAATTATACGCGTAAGTAGAGCCAGGTTGCGGACTTGCGGTAGAGCCCTTGACATGCAAGAGGACGTCGCTCGACGACGAGTCGACGTCGACGCTACAATGAACGGGCCTGGGAGCACCCCGAGTCTCCACTGCCACGGCAAACCTGATTCGAAATGAGGTTATAATTTTTGTGAATTCACATCCAACCGTTATGCAAAAAAAATCTTCCGTCTCCTGTATATGGTGAATGGTGAATAATAATACAAGCAAAGATATCTCGAAATCTCACCATATGAAAGTCTAGAATTTCGAGTATTTGGCAAAGTTTCCTCCTCGAATAGCGTCCAATTTATGTAATTATCGACAAACAATTTCTTCCGTGTAGGCACTCCACTTCAAAAAAAACCATATCTCGGAGATTGATCTCGTCCAAGTCTTCTAAGCTGTGAACAAAAATAATAATATATACGATATCTAGTAAACCGAAGCGATTCAGATAGAAGTACAATGTCCGCTCAGAAGCGTGTTTTGACAATCTCAGATGTAAACCCTGATTGCTATAAAAAACTTGCGAAAATTTGGCACTAATAAGCAGTCTTGATACTGAAGTAAGAAAAACAGTATCTTCTACTGTCACGACACTTAGCCCTGGAACCGAAGAATCTTATTCGTCCTTTGCTTCTCCGTCAGTATACCGGGCCGATTTAACTCTATTAAACATATATTTAAACCACCTGTCGACCGTGTATTTCGACAACACAACTGTTGCTCACGGAAATGACTTACGAAGAGAATAAGCATAATTGGCGCCCCGGACGTAGTATTACTCCGAGCGGTGTAGCACAGCCAGACTAGTTGGAGGCAGCGTATATGCACAATTACCGTGCTTCTGATGGAAATTACAAAAGAGATAGATTACTCTTGAATCTCCATTTCTCAGACGATGTATTCACTTTCCACATGCTTTTCCTGCACATTTTCGATAACCGATGTTCCGCTTTTCACTCGGACACTGAACTACAATTTGTATATAAACCCGTCGTTAGAGACACCCAATATCATCAGTTTTCTTGGATTTGTATCTCAGCTTTTCCCTCAGTCCCACAATAAGCATTTAAGTCACTCTATTCGACGTAACTACCCTATATTTCTATTCTACACTCCCTTTTCTATCATACGAACTACTACTTGGTTTCCCTATCCTTCCTGTACGCTCCTATGCGCACGTATCACAACAAACTAGGCTCAAAGTCTATTCCTCCCTCCGCAAATGGAAAAAAGACTTGGAAGCCCGTTGACTTTCATCCCTTCTCTACTGGTCTCTTTCCAGATGACTATCAAGCAGGTATGCTGTACATCATCAACATTTTAGAATTGCTTAAGCTGATTCTCATCCGCACGGATCACATTCAAGAACGAGTTGTCTCCATCTTGAACACATTCCTAACAGATATGGACTTCGTTCCCATGGGTATCAACCCTGCGAACAAAGCTGTTGAAGACTATATGGAGAATCTGATGTATGAGCGTGGAATACAATGCAAAAAATTAAAAAACGCCATCCACTTAGCGGCTTCTCTCGTTGAAGTAAGCTAAAATTCACTGTCATCGATGTTCCCTTGAATATTGTAAAACAGTTGGGATATAATAAATGCAGTGTAGACGAGAAGACAAATCTCGCATTATTCAACTGGCAAGGAAGTTTATTCAATTGTATGCGGCAAAGAAATGCTAACATTGTTCGGTTATGACAAAATCTAGGTGCGCTATCTATATAGACAATGGCATTTCCGAAGACCAGACCCTTTGTCGTGAATTTATCTCGCGAATATTCACACGTCAGCCGCAATTAGATCCTGTTCTCAACGTATTCGCCGAAGTATTGAATCGCATGTGGGATTTCTACGATCCTTTAGCCGTCACCTTTATTCTCAGTCACACTTTCAACTTCCTCGCTGCAAATTGTATTGAACAAGAATTGCCCAAAATTCCATTAAAACATGGCATCGAGCGTTTCCCGTGGTTTATACGCAATCTAACGGGCCTCGCCCTCGCCTATGCTTTGTTTGCATTCGTCAAGAGTGGAAATTACGACATAATGAAAGTCGTCCAAGCCTTCCCGGACATGAACTGTTGGATTGCTCTTACCAACGATCTATTATCGTAAGCTCAAAAATGTAACTCAGATGATCTGAATTCACGTACGACGATTGCAGGTTTCACAAGGAAGAGATCGAGGGCGAGAAGGGAACATACATTCATAATCGTGCCCAGAATGACAACAAGTCACCATACGAGACCTGTTTAGAAATTGTGGCCGAGCTGAAACAAGCAAGAATGAACATTCACGCGATCCTAGCGGATCATCCTGCCGCACTAGAGGCATGGAAAAGCTGGGAAATAGGATATGTGTACGTTGTTTCTCTCCTTTCCCAATTCCCATTGAGAGCCTTCATGCCTTCCACAATAGCGAATGGCACATCGGTCAAAACCAACGGTATCATTTGGAGGATATCGGCTTCATATTATGAATGAAAACTTTGCATACTACATGTATACTAGAGGCATTTCGCACCCGTAACAAGTTCGGCGAAAGTCAGCCATGCCTTGATACATAATTGGGAAAAATTGAAATTAATTTTTTTTGCTAAGCAAGCGGATAGAAGCTCTAGTAACTCGAACGCCGGATAATAGTAGGCTTGCAGCTTAATATGGCAGGCGAGAATGTGAAACCATCATATTATATATCAGGACGATTTATATAAGCACGAAACGAAGTCAAAAATTGGAAGTGTGAAGAAAAGATCTCTGACGTCAATTCACGAGATACATGGAAGAAAAAAGGATTGAACATCTGAACAAAAAATAGCACCCAAAACTGAACTTCATGGTTAAGATAACTTGTGAATCTATTCTGCCTGAGAGATAGCATCAATTGAAAATCACGTACGAAAAGTACTGTAGCCTTCAGGAGATCAAACGTCATCTACTACAGACCCCAATGAATAATCATAATCGTAGTCCCCAGCTTCTTCTTCCACCTCTCTTTCATCAGGGGTAGCCATCTCCACAAGGATAGATTGGTGCACGCGTTGAAGAACATTCGAAAGTTGAAGCGGTGGTAACGATAATTGACTAGCTTCGATTTTAGCGGAATTAAGTCGACGAAGGTCGAGAGTGAAATCGGCCAATAGAGTTGCTGACAGACTTCAAGTTGTGCTATGTTATTGACTAATATGAAAGATGTCAATTGAGACATAGGACTCACGCGTTTTGAATAAGAGTGAAACTATCTACGAGAACAACGTTGGAGGTCTGATCAGATATTAGTTAGTGGATAGATGCGCGAGGACAAATTTATTACATACAGCTGCGAACTGTGAATATTAACGTTCAATTTGGTCTCCGGAGCTTCGTATGACTAAATACTTACGCATACAAGGGGTACAAGAGCAGCAGTAATAGTAATAGCAAAGCTGGTAGACCCATCAGTTGTGAAATCATCGGTACACATATTGAGTGCCTACCAACAACGTAATATACCTATATGTTGCTGAAGATTCAATAATCCTTCAAGTTTAAAAATCCATCCAGACTTACTCTGCGTGAGAAGCACGGAAATGAGGCTCCTTCCACTACTTCGAATTCCATTGTTGCGTTTTAGTCTCCACGTACCCCAGACCTTCCACATACAAATGCCAAATATAATCAAATCCGTGACAAGGGCAATGACATTACTGATGATTTCACCTGAACAAACACGGCGATGAGACTAGAACTCAGAAATAAGAATGTCCCATACTAGTGACAGAACTAATGCTTGAGCTTTGAGAATGAAAGTTATTACATAATGCATATAAGAGTCTGAAAAAAGTTCCGCGCGATCTAGATGTACACACCTTGGAGTACATCCGGGAAATATTACTATAGCTATTATTTAATGAATGTGAATGTCGAGCTTCGTAATTATCGAATCCTTAAGCTTACCATAAACACACAAACTGAAGTAAGAAACAAAACCAAATGCTAAAGCTGAAAACAGGATTTTGTTGCCCCCGCATATTGAATATGCTCGAATAATCAATAAGCCTGAAGTAGTTATTACAATATATAAACACTAGATGATGGAGCACGGACCTTGAACTCCCATAGCTGGCAGAAACAATACGAAGTTTTGTACATCGGCGAGAATATTACAAGATCTTCAAGTTCCTGTCATTTTGGAAAATGAGACATGTATTCAAATGGTTCACCTTCCAAGCTACGAACAGACAATGAGGCTTGCGAATACCGAAGCTATTTACATATTAAACTCACCGGGATGAAGGTTATTGCGATGACTAGCCCCTGTTTTATCAAACTCCCGTGCCTCGCGAAAACATATAATATTGAAGGCAGACTGAAAGGTCTGGACCATATAAACTCTCTTTCTTGAGTGAGTGCTGTTAGAGTAGCATAGAAAAGAAGTGCTAAAAATACGTTTGTAAGTATTTCACTTTAAGATATCGGATTACCCACCAGTCGAGCTGAAAAGAACCAAGATATATACATATCTAATCACATAATTAGATGACAGGGAATAAAACAGAACTGACACATACCCCTCGTAGACCTCTTGAATAATGTCCGCAGGCAGAGCAGCTGCGGTACCGTTTGTGCTATTCATGTGTAGAGAAGATAAGCGATGTATCGACTGGAATGAGTGCATTACTTGTATGTGAATGGGAGCCTTAAATATTGAAACTTGGGTCGTGATCAAGTCGTGTCATCATGCATGAGAGTTCGGTTCAGGTTTCACCTAAAAACAGGAACAGTGAAGCCCACTCATGAAAAGTGATGCTTCCAAGATAATAGGACTGGGTATGTGCATCACATTGTTATAGTGATCTCTTGCAAAACCAGCTTCATGCGATTTCACGGTTTGTTGAGCTCAGAGAACGGTTGCTATGTATGTTGGTCTGGCCCGAGATGCATGGGAAAGCACTGATCAAGGTGAGCCAAACCATCCATATGAAATAAAGCGTTGATTTACCCAATGAAAGGAGGAGAATCCCTGTAAACGGGAATGAAATGGTTTTCACGTATCAACACTTGAAAGTCCTGAACGTTCTTTATGTTTCGCTTTCAACAACTGAGTCTCTCAACAATCAATGTTGATAAGACTAAGACTGAGATTTTTTCTTGAAACATGTACACAGCGTAACGATGAATCAACCTCAACAATAACTCTAAACGAGAATTCTACGTACATTGAAGATAGCTTTAACCTAATTGACCTGTTAAAATGTCACAATCCTATATTCCACTTGCCAGACTAGACTCGTATGGAGTAAACGAAAACCTTTATAATGGACTTCCTGCGGATGAAGATCAAACCCCGCTAGAATTAATATCAAAAATCCAGGGGATCAAACGCAAACATCATCATCACTTACCGAGATGGCCCATATGCAACTCAAAACCCACCCCTTTTCCGAAAAGGCACAGCAGAAAATCTAATTGAGTACAAATCAAAAGCGACCAATCATTCGTTTAGCACAACTTGTTTTCTGCAAAAATTTAAATTTTCCTCCACATCTCTCTAGAGAATCTCAACAACCTTTAAATTCTTGAATCTAAGTACGTCGTTGTATTGATACTCTTCCGCAAAAATAAAAGATCATATGACAATTAAAATTAGAGGGGTTTTTCATGCTGTGAGAGTCTACTACTCAACTGAAGCTCGTAATCAGAATGTATGTCCTGACTTTGATGAGAACATAGTAAACGAGTTCGGTGTTTCAGTCGAAACGTCGCTCCAAAAGACGATTCGCGAGACGGACAAGACTAAACCGAGTAGCAACGTCAGCTTAGTAGAGGCTGATTTTTTTCACTGCTAACTGTCTTGGGAATATCGATGGACAGTGGTGTCCGCAGTGCCTATTGCGAGAGCGGCGCATAGTACAAGATAGTACTAGTACAGTAATACCCGGGTCGGTGTTTCTAAATTCTGACGTTCTGGTTGGGCCGACATTTTCTTTGTGATTGTGATATCGGTGATAGATTTTATGAAACCAAATGGTGCTTCACCGCTGCAGGAAACTCTATCAAAGTGAGAACATACTGCGATGCGATGGAAGTCTGGTACGCGTTACAACTTACGTGACGTCACATAGCTTGCAAGTTTGCGACCTTGACCAGTAACCAACTGGTATCTTCAAGTACTAAGGTACAAGCGGTCCCAGTTCTGGAAATAAAGCCTTGTCATATATCCGTCTTTCGGTATTTAGTACCAATAATTTCATCAAAATCTCTGAAGAAGACAATCACTGGAAAATAGATCTCGCCTTTACGCAATTTTGTGCCATGTGGTGCAACGTCAGCGGTATGTGCCGATTTTCAGGAGGAAAGGACATGGATATCAAGATTCACAAAACTTAAATCTCCTTAATTAGAGTTGGCGACGTAAAACGACTAGCCTTTCCCATATGGAGGATGAATGCAAATAAATAGCTTAGAGTTCACGCCACCTCCTAATTCGAAGTTGAAACGGTCCCACCATTTGATAAAACATAATTGTTACACAAACGCAACGAGGACTACTCCAAAGTGCAAGGAAAACTACAAAATTTTGACAGTCATTGACACACACTGATGACAGTGCCTAGACTAAACACGCAGTCCGATTCTTATATATACATAAATAAACATGAAATTTTTTTTTGCGACAGCTTAGGTATACATAAATCACGTAAAAGAAGAACAAAAAACAGAACAGATGGTTTGTGGAGACAGGAGACAGGAGACAGATATAGATATAGTCTAAAAGAGAAAAGAATGATTTTAAGCAAAGAAAGGAAAAAAGACCTTGTGATACAAAAAAAATAATCATGTCATGTCATTGGGGTGTGTTCATACATCTGTCGCTGGGAAAGCCGACGGAAACGAGGCGATGAATGATGGTGATGAGAATGATGAAAAGCTGGAGTAACAGCAACGTGAACAAAACGAGGAGATCATTGAAAAGAAACAGATCATGAGGGCAGAGCAAAATAGGAAAGTAAAAACACAAAGGAAGGACGGAGAAGTTTGTTTATGAGGATAAGAGTTTATGCCAGGAAAGGATTGTGGGTTTTGAGCAATGAGCGCCGTGTATCGTCCCACTGGGAGTCATTCGCCGGGTTTGACTTGGCTCGGGGGATTCAACTATAACGCTAATGCTGAATCCTGACGAAAAAAGGAACTCGAGATTGAGCGATGCCACCAATGCAAGGACTGTAGGTAGTTGATAACGCGATATACGAAATACAGCTTCAAGATAGACTTGTCACGGGATAAAATTGTTCAGAGGAAACGAGAATCTAGAAAAAAAAAACAATCAGCTCCTGAAAAAATAAACAACAACAAAATGCAGTCATTAATGTGCGTACCTTGAAGGAACAAAAACAAATAAAAAAGACAAAGAACACCCTTCAATCCCCTCGTCACCGACACCGTTCCCAAAACAAAAAGCGACAGAACTAATACAAACAATCCCCTTTCAGATGCATACATACAGACACACACACCAATGAGCCAGAGTCTATAATTTTCACAAGCGACACAAAAACAAGACAAGAGAAAATGAAATGAAAAACTAGGTAAATGAAATGATTGATCGTACAAGCAAAAGTAAAGCAAAGTAAAGCAAAGCAAGTGAAGTCGTGATAATGATGACGATGACGACTGAGACAGCCTCCCCGAGGTTTACCATTCGAAAGTAGGTTTCGATGATACACCATTAGAAGAATTGGCGGTGCCGGCGTCGCGGTTGTTGCCCGCGGTCCCATTTGTTGTTGACGCTGATGGCTGGGCCGGGGCAGATACAGATGCCGAAGAAGAGGAAGACGACGAGGTGGAAGTTGTAGTAGCATTAGAGGAAGGTGATGCGCCATGGACCGATCTTCTTGTTTCTTTGCCAGCTCCATTAGCATTACCGTTAGCATTGCCGCTGTTGTTGCCATTGGAGCCGTTTGTGCCTTCTGGCTTTCTTTCACTCTCTTCAGAACTTTTCAACGAAGGAATCCACCGTTCCTGTAAAAAAAAAAAGAAACCGAGAACCCCAATTTAGCAACTCGACTCGATAAAAACAGAAACGAACCACAAGGCGTACCAGCTTTGTCGTTGTCGCTGTCGTCGTCGTCGAACCCGAACCCGAACCGGACGTTTTATTAGGATTCAAACTAATCGTCCCTGGGGGTTGAAACGTCGGAAGAGCAGATATAGTCGCCACATGATTACTCTGCGATGACGACGAAGAAGACAACGAGCCTGGGAAATGGTTGAAATGGAAAGACGAAAAGTTGGCTTGAGTGGGTGTTATACCAGCAGCGGAAATCGTGCTCGAATCTGACATGGTGCGATTATGTCCGTGTCCACGCGCATAACTGCGTACATGCTCTGTCTCCCCATTCCCATTCCCATTTCCATTCCCGTTGTTGACTTTGATAGTAGGTCCATCTCCTGTAGTACCACCACCCGGATTTGCACTCGCCCCGTGTCCGTTAGTTTTCGCAGATGCCATTTTAACAGTCGACCGTCTAGCCGAACTAGCCCGAACAGGCGATGGAATAGGCCTCTGCGATTCTCTCTCGCGCTGTTCCCGATCTCTCTCCCTTTCACGCTCTCTTTCACGACGTAAAGACCCATGGCGCGTTAAACTCGACGATGAAGGAGGAGGAGGCGTCGACGCTGTTGATCGTCCAGGCACGACGGTATCAAGTCCGAAAAGTCCCCCACCGTTGATAATGTCACGATTCCCGTTCATGTGTCCGTTGTGTCCGTTGTTATGACTGTAGGAGATAGCATGATTAGTAGGCTGACTTTGACGGGTGATGGTTGCGCGGGCAAACATTTCTGACGTTGTTGAAACTGACGATGACGCTGACGAATGGTGACCACCACCATTCGGACCCTGTCCATGCCCATGACCATGACCATGTCCGTGACTGCTATAACCGCGACTACCACCGTTGAGCGACGTTCTAGTGCTATGCCCTTGTCCTTGTTCTTGACCTTGACCATTCACGTTGTTCGAGGAGTTCAATCCCCCTCCACCCACAAAAGCGCTCGGTGATCCATCAGGCGACGCATTCGAACTAGCAGGTGCACTACTACCACCTCCGCTTCCGCCAGTCGAACTCGACGAAGGAGACGAAGGATTCAACGAAGCCATGCTCACAGTCGAATTACGAGCCGACGCCATAGAAGTAGAATTCTTAACGTTACCAAATCCCGATGGAAGAATATTCGTGTTCATATTCTGCATCGCTTCTCCCGCAGCTCCAAGACTCAAACTCGTAGTCGACCCACTCCCGCTCCCACTTCCAGAGCTTCCGTTACCGATACGAGGTGTTTCGCCAGGGTCAGGAATACGTTGTCCAGCTTGCGGCGTCTTTACCATATCATGCGAGAACGTCGACACCGCGGACTGAGAAGGTTGAGAAGGAGAAGAATAAAGTTTCGAAGACGTCACTGGCATAGGTGTATCTTCCTGCGTCACGGTTGCAACGGCGGAAGTTTCTGAGGAGTTGTTCGCGGTGTCTGTGTTAACGGAATCGACGGAGGCAGAGGGGGCAGTTTCTTGGGAGTTGGTTGTTTCATCAGCGGGTGTAGACGTGGGATCGGATAAAGCTTGTCCTGTCGCTTTGGGCGACGTGTTAGACTTGATAGATGGAGGTTTGGAATTGGGCTTTGAACCGGATCCGGCTGTCTGTGACAATGACGATGGCGAGTTCGCCTCCTTTGACGTCGTCGAACTCTCAACAGCAGCAGAAGGTTGTCGAGATCGAATTTCACTGTTATCGCCTTCCGGAACCTGCGAGAGAGAAGCACCACCCTGTTTCTCTTCAACAATTCTTTCCTTCTCCTTCTCCTTGCCCTTTCCCTTTCCCTTATCTTTATCCTTGTTCCGCCCAATTCCTTCCGTATCGCTTGCTCTTTCAAGTAACTTTTCCATGAACCGTTGAGATTCCGAGTCTGAGCCTGAATCCGAATCAGAGTCGGAACCAGACTTGCGAACAGGCGGAGGATGGAACACCGCATCTAAAAGAAAAGTTTTCATTCACGTCAAAACCACGAGCAAAAAGAAGAAGGAAAAAAAGAAATACGCACATGGAGGAGACATAACGCTTGCAGAAGAAGTGCTAACATTAGACATCGCAGACGCAGAACGAACGATAGTAGATCCAATTTCTGCATTCGTCTGGTGTTGAGTTGTTGTATGAGAGCGGGTATGTCCTTTACTCTTTCCGTTTACATTTCCGTTGCCATTCACGGTTCCATTCGCACTCGCACTCGCATTCCCGTTGGTCGACCTGCTAACCGTAGGGGTGGCAGATCTTAGTGGGACTTTTGTTGCACGTGCGGCAACAGGAGCGTGAATATGAGCGCCGTTTCCGTTTGAAGTTGGTTGAGGTTGAGCGAATGGATTGGAAGGACGTTGGGGTACTCCGTTGGTGTTGATGCCGTTGCCGTTGCTGCTATTGGTGCCACGGATGGTCGCTTGATAATCATGGCTAGTCATCCCATTACTGCTACCGTTGTTGTTGTTCGCGGTATTACCGTTGGTATATGCGTATGAATAACCACAATTAGATCTTCCGTTTTTGAGGTGATCGGTATTCGGAAGACGCGCGGGGGGTTTTGCAGCAGCACCAGTAGGTTTAAGGCCGTTGGTGTGACTATTGACGAAAGAGTAGCTACTCTTGCTGCTTGACGGGGCATTTGCTGCAGAATCTTTGATTAGTAAGGGTAAAAAAAAAAAGAAGACGAAGCAATCTTCATTTACCAGTTTGGGTAGGAGGTGAAGCATGTGGAGAATCAACATATTCTATTTCTTCGGCATCTTGGTTAAGAAAGAAAGCATAATTATTGGTATCGCTGTTCTTTCCGTTGGTGGTAGTAGTAGCAGTAGTAGAGTCTGGAATAAAGTAAGCACGAGGTATAGCAGCTGACGTTGACCACAACGGACTTGGAGGAGATACACCAGACGGCTTCCAAATATTATGATTCTGCTGTCCATGTGATTGATCTACCGATATCTTTTCCGAGGGTACTTTAGGAGGACTCGCACGATACGCGGGAGTCGTTTTTTTAGAAGACGCTCTAGAACTCTGCTTGGAAGAGTTCTTGGAGCGCTCTTCTTCTTCCACTTTGCTGCTTTTTTCGGCGTCTTCACGTTCTTGAACAGCGAGTTGGGCTAGAACTGCGTTGATGTCGATGGGTTCTTCTCCGCCTCTGCCAAGTCCACCACTGTATGAGGGATGTAGGACGTCCCTGTCAGCTATAACGGGCGAGGCAGCCTCGGAGAAGACATAAGCGCCAGGTATATTCGGGGATGATTGTTTGGGGTATCCGTTGAAAGTTGTATTGGTAGCACTTGTATTCGTGTTAGATGAGTTTATATGAGACGTTGGATGAGAAGGCGAATTGGAATGAGACGATTGTTGCGAGCTTCTTTCACGCTTGAGGTTCCCCTTGGTAGTAAGAGGATCTTTGTCGTCTTCTTCTCGACCCTTGGGCCTCCAAATTTTTTGCCCAGATTCACCGAGGACGAGGGTAGGTGGTGTTGTAGGCGGGGTTTTGCCAAAGACGACATCAGGAACAGAATCCAGCCCGAAGAACGCGTCCTTGTCGGTATTGGGAACGCCTTCCTCGACTCTGACGACGTCCTGAAGACCTTCAGACACGCTCTTGATTCGGACTTTAAGCTCGTTATGGGCGGAGAGAATCTGCTGAGTTGCGCGAAGGAGGGTCGTTAATTCGGAAGATATAAGAGAAGACGTCTGGAGGAGGGTTTGGACCTCTGTTGAAAGAGAGTTGAGAGTCGGTGCTCGAGTGATTTTCATGGGCATTTTGTTGTTGTTGTTGTTGTTAGTCCGGCCGTTGCTGATGCTTTCGTCAAAGATGTTGGTACGAATAGGCATGAGAGTATTATAATTTCTTGAAATACGAGTAACGAGAAGAGATTAGACGGTAGTATTATTCTGAGAGAAACTAGAAAGAAAAGACTGATACGGTGGGGGATGTTAGCACAGCAAGGGAATCAAAATGATAACCAAAACACTCACACAGAGATGCGGGAGAAAAAAAGCAACGAGCACAGATATGCAGGAAGGTGATTGCTGAGGTATATATATTTAAATGATATTGAGTAATTTGCGCAGAAACTGAGCGAAGGATGACAATGGTGCTGGTAATGGCAATGGTTTGGAGAGAGAGAGAGACGACGCCCAAAATACGCCCTCGAGCCTTTGAGACGAGTCAGAGAAAAGCGTGCGAAAGTAGAGAGAGAGCCAATGAGAGACGATGGTTGTTTCATTCCATTCGCCCGTCCGTGAGCTTACCTCGTGTCGTTCCGCTGCCAATGCGCGTGTGTACTAATTGCGCGTTCCGCCAACGGCATGTGCCCTAACCCTAATACACTTAACACAAGTCCCAGCCCACAGCCCAGCTGAGCTCAGATGTTTTTCATTTTTCATTAATGACAAGGGCAGGAAGCACATGCTCACCGAGCCTGGTCATATTCCATTTTTAGTACAATATATGCGCAGTTTAAGGTCAAAACGTGGATATTATTATCGTACGGTTGAGGGGGGTTTTTTTTTTTTTTTCAGTGATACACGTTGTAGATGCGAATTCGGGTATGACTCTGAACTGGAAATTGTTTGTGGAATCGTCGGGGTAACGTCATCATTTAACGGGGCAATCGTCGTCGTCAGGGGACAGAGCCTGCAATGCAGGAGCAGCACGATCCGATTGATCCCCCATTCATCCATTCATTCATTCATAAACACAGATTTTTTTTCATTGTTCGGCGATAAATAAAACATACAGTCGAAACAAGACAACTAAAACTAAAACAGCATACAAATCTTACTACAAAAATTATTTTTTCCATCCCCTTTTTCCATTTTCATTTTCATTTCTCGCGCGTTAGTTTAGTCATACACAAAGAGCAGGGAGAGAAAAAGAAAAGAGTATATCAGAATTGATTTAGAGGACACGTCCATTCCATTGTCCCGGGATAGATCCGGCATTAGAAGCAGGCACAGCTCCATTGCCAACGCCAGAAGTAGAACTACTATTGGCATCCGCAGCACCAGCGACAGCCAATGCTGCAACCACGCGAGGAGAAGAAGAAGGATTATTCGTGCTTCTCGAGTTAGAAGAACTATTCGCGTTCGCGTTCGTTCCATTCAGAAGATTGGGGTTCGTCAGCAACCGTTCGACAAGACGTCCTACAATAGCGACAACATCCGCGCTTTGCAGGTTCCCGTTCACACGAGCCGCCTCATCTCGGACTTCCTTCTCAACGATAGATTCAAAAGGTCCACCTGTCAGAGATCTAAAGCCCATCTGTATTTCGTGTTAGATTACTCCTAGAAAAAAAAATGGAAGCGCGTACAGTAAACAACTTGTTCAAAATATAGTTCTTGAGCTGTCTTTCTGTTTGGACATAGAAGCCAAACGGAAATGACTCTGCAGGCTGGACGAGCGGAGGAAGTGACGCGGGTCTGCGCATCAAATAAGTACACAATAATAGCTAAACAATAAAAACACATACAAATTTTCCCGTCCTTCGTCGTCGCTTGATTCAGCATTTACATTTATAGGTCGAAAAGGAGGTCTACTAAAAAATGATAACCATTTTAAGATAAGAAATTAAGAAATTAAAATATATAAACACATACGGTTCCTCATCCGTGGATTCTGCGGCGGGTTGTGGAAAAGGAGATGGAACATCCCGAGGTCGAACACGATGCTCTGGAGATGGAGAACGAGAACGCCCAGGTCCGATAGGTGGCGCAAACCGAACAGACCATCTATTCGGCCTTGACTCAGACCTTTGCTGTTGTTGCTGTTGTTGTTGTCGCACATCCGGCTGAGGCGATGCTTCGGGTGAAGGCAGAGCAGGCAACGACCCAGGCATAGCAGGATATCCAGATCTAACACCCGACAACAACGGGCCTACAGGCTGACGATGATAATGCGATACACCACCAGGGGGTGGAGGAGGCGGTGGAGGCAGGGTAGTTCGACTTTGACTTTGACGGGGTACTGGCAGTTCGCGTTCAGGCAAGGCACCGGGCATTGTCGGAACGACAGCATTGTTAGTGTTGTTGGAGGGCAGTTCAGCAGGGATAGTCATGGCATCAAAGGGTCTAACCCGACCAAGCTGAGGTTGTTGTTGTTGCGTGCCCGAATTAGAATTAGAATTAGAAGAAGGATCTGGCTGCTGTTGCCCTGGCGTTTGTGTCATAAAAGCCTTTCTGGCTTCATCGCGCTGTCTGATAGAAAAACAGGGTTAGAAGAGATATAACCAGGAAAAGGATAGTACACTCACCTCTTCCATGCAGCTTTCTTAGATTTGTAGACTCTCCTTGCTTCTTCAACTTCGACTCGCTCAATACGCGTGCTACTTGTGGACATTCTCTCGGTCGAGGGTTGTGAAGACAAATCACCTCCAGTAGACGAAGCTCCAGGTACCGGTACTTGTACTGGTGCGGGTGCTGCTGGTGCTGGAACGGGCGCAGGAGCCGCACGAGGTACAAAAGGCGCAGCATGAGAGTGTGGCAGAATATCATTCTCCGCAATAGAATCAACATGACTAAAAGGACGTCCCCAAGGCTGCTGATGATGTTGATGAGGGTGTTGATGATGGGAGTGGTGGTGGTGTCCAAATCTCGTTGACGAGCCATTCAATCGACTAGGCACGCTGCTCATTCTTCGTAATCCAAAAGGACCCTGGAACGGTACAGGATGTACTGGCAACGGTCCCGCAGGAACAAACCCACGTCGTGCACGGTCTAATTCGCGACTTTCTTCATTTCCATCGGCGGTGTTGCGTTCACCTTCAACATCCGAACGTACTGCACGTTGTAGATGATGATGTGAACGATATCTACTAGGAACACCAAAGCTTCCCCATCCAAGTGTGTCGTCCCCTCTACCCCATCGTGACGACCTCCCGCCGCCAACCGTATTAGCACGACTCAAATAGGAGGGCACAAAAGGTGATCTGAACGCGTGATCGCTGCTGCTGACATTTGCATTATTCCCTTCTAGATCAGAATTTCCATTCGCATCTTCCTGTGTTGGAGGGCGAGGTAAATGTCTAGGGTGGGGTAAATGTCTAGAGAGACGCCTTTCATTGACATTGGCAGGAGCATCGGAATATATCTCAGAAGTCGGACGAGGTGGTGGCGGTGGCGGTGGCGGTGGTGGTGGAAGCGGCGTAATTGGGGGAGGAAGAGGCGCGACAGGACCAGCATGGAAATGACCGGCCCACGTCATTCTTCTATGAGCATACGGTTGTGGCGGCGGCGGCGGTCCCCAAAATCCAACAGGCGGGATTTGAGCATGCATAAGTCGACTTGGAGATTCATCGCGCGTGTGTACCTTTTCCTCTTCCTCTTCTTCCTCCTCCTCCTCCTCTTCTTCTTCAATCTTCACGTTTGGCGACTCTTTCTTCGCTGGAAGCGGGACGTACGAAGGATTATACGACGATGAATGTCTGGGTGTTCGTTCTTCTTCCTCCTCCGACTCTTCATCCTCTTCAGCTTGAGGTTCCAGTGGGACAGAAATATAATAAGGATTATAAACCGGCTCGCGAGTCGTCGACGCTTGTTTCTCTTTCGCCTTCTCCTCCTCTTCGGCTTTCCTCTCGCTATCCCTCAGCGCTCTCTCTCTTTGCAACTGCGATATCATATCTCGCATTTGCACCTCCATACCCTCTCTTTCCTCGGTAACCTGACTCGAAATACGTCTAAGATCCTCCTTCGCCAGATCAATATCCCATCGAAGACTACGCATCTCATGAACGAGCTGAGAAACCTCATCTCGCAACTTCTCCTTCACCTCCATAAGCTCGCGAGCCTCCACTTTAACAATATCCATTTCGTTCCTAACGCGATCCAAAGACGACTGAGCCCCTTGTAACGTCTCTTGTCGGAGCTCTACGAATCTCTGTTGAATAGACTGCGTCATTTCCTCCTTCAGCGTTTCCATTTCTCGTCCCAGGCTGGTTATTACACCTTGAGAAACGTCGCGCAACTGCTCCAGCGTTGTTTTAACCAAATGATTACGAGCCATCATATGTATTCTTTCAAACGCATGTACAGGGCGGGGTGGCTGATCTCGACTAGGCCACGGGTCTCGCGACGACGATCTCGAACGGCCGGCAGTGAGGACCTGTGGTCGAACACGTCCTGACACAGATGACGCTCGTGATGCCGAGGATACTGAAGGTACACTAGGAACTGGACTTGGTTGGCGATTAACTAAAGGCGCAACAGATGGTGATCTTGATCTTAGCACGATCGGACTCTGACGATGGTCTGACATAAAAATTGGCGAAGGTGGGGCAATGAAAGGTGCTGGCGTTGTCAAAGCTGAAACAGACGATCCTGATGGTGGTGACGGACGGATGACGATAGAAGCAGGACGATAATCCTCGTCAACTGAATGCTCTCTCAAAGCTGAAACGGGCGATCTTGGTGCAGGATAGACGATGAAAGGAGTAGGATAATGAGGGGAGCCAACTGAATGCTCTCTCGATACGACTTTTGAATAAGCATAATCATCGCTACAGGTAATCGTGTTCAGTATCGCTCGTGACTCTTTTAGATAAAAAGAAGCTACATACGGAGACGATGCCCTACCCCTACTACGTGAGATTCCCCCGCAACGTAATGGAGATCCGGCGACGGAGGAAACCCTCGAAACAGTCGCCGGAGGATCTGCGGCATTTGCAACAGATCGAAGGCTATAAAAAGACACAGGTGGAGGCGAACTACTGAATGTGTGTGAGTTCGTGAATTAAGAAAACGAGAAAGAAAGAAAGAAAACGAACACATTCGAGAGAGGGGTATCTCTCCGTCGCGGAGAGCGCGATCTTGAGAACCGAGGAGAAGGAGACCTTGAAGCCTCGCAAAGAGACCTGCTATGAAGCCAATTAGTCCCACAAGGTACTTGTTCTTCTTATAAAAGAAAAACATACAAATATTTCTGTAATAGCGCCTTTTCATGTTCTGGAGGAGACGGCACCGGCTGTGCAGGAGGCAGCGGGTCTTCATATGTGGAAGGAGGAGCATGCCCAATGTCCTCAGTATTCGCTCGTGATGGAGGCCTCTGTACATAAATGACACTGGGAGGCCTTGAACTTTGCACATGTGGTGGGGGCGAATGCGCACAAACGGAAAACACCACACGCTGCGATCCAGAACTACCCACAGAAGTTTCTCTTGAACGAACGCGGTCAGCATCGACTGCGGATGCTGGTCCTGATGAAACAGGTACCGCCGGACTGCTTAACGACCTTTGTGAAAGGTTGTCGATTGGACGGTCATTAATAAATCTCATAATGTCTTCAGTTGTTATGTATTGTACCGGGCTACTCGCCGTCGCAATTGGACCTCTAATCCCTCCCATAATGATGGGCGGAGAAGTGGGCCGAGATCGACGAAGAGGATAATAAGGAGAAGGGGAACGAGAGGCGGGGTGACTATGGTGCAGAGGTGGGGTTGGAGGATAATCTCGAGGTATTTCTGGTAGAACGGGTGTACGTCTAAAGAACTCGTAATCCGGAGCCTCAGAAGGAGGGGACCGTGCCATTCTGATAAAAGAAGGAGAAAGCGATCGAGACCTTTGGGTGGATAGAGATCTGAGACGCGGTGGAGGGTTTACCAAGAAACTATGCGCCTCGATCTCGGACCCGTTGTCACTCGGGGTCCCAGCTTCATTCGGGCCGTCAACGAAAGATACCAAGTCGCCGGACTCTTCTTGAGCGATGATTCGACTTTCGGAAAGGAGAACAGGAGAAGGAGACCTGCCGCGCTCATGGGATGGCTGCGGGGATGACAAAGAACGAGGCTTGGGCAATCCATTGGGGGATACAGAAGAGTTACGTTCAACAGGGGAATGTTTGACGAAACTAAAGCTGGATGAATCAGAGGCGGGACGGCGTGCACCAGAGACCGCCAAGTTGCGAACGATGAATTTCCTTGGCAAAGGAGTGGGCGCGTGCGATGACCGGCGGTTAAGGAACTCATGATAATCTTGAAGCTCGAATTCAGAGCTTATTGTAATTTCATCTCTAAGAAAATAACATTAGCATGAGCGCGCAGTAAAGCTGAGGATGTGGAATGACTTACCCATCACTACGTACGCAAAACAAGGACGAAGGACGCAAGTGGAAGATCGGTACTTTAGCATGTAGACTCACATGAGAAGGAAGTAATTAAACACATACTCATCTATGTAAACCAACCCAACGTCATTCACAGGAATAGAAAAAAGCTCGTGTACACGAGAAGCAAGCACATCCCATGTGGGCTCAGCATCGAGGCTAACACGACGACCTTCGCCACCAGGTAGAACGAGTTTGTAGACGTATCGCACAGACATGTGCTAGACAGGTCGAATGACACAAACTAAGACTAAAACTAAACTAAAACGATGGTGGAGACAGTGAAACGACGATGGAAAAAGAAAAAAACGACGATGAATATGGGTGTGCGTGGCTTTGCCAGACCAACTGACCGAGAAGTGGGGACCCTTTTTAATGAGCGCACTGTTGTCAGGATTACGTAATTAATTAGTCTTATGTAATGATGCGCACAGGGTTGCCAAAGTCACGGAGCCAACAAATTTGCAAATTTGCAAATTGAGTCATTGACCATACAGTAAAGTAAGTATACCAATTAGGACACGCTGTCGACTGACTACAATAATTAATAACATTTCGCGTTTGTAGAGCAATTTTTTTCCATATTCTTGGAAGGGCCTCCGCCGACTGCCATCTACACGAGTAGTCTGGACATTATCGGAGACTGGTGACGCGTTCGTTCACAACCAGCAATGGCCAATAGAATCAAATCGGAAAACTGAATCATCGATATGAAAGGTTAACGCTGTGCAGAGAGCTCCAGTCACAGCTCGCCGTGAAATCCGACTATCCAGGCCGCACCAAAGGGAGTCACCCATATACAGGCAAGCGTAATCCCACCAACTTTTCACATGGCAGTCACTCATTCGTGACTACTACCTACATAGGCGAGCAACTGATATGAGGCCTCATCGACTCTTTATTCCAAGAGATATCACTCGTTGAAGTTCCAATCTTACTGTGATAACTAACGATGAGATAAGATAATCTGGAAGAATCCAAACGACGACGAACATGGTTCATTCTGGTTCATTATCTTCGGAAACGTAAATTATTCGTCTCGTGTTCACAAAAGTATGGGAGCATCGAGACTCTGCTCTAAAATTAATTTACGTACAACGGTACACAGCTTATTCTCTTAATGAATCCAATTTTCTTCAAACAGATCCCGATTAAAACGGTTAGATTACGATACTTCCCTCCCCGCTGCCCTAATACATATCAGTGTAGTCTAAGCGAACGGCTACATAAATAGGTCGAACAACAACACTCATGATTAAGTCAAAGGCGGAACCAACTTGAACCAAAAGAAGGCAGCGAGGCCATTCGGAACACCTTTCGGCAGGAAGAAGATTGAACAACTGCAACGCCAAACTGTCTCCATACGATATTTGACTCAATTTAGTATTCAAACTGATGCAGCACAAACTTGCGGGGTCTAGACACGAATTACGACTAACGAACAAAGAATAAGGACTCGGCGAAGTGAGCCATTGATACCCTTTTATGCCTAAGAACGACCTGAAATCCCTTATGACACCGCGCAGGGATCCGTATTCTAAAATAGAAAGACCAATGGGGCCTTTCAATTTGGTACTTCGCACAACGCCCCTTCTTCATGCGCCAAGTTCCCAATAAGTCGGCGCTACCCTACAATCCGGACTTCCCAGGCTACACGAGGTGGGAGCGTGTCTCCTTATAAAGGGTGTCGATATTTATGTGATAAGACAGCCCTGTTACACTCACCTCGAAAGCAAGCACCCACAGTTCTCTCTACACTATTAACTCCCACAGCTCTGTTGGTGGACGCCGCCGCCACAGAAGCCATGCTCGCTTCTGACCTCAATGAGCAGCAAAACGAACAGCCTGATCATGCAATTCAACTCAAATTTACGACAGATGATCCGGTTAACCCCATCGCCCGCAAAATTACGTATAATGCTCTACCCGTGTGGCGGCACTTGCTGAAGAAGGTTGAGAAGCTGTTCGACATTAGTTCTGAGTCAATCCAGATCATATATACCCTAAAGTACGTCCTTTTGATATAACTTTATACGTTGATTCCTTTTATTCACGTATGGGATTTAACAGTGATGGGTGAGGATAATGGCTCTGCTGTTATTGTCGGAAATAATGCTAACACTGATATAAAGAAATGAAATCATAGTAAATAGTGATCACGACCTCCGCGCTGTCCTTACATCAACATCAGCCAGCGACCACATTTTCAAATTCGTAGTTCGGAATATGCATTCTCCCAAAACGCCAAGCAAAATCATAGGTCGACCAACACACAACAGACTTCCCAGTCCCCAGAAATTCCATAGAGATTTCATGCGTGCTTTAGATACCGAGATACCCCGCATAAAAGAGCCACCTCCCAACATTCTAAACTACAAACCGAGAAAGTATCGATTATTTACCAACGGTGACCCTCACGACGAAGATTATATGAGAAGAACAGCGGCACAATATAATTCTGTTCCTCTTGCCGTCCCCCTCCACACACCCCGTATGATAGGTCATCTTGAATGGCCCAAAGAAATACCCGACCGGATCCCTAGCGCGGCAGTCTTACCACCGCCGGCTCTTGCTGGACCTAGATCGAATGTAACAACTCATACGACCAGTCCGTTTACAGTGAAACCCGTACAACCCATCAAACCGATTCCATCCCCCGTTGACGACCCGGTAGAAGGTTTATCTCTCGACTTGGGACCTCCAGCTGATCCAAATGCTCCCTCTGCACTTGGAATACATCTAAACGGACTTGAAGAGGGGCCTTCGTCGTCGCCAGCCGTACGACCGGCTTTTAATTCACCTGTTCCTATCAGAAATTTCCCTGTTAATCGTCCGACCAGTATTTTTTCAAGTTTGGCTGTAAGTCATACGGTTTCCCAAGAAAAGAGCTCGTTCATCGTTTTCTTTCCTGTAGGCTCCAGCCGTAATACCCCCGCCACAACACTCTGTCTCTGTTCCGGTATTTGCACCTGCTCCAACATCATCTGCATCACCGATGCCACCCAGAGCTACATCTCCGGTCAACGAAGCCGAGACAGCAAACGAGACACCACACAGGTATGCCGATACGAAGAACTCGCGCAAAAAATATCTTCTTAAGCATGTCTATAGTCTCGGGCTAGGTCTTAATCTCCCTTTAGGAGTGATCATTCCCATTCATAACGGGTCTTCAACATCACCCAAGGGAGCTGATAACTCGGTTTATTCATCGGACTCGATAGTATCACGAGGACCAACCATTCCTCCTTCGACCCCTCCAGCAGCCATCTCCATTCCACAGCCGCCTCCCTCGCCTGCTGGCCCCGTAATCGATGACACGAGCGATATGCAAAAGCCATCCATGTTGCTGTCGCCACTTTTGCTGCCTGGAGAAGCAACAGAGCCGCAGAACAGAAACACGAAGCGTACTCGACGGCGGCGCCCAGGGGAAATCATAGTGATTGAGGAGACCTCTGTGTCGTCGTCAAGCAGCGTACAGGGACATGTTGGAGGATTGGAAAACATCCTTAGAACCGGATACGGCTCAGCCTCAGCCTCTGAGGCACGTCTGTCTCCGCCGCTTGGCAGTGCCGCAGTTCACCAATACAATATTGGTTCTAATGAGACGGATTCAACTGAACGAAGTCAATTGCATCCTGTCTCGAAGATGAAAACAGAGACGCCGCCTATCATGTCTTCTGGTCAATCACGACCCAGGAAAAGTCCAGAAGTGGTACCTCCAAGCAGGACCAGCAGACGTAGTAAGAAGATCTCGAATGATACCCTTCCGAAGAAGATACCCTTTTCATCATCCGAATCGCCTTTATTTCCTCCAAACAAGACCACGTTGTCCGGGAAGAAGAAAAAGCGGTTCACGCCTAGCCCCACACAACTCAAGCGACCAGCAGCACCTGTCGCGAGCATTTTATCTCTTGCCTCGAAGGTTTCGAAATCATCCAAAGTACCTCCGGGTTATCATCAGGCTCAACAGGTCCCAGCTCCAGTTTCGCATGAAACTTCATTCTCATCTACCTCAACGAAGCGACCAATGATTAGTCCAGGTCACCATCCGGTCGTTTCAGCACCACCTCCACCGCCACCACCAGCCCAGCCGATTGTAGCGGCACCTTGGGACAACAGTGCTTTGTTGGTTCCCGAGACAGTTCTGCGCGCCCTGAGAAGTGAGATTGGGGACATGGTGAAAAGCGAGATCAAGGAAGGAATCGAGCGTGCAGTCGAAGAATTGAAAACTGAACTAAAACGTAGTTTAGCTGAGATACTTCAGACGCATCGCAACGAACTGCGCGAACACCTCGAACAAACGGACCGTCAGCCTAGTGAACAGTCGCGAGGCTTTTCACGAGAACGCCCTTCGTATAACGCTTCAATCACCGTCCCGCCTCCGCCGCCGTTTACGGCCCATTCGCATTCTCATTCTCATTCAATTCCTCCGTCTGCTCCACCGCTGCATTCATACCATCCATACATGAGTCTTCCAACATCGACTATCGTCTTCCCGCCGCATCACCCGTATTGTGGGGATTATACGTTACCAACACCCTCATTTTCAATGCCGTATCATCACTACCCTATACCACCGACAACATACGCGTGCTGCCATGGGCATAGTGTGATGAAACCACCCGAAGTGAACTTGGGGCATCACCCTCATGTAATTCCTGCGCCACCACCTCCGCCTCCACCCCCAGTATTACAACCGCCGCCGCCACCTCCGCCACCACCTCCGCCTCCTCCTCCAACTCTTCCAGCTCAGCCGCAGTATGTGCCGTTCCATGCACCATTCCATCGACAAACTAGATGGCCACATGCTGATAACATCTCGGCTGCGCCAGCGTATAGTGTCAGCGAAGGCTCTTTACCTCGACCGGGAAACACTACCATGCGTAGTGAGTACGATGAAATAATAACTAGAGTTAGGGGTATGGAGGAGATGATCAGAGGAATGAAGGCAAAGTAAGAGAGATGATGAATTCCCCCAAAGCTTTCTCTCGTTGCGAGGGCATTATTCAATGACGCCCTTCGTTTTTGCAGTAAGGATGATGACGACGACGATGATGATAAGGATGGGCAGCAGCAGCAGCTACACGCGAAACTGAACGGACATCAAGATTCGGCAGAATCAGCTCCTAGGCCGGCTTCAGTTTCTACTGCGAACCCTCAGCTGACGAGGAAACAAAGCTCAAGCGAGTCCTCCACGTATAGTGTGGGCGAATATTATCTCATCCACTGTTAAAGTTCGGACTTGCGCCGCGGTCTTCGGCGACACCAGATGCCCGTGAGCAGTGCAGGCGCCACCATCAACGCCATGGATCTTTCTTCTTTGATTATCTGTGTATTACGGAATTATAACATATGTAGCGAATGCGCTGATCAATTTGCAAATAATAATATTCGTAATGATTTCGATGGATGAATATTCGAAGGACGATGCCTCAAGCTTGAAAAAGAATCTAAGGTACGCTAATGTCAATGGTGTGAATGCTTTCAAACGGCATTACTCGGCCGTCAAATTTTGAGTTGGTGTTGTATCCACTGTTGTATCCACTTGGCCGACATTCTTGTGAGTCTTTCGCGAGTAATTCATGACGAGGCCGTCAGTGGAACTATATATCATTCTGGGCACATAACCAACTACGGAGTCAAATTTAAATTCATAGTCCAGACTCTGACGGTCACGATGATTCTGCATGCGCATCAGCCTCTCCACGTGTTGGTCCTCTGATTCGATAGTTTTGGTATGGATCACGGCCATTGATTGTTTATACATAGATTATTTGAATTGCTTTGCTGTCCAACTCTAAAATTTTCCTTCCCACTCAATTATCATGACCGGAGAGTACGAACCACATAAGGTCATCTCCGCATGGTAAATACCCATATGGTAAGCTTGTTTTTGTTATAAAAGCGTCCGATCTTTTCTCATTACACCGTTTTTCCTAGTGCCTTTTTATCGTAAACGATGAAAGGTCTTCAGTGGATCGCGTTGTTCACGCTTCCTTTCGCCGAAAGAGCTTCCAGTTCACATATTCCATCTCATTTGTTTTCATCTGATATCCAACGGAAGCTCCACAAAGTAGCAACTGATACAATTGGAGTACCATCCACATTTCCCGAATTTACCAATCCCAACCATACATGGATGTCATTCCCTATTCCCACTTGGACGGATGGTTTCTTTTCCTCCGCCCTGTACCTATTAGATTCTCGCGCTAAATTATGTCACAAGGAAAGCGACGTTGATTGGGTTTCTTTAGGACAACTGTGGTCCACGGGTTTATTAGCTTTGGAAACTTTCAATCGGCAGGTTTTGGACCATGACGTGGGATTTCTGAGCTATCCTTTCCAGAAGGAATTACTCGTGTAGGAATTTTTAAACTCGGATAATTCAACGTTGAACGTATAGTTTTATGTTGTAGGAATCCAGACAATACTACAGCACAAACTGCCATCATGAACCTCGCTACCGTATTGGCCGACCGATTCAATCCTGTTGTCGGCTGTACAAGAAGTTGGAATACCGCCGATCCCACTGATTTTCAGGCGAGTGCGCCTGCTGTTTGAGAAAAAATTACCCTTATCCTCCTTTTCTAGGTGATAATAGACAATATGATGAATTTAGAAGTGGGTTTAATGTTTTATTTTGTTTCTTAAATAACATGCTTAACGGATCGATGGACAATTAATAGTTGTTGTTCGTCGCCGCAGATTTGACGGGGAACCAGACTTTGAGAGATATCGCTACAACTCATGCGGATACCACCATGAAAAACCAATTTAGACCTGATGGTAGGTGAACGTATGGGTTGCTTTACAATTGTGTTTTAGATGATTGAGCGTCACGGTCTAGGTTCAACATGGCACCTGATAAATTATAACGAGACCACAGGCGCGATAATAAATAAAACGACGGCACAAGGTTTTTCGGATAACAGGTCAGAAAATAAACTTGCTTATATGAAAGTAGATGCTCACTGGCACTGGTATTGTGAATGAACACAGTACGTGGACCCGTGGTCAAAGTTGGGCCATCTATGGTTACGCCAATAGTAGGTGGAATGTAATAAGAGGCAAAGTTGTCTTCGATTAACGAAAATTTCCTAATAGTGTATAATCGGACTCGTTTTACACGGTTCTTGGAGACATCTCGTAGCGCGGCGACACTTTACGCTAATAGGCTGCCCGAAAACAAGATAGTCTATTGGTTGGTGGGAGTGTTTCTAATATGTTCACCTGCTGAGAATTTCCTCCTCTGCACCTAGGGATTTCGATGCACCGTTACCAACTACGGCCGATACATCCTCTGCGACTATAGCCGCTAGTGGGATGTTGTTACTGGCCGATATGGAAGAGACCCTTTCCCCCCCTAATAAGACAGGCTCGAACTTTTGGAGACAGACCGCTATAGGAATATTAGATGCAACCGCTCGGCTGGCGTGGGCACCTACTTGGGATAGTTTACTGAGTAATGGGACTGTTAATAACCGTGCCATCCCCCCAATGAATGACACCGGAATAATTCATGGTAGAATCAATATCTCTCTTTAGTTATTCTGATGTTTGACCACTAGCAATATTCTAGGTGATCATTTTTGGATAGAAGTAAGTGGTTTATTTGGTGAATGAAGAAAAAAGATAGTTATCCTTTTTTCCCCTGTAGGCTGGCAACCGCCTGATAAGCAGCGGTCTTACGAGTTGTTCTCATGTTGGTTTTTGAAACAAGCAACTTTTTATGATAGTAGTTGTAACTGGGACTGTTTGGCTGCTTAGCAGTCTTAATCAAAATCTTTTTTTTCCTAACAAGCGTCACACGTTAGATACAATCAACATTTTTTCTGGTTAAGTCGACTAAGACTAATGTGTTTCCAACACATTACTTAACTTGAAGTTGCTTACTTAAATGCTTTGGATGAACTACATTATACCTTCTCTAGCTACTTTACACGCAGTATGGTACTGTCGACGAATGCCAGTGGTATTTTGATTGACTCAATGAAACTACATCGATGAGAACTGCGTTTGAACAAAGCTATTTAGGAACCGGGCATATTATTCAATTGAAAATATACTCTGCAATGTACCGCCAAGGAACCGAGCTCATCACGCGACAGTCAAGGCGCATCCTCCTCCGTGGCATATCACTGAATTTGTGAAATCACTATACTTGGTTTCTGAGTGCAATCACGACGCAACATACCAGGATGACGCTCTTTACTTTCGATAATCTTATCGGTTTTATCTCCAGTTTTTTTGCTTTTTCTCTTGAAATTTTTTTCGTAATTGGTGCGCCAGGGGTTAGCCGCCGAATGATCGAAAATCACATGCGCCTCAACGCGGACACCGGTCTTCTTCCCGTATAGGCATGATGATGGCGAATTGAAACCAATCTAGTCTTTTTAAACTCCTTGCTGAATTCATGAGAATTTCCTTCTCTTTCTTGCTCTGTTAGTAGTTGACCACCTACCTCGAATCTTCGTAAATTACCTTCTCCCATGGTCAGCTCATATTATCTCTCTTTGATTAACCCATTGCCAATTCCAAGACATTGACAAACAACTTTTTAATCGACAGGGCGCAGACGAGACAACATCATCAACATCATCTCCTTCGTCGTCGACATCATCGTCAGCAGCCAATAGTACTGTGAGTTCTATCAAGGCTTTTCTGGCAGGCGGCGTTGGTGGCGTCGCTTCCGTCCTCGTTGGTGCGTTGGCGTCTTCCTTGCTGCTTATCACACAAAAGATGTTCATATGACCAGGTCACCCATTCGACTTGACCAAGACACGACTACAAACCGCCGAACGAGGTGTGTATACTGGTGCACTCGACGTGGTGAAAAAGACATTGGCACGGGATGGATTTACTGGGTGCGTTTGTAAAACAAATGTTTTCATTTTTAATCGAGGCCTCATACTACTCGTTTAGACTCTATCGCGGTGTGGTTCCGCCTATCCTGGGCGTTACACCCATTTTCGCCGTCTCGTTCTGGGCTTACGATCTCTCCAAAACTCTCGTATACGCAGTTACACCTAATCGGACATCTGCCACGCTAGGAGTCGGAGAACTGGCTACAGCTGGATTCCTGTCAGCAGTGCCATGCGCGCTCGTCGCAGCACCCATCGAACGCGCCAAGGTTTTGTTGCAAGTACAGGGCCAGCACGGCGGAGAGAAGAAATATAAAGGCGTTGTGGACGTTTTCAAAGTATTATATAAAGAAGGCGGCGTAAGAAGCATTTTTAGAGGATTAGGGCAACTTTGGCACGAGACTGTCCCGGAAGCGCCGCGTAAGCTTATTACCGAGAATCTAAGAAGCTGTTTGGTTCCTCTTGCTTAATTCAAGTTTAGATATTTCGCAGGGTATGAAGTTGCGAAGAGGGCACTTACACCAGCAGGATCGGACCCTTCGCAGCTTAACTTGGGTGCGATTATCGTCGCAGGTGGAACTGCCGGTATATCCATGTGGAGTATTGCTATACCCCCAGACGTAAGTTATAAAACAAGATCGTTCCTTTTATGGTTTTCTCAAATGACGTTGCATTTATTATGCTTAAATATATAGGTATTAAAATCGCGGATACAGTCTGCCCCTGCTGGAACATATTCTGGCTTCCTCGACTGTGCACGGAAAACCATAGCTGCGGAAGGTATTCGAGCACTCTGGAAGGGTTTTGGCCCTGCAATGGCAAGAGTACGTTTGTCGTATATTTTTATCACAAAGCAGGTTTGTTGATGTGTTCTTTAATTAATCAGGCGTCCCTGCGAATGCGGCAACCTTTGTGAGTCATCTTTTTACGCTACTTATGAACTTTTAACGATTATTATTTACATCATAGCTCGGGGTAGAGGCTACGAGAAAGGTATTAGACGATTTATTCTGATATAATTGTTTGGAGTTATATACATATCCTTCGTACATACTTATATATTAGATGGGTATTAGTTTTGAGTATCCCACCCTGGCATGTGAAACTCTTTCTGCTTGCAATTCGCCAATCAATCCCGTGTCTCCGAACGTCTTCGAAATTTGGATCATACGTAATAGATACGCTTCGAACAAGATTAACACTAAGTCCTTTGGCAGACAGCTTCCGATTGTCTCATCGCCATCCCTGTATTTTAGTGAAAAACGGAAAGTCCAAAAGAGCTGATATCCGTCTGGGCGTGTGGAGCATCTGTTTTCTTACATGCGTGCGATCGAAATGTGCCAAAAATTTGTGACTATGACTTGGACATGATATGTAACTAGTGCTAGTAGAAATGACTTGGGTAGCTCTAGACTCGGATACTTGTCGGATTCTGAGCGCATGTCAGTCTGCCAAATGTAAGCAGCCTCTTAGCATTCTAAAATTGATGATCAGGCTTTGACGAACACTTTAAGCGTGCGCCAGGTGCAAGTGAACCAGTAAGAATTCTTGAATTTATGCTATAACAAAGATCAGGGCCAGGGTGCTATAAACATATAAAGCATCGAGACAACCACTGTTTCTAGGCTTCAATTGCATTCCAAATGGATGGTCTAACCAGTGGACAAAGCTCAATTTCAACTACAAAAAGACGTGTAAAGGTGCGCCTGTCACCCGCCACACTACAAGATGCACATGCTATCACCAGTATATACCTTCGCTCGTTCGCACAGGGCCCCCTCTTTCCCACTTTAGCACCTAGATGCGCCAATATCCCATATAACGAGCTCGATCGGTTGGGTGTGCCTTTGGAAATACACGACTTTAAACAATATCTCGTCAGCTCCGACATTTCTATCAAAGCAACCGTTATGACGACGAACGAACGAAACGAGACGGTGGAAAAGGTGGTTGGATGTGCTCGGTATACTTCACCGGATCGTTCGCGGAAACGGACATTCTGGGAATGGTTTTTATCCGTGATTGTGTTTCCGGTATACTACAGCTTTATTAAACGCGTTCGTACGCCGGGGAGTGTACAGGAGCACATTGATCTGATGGCGGGACAGTATGAGAAAGTTTTTGGAAAGGGTGGCGAATGGGAAGGTCGGAAGCATTGGTATTTCCGTCTTTTGTGTATCGACCCCGAGTGGCAGGGTTGTGGAGTTGGAAGTGCATTGCTTGAGTGGGGATTCGAGAGAGCGAGACAAGATGATTCGTTTATATATCTTGAAGCCAGGTAAGCTTCTTCCTCCATGTCAATGAAGAAGAAGAAGATAAATGAATGTTTGTATTTTTAACAAGTCCGGTCGGATTGCCTATATACGAAGCTAAAGGATATAAAGTCGTTGTAAACTTGCCTCGCAAAATATGTGGGAGACACATAGAGACTCCAGGGATGATATGGGAACCGCGGTTTAATGCCAAACGCACTCTGTAATTTCGCAATTGTTAAACCATTAGGAAATAAATGTTGTTGACGCTTTGAAAAAAAAAGAAACAGAAATCCTGTGACAACTGCTAAGCTAAGCGGCCTAAGCCGAAGCCGTGTTTATTGCGTCATCACAATGTGACCGCGGGCGTCGCGGCATTCGTCCATTCGTCACTTACGGCAAACTTACGGTGAACCTCTACTCTGAACAACCATGTTTAACACTGCTTCATTACCCTCTTTCACTACAGTCGCGCTAATATATATCGCTTATCTCGTAGGGAAGCTTATTTATCGCCTTGCCAGTCCGTTGCGATCTCCATTACGAACTCTACCCGGCCCTAAAAGTCCGAGTTTTATCTGGGGACAACTAAAAGGCATATATAAAAGTGGTCCATCCGAAATTCATTTGAAATGGGCGTACGAGCATGGCCCTACTATTGTGAGCTAACTACGTATTTACGTTTTGGCATTATTTTAATCAATAAATTAATAGGCCTACCAAGCATTATTCGGAGTTAGTCACCGTCTCGTTTATCTCGACCTTCAAAAAGCAAACCCTGATTGTCTTTTAGCGTTATCGCTTAATGACTATGGATCCCAAGGCCCTAACATATATTCTTAATCATTCTTATGATTTTCCTAAACCGGATGAAGTTCGTGAGAACGTGGCAGAATTGTTTGGTGAAGGCAAGTGTCCTAATGTTCGTGTATAGCGTAATTTTTATTAACCTAGATACTACATAGGGCTTCTTTTTGCCGAAGGTTAGTATCAGTTTAATCATCCTTCAACTCTCTCAACGATTGTCGGCTAGGTGATGCTCATAAACGACAGGTAAAAGTCCAAATATTCAAACCTTGTTTATTGACTCATGGGATTTCATAGCGGCGTGTAATGGTTCGTCGTTAAGGCTCCAGGTCTCTCCCGAAATGTCACTAACTTCATACTAGAACCCATCTTTTGCGCGTCCTTATATACGTGAATTGACCGAAATATTCCACGAGAAATCTGCTCAAGTAAGCGAAAGAAATACTATCCTTTTATTTTTGAGAGTTGAACTGAGTTATTCAGCTTCGGGATATTCTTTTCGTGCAGATACAAAACACCAAGCCTGGCGACACATTCGTGACCAACATCTGCCCATGGTCTAACAAACTCGCATTAGATGTGATTGGACTAGCAGGCATGTGTGATATTCCCCCTATAGTTACGAGATACATTTATAATTTGATCATTCAGGCTTTGGTTATAAATTTGAGGCCCTGAATGTTCAGGGAACTCAAAATGAGCTCAATACTGCATTCGCAAATGTCATGAAAGAAGCCCAAAGTCCCAGTGTATTCGGTATTTTAAGAGTATTTGTTCCAATTTTGCGCAAAATTGTACGCTTTTCTCAACTTTCCCCTCAAACAATTCGCTTACTTGTCCTTGAAAGCCTACTCGACGTACGCGTAGAGTTGCCAAATCATTTCAAGTGATGACTCGTATTGGCTTGGATCTTATACGCTCACGGAAAGAGGTGATTTTACATGGTCAAGGTCGCGTCGATAAGGAAGGCACCCCCAATGAAATTGAAAAGAATTCAATTTCCGGAAGGGACCTCCTGAGCCGCCTGCTCGCTGCCAACATGGTGACTGATCTTCCTGAAAGTCACCGATTATCAGACAATGATTTGTTCTCCCGTATGATTTCAGCCCGTCGTATCATCACGCTTTTTTCTGATCTCCTAGTCTAGAAATACCCACTTTTCTTACTGCCGGACATGAAACAGTTGCCGCAGCAGTAGCATGGACTCTCTTTGCTCTTAGTCAAGACCTTTCAATTCAAAACAAACTTCGAGAAGAGCTTTTATCCGTGAAGACTGAAACCCCTTCCATGGATGAGCTTAACTCTCTGCCTTATTTCGAGTGTGTCGTCCGAGAGACAATGCGATTGCATTCACCTGTTTCGGGCACCACAAGAGTTTCAGCAAAGGATGATCTGATTCCACTTGAAAAACCTTATAAAGATAAAAATGGAATTTTACGGCATGAAATTCCGTTAGTTTTGTTATATTTATATTGGATTTCGTGCATGACATTAAATGTGCTTTTTAATTCTTCTTTTTATATAGTATCAGCAAAGGAGGTGAGTGGTTTAGTATTGGTTTTCCTCATGATCAAATCTTTGAGCTGAATTTTTAGATTCGATATTCATACCCATTCTTGCGCTGAACGTTCATAAAGATATATGGGGTGATGACGCATTAGAATTTAGGTAAAATTTCAAACAAATGTTCCACTAGATGCACTTGACCGAGCTTCTTTTAAGACCGGACAGGTGGGCTGAGCAACCAGAGAAAATTCATGATTTCCCTGGTATTTACGCAAACATGCTGACGTTTCTTGCGGGACCAAGGTGAAAGAAAAAAAGTTCCATTGACGTTGTTTTTATAACTAACTCTGGACGTAATCTATTGCAGAGCCTGCATTGGATATAGATTTGCCCTTGTTGAACTGAAATGTATCCTGTTCGCCCTTTTGAGGTCCTTCCAGTTTGAGCTCGCCGTACCGGTGGAAGAAATTATGAAGAGATCCGTCTTGGTTACACGGCCAGTTCTTAAGAGTGCTCCCAAAGACGGAGCACAGTTGCCTTTGAAAATCATTCATTGGAGGCCCGAATAAAGACGTGTATCAGGTGTTGTTATTGGAGGATTTCTATAACTATATTTATGGCCTTTATATCATTAATCCTGGCTTTTTGTGCTTTGCAGTCAACTGCATATTAGTTAATGAATAAATGTTGCCCCGGTTAATCATGTGACGTATTTTGAAATAGATAGGACCGTGTCTCTCGAAAGAAGGGAGCTTTATCTATAATTTTATAATGCATTCGGCAAAACTCTTGCTCGACTTCAAAGAAAATAGTTTGAGGTTACATCGCTTCCTTTTGATTTTTCGATGTCGTTTAACGACCACGGCCACAAATAGCCGGTTTCACTTGTGTCCTTTTTTTGCCAAGTGAAACAGAAAGCTTTCCAACGATTACTAATGACCACGAAGCCTGTTGTGCACATATCACCCGCCACACTCCGTGATGTATCTGCCATATCACGAATATGTCTCCGAGCTTTTGCAGACAGCCCACGCCTACCGTTCTTGGCGCCTCAATACGTTGGTCTGTCTGAGGATGAGCTTCTCCGAGTTGGCCTCCCTTCCGAATCTGCTGATCTTAGACGACGTTTTGTGGGTCCAAATATCAATTTGAAAGCAAGCATATCAACTACAAACGAACTCGGAAAACCCGTCGAAACTATCGTAGGATATGCCTACTGGGTACCCCCTGATCATGACGGTCCGCGGAGACGCTCATTCTGGGAATGGTTTTTGTCGACTATCGTTTTTCCTCTCTGTGATTATCTTAAGAAGACCACTCCCACCCCAGAAGGTGCATTATCCTATTACGGAATGGCGGAGGAACAATATCAACAAGTCTTCAACAAAGGCGGAGTAATGGATGGTCGTAAACATTGGTACCTCCGTCTAACGTGTGTTGATCCCTCTTGGCAAGGTCAGGGAATCGGAAGCGCACTTCTCGAATGGGGATTTGAGAAGGCTAGACAATCTAGCTCCGTGATTTATTTGGAGTCGAGGTAAGTGTTCTTTTGAGAGACTATACATATGTATTCAAAACAGCTGAACGAAATAACAGTCCAATGGCTTTGCCTATATATCGAAAGAAAGGATTTCAAACAGTGTCACTCCTACCTCGCGAAATTCGCGGTATTCACGTTGAGGCCCCGGGAATGATTTGGGAATCGCGACCTGGAGCTAAATTAAAATGATCCGTTAAGTTCAATATGAGAGGTTGCTTGGTATTGTGCCGTTTAGTTATATAGTATTATGAATTGAATATTTTGAACAATAGTATGATTGAGACGATGATGAAGCGCTTGTGGCCGCTTTGGGATCACATGGGACCCGGCTGAATTGACTCACGGCGGTTCCGACTGGGTATCTTTGAGCAATTACTTCAATCTCCAGACTAAAGAAAGCCTCAGCGACGATTTCTGCATATAACGTGTATCGTTTTGTATATTCACCATATCATAACCGTCAGTATTTGTAGATCAAAATGTCCTCGGAACCGAAAAGCCTAAGAAGTCTCAAGTTAGACAAATCACTATCTCTCCTTCAACTCTCAAAGATGCCTCCCAATTGAGTAGGATTTATCTCAGAGCCTTTGAACACGGTCCAAATAGATCCATTTTTCTCCCCCAATATGATGGACTATTTGGCGAATCTTATCTTCAAATGGCACAACCGTCCGAGACAAGGAAATTCAAAACGGACATTGTCGGGACAGATATTGTTATGAAAGCCACGATCCAATTCGAAGATAGCCAAGGGAGGCTAGTTGAGAGTGTTGCCGGATTTGGTCGTTGGACAGCACCGGACGGTCCGCGTAAACGTACTTTATGGGAATGGATTTTGTCGACGATCATTTATCCTCTCTATAACCTCGTCAGCCCTCTTCAAGAATTCCCGGACACAACGAAAAAGATAGTCAAAGAAATATTCGAATACCAACTAAACGGAACCTTTGGTCCCGGCGGAGAGGCTCATAATCGGCGGTACTGGTACCTCCACATGGTCTGTGTTGATCCGGATTGGCAAGGTTATGGAGTCGGGAGTGCATTATTAAAGTGGTCCTTCAATAAGGCGACCGAGTCAAACTCGGTTATTTATCTAGAATCTAGGTAAATTTCTTCCCCTGTATCGAAGATGGTGATCTAAACCGATATTTAGTCCTATGGGTTTACCTGTCTACTTAGCCAAAGGTTTTCGGATATCTAGCTCTTTGACTAGAGAAATTAATGGTATAGAGTTGTATATACCTGGTATGATATGGGAACCGACTTTGGGAAAGGTTCAATGAGGAAATACTAGTGGTCGCATTACTTAAATGTTATGATGATGCTGGAGCGAGCTGGAGCGTTTGGCAAAAAGGGCCTGCTTTCGGATTGTTATTCATACAAATTGGAACCATTTTTCCAAAAAATAAGATGAATCATTGCAACATCTTAATTAAAGATACGTACATTGTCTACGGAAGCAAAGAGACAACGAACTTTATCTAAATTACAAAGTCAGAATCATGCGAAGCCTTGCGCCTCGCAAGATTTAATGTAAAAGAGAGATGATACATAGGCATAAGTGCAAATCGCATCCGATTTGGGTGTAGAATGGGCATGCAAATAAAATTCTGATTTTTCGTTCTCTTCTTTTCTTGTATAGAAAGTTTGAAAAAATCGAAAATAAATAAGTTTGCTTAGTAAAAATTTTTTTGGTCTAACGAGATCGATTAGTATGACAGTCAAACTAGCGAGAGATACATACATATTTATGTGTATGTAAGCGAGGGAATGTTGAGTCGTGTTGGTTTATAGGTTTTGCGCTTTTTTTTTGAGTTTCAAACACAGGCCTGGCGACCGTCACAATAAATAGTTGTCCGTAGGGTGTAGGGTGGCATAGAGTTATTAGTTTAATATTCTGAGAAAAGATTAGAATCAATC